>CM054825.1:11063006-11503006 GCA_028984105.1 Lavandula angustifolia | reverse complement strand
GCTTAAAAAAAATTAATTAGACTATTAAGTTATGTGCATTAAATGATGAGGTAAGATAGTTAGTTAGAATTATAATATGGGTTCAGATGAGATGTAATTATTAAGGAGGTAGGAAGTACCTAGTATCACTGTAATGCCTGAAGGTCTTGCACACTAATTAAATGCGCTTTCATCTTAACCAATTGCCTGCTCATATGCAACTGTACTCAACTGCACCGGAGTTACTTCACCGATCATACTAGTAATAAATAATAGTAATCTATAATAATCGTTTTAAACGTAAAAAAGAAATAGAAGAAATAATAATGTATTCCTGTGGTGGGATTGAAAACGTGTTACCCGAAGCAGTTCGTATCTGGTGTGTGTGTCTCGTGAGGCTGGGTGTGGTGGATTCCCCGTGAGATCTAACCAGAACACACAATCTATATACGTTGATTCGTGGCAAGGTTATCGGTTCGAATCTCACAAAAATCATTGTATGCGAGTCTATCATATACGGTTCTTAGTTCTGTTTATAAACTAGTGCAAAATAACGAAGTTTACCAATGTATATTTTGGATAACAATTGTAGAAAAACAAAATCAAAATTTTTACTACTCCCTTCGTCCCAATATTACTGACATGTATTTCGAATTAGGGTGTCCCACTATTTTTTTTTTGTGGGGACCAATAACATTAATCTCTCTTAATTCACCCCACATTTCTCGATACCCGTACTGGAAATTAGTGGATTATCACCAATTCAACACTAAAAATTATTATTTTTTTAATTATTATGCTGGAAAAAACATGACAGTAATATCGGAACGGAGGGAGTATATACTGGAGGGCTGCCGTTTGGACTTGATAGATGGGCCTTGACAATTACGAAACGGCTCAATTCAGAGGATACTTTGTTCAATTGGGCCCTTCCAAGCTCTCTTTGAATTTTATACTTGCCACTATGAATTTTATTACTTATATAAGATAATATAAGATGACTTATTAATTGTAAAACTGTTGTATTAATTATTACTACATGTAAGTAAATTTATAGTTGTTGGAATACAAAATATTAGTATATACTTTTTCTAAATTTATTCTGAAAGTACGATAATAGAGAAACAAAAATTGATTCCTAAATATCTACATACTGATGTGCTAGTATATACTACGATAAAGAAAGCAAAATATCCCTCTTTTCCTTGATAAAGAAACGTCGAATGCTTGTTTCACTTATTCTTATTTTGTCCTTTGGGATGTCATAGCGGTTAAGGTGGGTGATCTGTGACGGAAAGTTATGAGTTCAAAATCCACCAAGACCGTTATGTGTGAATCTGTCACTTCGATAGCGGCTGTGCGTCGCTCGTCATCCAAAAAAAAAAAAAAGTCGAATGCTAAAATAAAGCCAAAAGTTGTGCTAGAAAATTCTTTTCAGTCCATTTTTGTGCATCAAAGGTTGAAAAGGAAAGGTTTCCTTGGGCTGATCATGGGCACCAATTATTAGGCCCAGTGGGCCCCAGCCCGTCAGACTGAACTGTATTCATCGATAATTAGGGGCCCACTCGGATCCAGATGTAGTTAGATGGACTATTAAATTTCCGGCCCCTTCCAAAACTTTATTAAGACTATTTTCCAAGTATATTTAAATTCAAAAATTTCCTTTTTGAATAAATTAAAGGCGACTACGTGAAATTCCCTTGATATCATTTCAATTGTTCAATTTTTTTCCGAAAATAAAGAAGTGGGCAATTAAAGTGGAAGTACCCGAAAAATGAAATTATTGATGCAACTGGTTTAGTAAGTATTAGTAAGTAGAGTAGTATGTGAAATAATATCTCGATGTACTGATGAAATAAAATACGAAAGAAAAATACGGTTCGAACCGTTATTAGACAAGGCATATCGGGCCTGCGACAGTTGCAGAAATCTGCAGTTGAACTCCAAAACATGAGATCGATTTCATGACTATTCAGCAAACCATCATCAAGATCAACAATGGCAGGCCATCATTATTCATAGTACTAAACGAAGAAGCAGCCATTCCCACACAACTTCTACTCCGGTTTCAACGACTTCGCCACATCGATCACGAACCGGTACTTGACATCCGATTTCAGCAGCCGCTCCATCGCCGTGTTTATGTAGTCGATCGGGATGACCTCCACGTCCGGTACTATGTTGTTCTTCGCCGCGAAATCAATCATCTCCTGCGTCTCCTTCAACCCTCCGATCGCACTCCCGGCGATCAACTTCCGACCTGCTCTTCCAACTCGAGTTTTAAGACAAAAGACTCGAACATGTAACAGAATAAAGTGGAGCATCGAAAACAAACCTTGAATCAAGGGAAAAACCGGAAGCTGCAGGGGCACATCCGGAACACCGACCACGATAAGCTTCCCGTGTGGCTTCAACAAGCTCAGCAACGGCACAACTGGATGAGCCGCCGAGACTGTGTCGATTATACCGTCTAGTGTGCCTACTGCAGCCTAGCAAAGAAAGAAAAAAAATAATAAATAATAAATAAATAAAAATCAAATCTTGGTAATTAGATGTAACCTAACCTGCATCTGCTGAGGATCACGGCTGACAATAAACTCACCCACACCAAGATGCTCAATAGCTTCCTCCTTCTTGCTAAGAGAAGTACTAATCACAGTTACCGTAGTCCCAAAAGCCTTGGCAAACTTAACCGCCACGTGGCCGAGCCCGCCGAGGCCGTTGACACCAACTCTCATCCCGGGCTTGTCGAGTCCGAAGTACTTCAAGGGGCTGTAGGTTGTGATGCCGGCGCAGAGGAGTGGGGCGCCGGCGTCAAGGGGCAAGTTTTCGGGCCAACGGATGATGAAGTGCTCGTCGGCCACCATGATGTCGGAGTAGCCTCCGCGGGTGATGGTGCCGTCGAGGTAAGGGGCACCGTAGGTGAGGATCTGCTTGGGGCAGTAGTTTTCGAGATCCGTTGAGCATTGATCGCATTGGCGGCATGATCCGACGATGACCCCGACGCCCACTTTGTCTCCTACCTTGACCTTTTCGACTGAGGCGCCGACCTCAGTTACAACACCCACTATTTCATGTCTGCATAAAAGACAAGTTTCTTAATTTCCGTGGAGAAAAGAAACAGAACGGTGACATAAACTTAACTCTATAGTAGATGTGAAGGATGAAGCTTAGAGAATAATGTTTAATCTTCAAATGAAGAAGTTAAGTCATGAATAGCGATGTAATACATCACTACAATTTCTCCCAATAATAAATATTACAAATATTGTCCTAGGTACACGAACTATTGACTTCAGTTTTAACTCAACCCTAACAATAATCTACAAGACCACTTACTGATATCCCTACAATTTTCCCCTAATTGATGATGTCAAAACCACTAAGTACTAAACTACTAACTCTAAAACGACTCAGTATCAACTGAACCATGAGAACATAGGTTAACAACTTACGAAAGATAGACATATCAGAAGAAATCAAGACATGTGAGTGTGTGTTAGATCACTTCAGTGATCGGAAAGTGTTAAGATAAAGATAAATGTGAATATTTGGTGAATAAGAGGCAAATCCACCTACAAATTTGAAGTTCAACCAATAGGTTATAGTGTTCTGTTAATATGATTATTTACTTGTTAGAATTAAAATGAAAAGCAGCCATCATAAGTGAAGATTGACCCAAAAAATGATATCTTGATCCTAGAATAAGAGGCAAATCTACCAACAAATTCTAAGTTGTTAGGGTAATAGTATTCTGTTAATATGATTATTAATATAATGCCTAATCAGCAGAAAGGAAGTCTAAACTTCCAACAAGCACAATTAATAGTTAGTGATTAATAAAAAAAGAGCACTTTTTGGATGCAGTTAAGACAAAATAAAAAATAAAAAATAAATAAAAAATTCATCCAAGTGACAACAATGAGAAAGAAACACAATTTTAGATTTCTGCAACTGTTCTCTCTGTCTCTCTCTCTAGAACTTACCCGGGAACAATAGGGTAGTGAGTTACGCCCCACTCATTCTTGACCATATGCAGATCTGAATGACAAACACCACAATACAAAACCTTGAACTGCACATCTTTTTCACCGGTAGCCCTGCAAAACCTCCACCATTAAACAAAAACAAAAAAGACTGCAAAAAAATCAAATCTTGGAGAGTCCCAGATGACAATCTTGAAATTTAAAGAAAAAGGGTTTAATTCCCAGTAAAGATCAAAACCTCCTAGAAAAGTTGAAGGGAGAAAAGCTCCCAGAAGTGTCTCTTGCAGCCCATCCAAAGGCCTTGACTGGGTGCTCTGTTTCTGGGGTTTTCGCCATTCTTGATTCTTGGAAGCAAAAGAGCCACGAGACAATCAAGCAAAGGAGTTGAAATAAGTGGAGTTGCGAAAGGTGGGAATTTATAGCGATAGTTCAGTCATGGCGTTATCCGCAAAGACGGTAGACATAATTACGCAACTACTGCTTTATCCGTGGCCTCTAAATTAGTTACAAAAAAGGACACAAAAAGAGTATACTTTGGAGGGATTTATATACTCCCTCCCACCTATCAATCTTGCAACATTAGATCTCGACACAAATTTTAAAATAATAAATATAAAGTAAAAGTAGTAGGAGTAAAAGTATAAAGTAGTGCTGTAAAGTTAAAAAATAATGAGATCCACCTATTTAAGTAAATATGATCTACTCATTTTCTTTCTATTTTAGATAATGTTACAAAGAAAATATTGCAAAATTAGTGAGACGGAGGACATACTAAATTACTCATATTTTCTAGTGATTTTTTACTTAGAAGAATATGAGTAATTTACTTCAAAATATGTAATCGAGGCCCCAAATTAAATGTCAATAATTTCGTGTAGTAAATGTCAATAGTTCCACCCACCACCAACAAGCACATTAAACCATTCAACCGTAATTTATTTATTTTTTTGGATTTTTAACCATAATTTTTTTTCTCGCTGTCGGTCATTATTGGTATTGGTTTGAAGATTGTATATTTTGTAGGCTCTCCGCCAAAACATATTAGGAATATATTCTACTGATTTGATTCAATGTGGGAAAGATTATTTGATACTATTTGTTTCCTATTTTTTTGTACATGTATTGCAAGAAAAGCTCTCGTTTTCATATATATATATATATATATATTTTTTTTTTTGATTTACTCAATCATCTAAATTTTGTTGATTTCAACATAATTGTGGACCAATTATGTGCAATTTAATTTTCATTGGTCTTTAAATCCTTTAAATTAAGTAGTGTAATTTACTGCATAAGTATTTTTTAAAATTATTTAAATATTAAGTTTATCAAAATCAACTCAATCCTTAGTTGCATGGATTTACAATGTACTTATAAAAATAAAGGCAATGTATTTGCAAGAACAAACAAGTTAATTTATGCACGTTTACAAGGGGCAGACTTACATACTGTAGTCCAATGTGCCTTGATTTTTAGTTTTTTACTTTTGAAATAGCAATGCTCTATTTAGCCCATTTTATGAATAAATATAGAATCCAACCATGTTAGTTCACTCCAAATAATGAAAAAAGAAAGACTTTAATGACCAGCCCAAGATCAAATTTTATGGATTCCCTACAAATAAAATGAACTATAATTTGGATAAACTATTGGGATCGGATTGAAGAATGCAGCTAAGTAATCAGAAATTTGCTTTTGATAGATGTCAAAAATCTAGTTAAAAAAAATAGAAATAGAAATTAAATAAATAAATAAAGAAATAGCAAGTTTCTCATTTCTATGGTTACTTCTTAAACGGTGAGGTCTTCTCTATATATCGGAACTGTTATGGTCATTTAATATTTCATCAGTGATATTGATAACTTGTATAGTTCACACCACACTCTTTGGCTCTACCCATGAATTATCCAGTAACGGGTCTTTCACAGTGAGACCCACCTACCTTCGGCTGCCTCGCCTGTGCGTGCCCCATAAGCTAGTTGTCTTGCTCAAGCAGCTGCCCAACTCGGCAGGCCGGTCCCACGTGTCTTCGCACCATCCGCAACTCATTAGTCTGAACGCCCCCGCTTCGCTCGTCGAGCCACACGCTCGCGCGTCGCTCGACAGGCCGCTCTTCCGCGCACCGCTCGACGGTCTTTCGCTTGCGCGCCTCGGCGGCTGCCCATCCGTGCACTTTGGCAGACCCCGTGCCCGTGCGCATGCCGCACAATTCTGCAACGTCCGCCGCACACGCCCACGCGTGCCGCATCATTCCATCCATGCATCCGAGGCCTTGCCCCTCGGCCATCTTCCCCGCACGCAATTCATGCTTCGTCCGTCCGAGCGCCCCAAACTCGGCGGACGGCTCTTTTCGCCAGCCCACGAGTCTCGCCTGATGTCATATGCCTCGGCGAGACAATCTTGCTTATTTGGCTAAGGTTCCAAGATTCGGTCGGCCGCTCCACACGACTTGCGCCAACGCGTGCACACCGCGCGCTGACTTCCTTCGGACGAGCCTGTCGAGCTGCTTCGGCAGTCTCGCATGACTCTCCTAGCTCTCTTGACACCTCTTGCCCAAAGAGCTTGCTTTTTAATTTCTTTCATTGGATAATCTCGCCCACATAGCTCGATTTCCCTACGACGTGTCTCGGTCGTATACCTCAACATTTTGGCCCGATGCCTCCTTCATTGGCCCAACTCAAATCCCCATCCAGCCCACCCAGACTATATCGACCTACGCCGACACATGCATTAGTCGAGATTTCCCGCATACTCGACACTTCTTCGGCCCAGATGTTCCTACGCTCAATACATCTCGGTACGCCCCTTCAAGAGTGTAATAATAGACTACTTGCATAGAGAGCTTGATGCATAATGGTATAATTTTTATGCATTATAGCAGACTTTTCAATGCATATCGCATAATTTTATAAATAATTAATATAATTATTAAATATAATTTTATTAATATTATTAATTAAAAACAATATTATTAATTAATATAATGCGTATTATATGGCACGCTATTTATTAATGCATAAAACTATTATTTTTAATAATAACAGAAATATAGTACATTGACATTGACGTAACAATATCCCGAACGACTTCATATTATGCAAATATAAATTTGATAATATGCATGACCTATAAAGATATATGCATTATTCAATTAATTTTGAAATCAAGGTATTTTTTTCTTAAAAACTTTTGATCCTATCTTAACAAATCTTTACTAAAACACTTAAATAGATTAAGTTTTATAATTAAAACATCATTTATGTCTTTCAATAAATTACTTAAGGAAATAAATTAAATAGTAACTAACCTACTTTATCCAAAAAGATTCCATACCATATACACACGATTTATTAGGAGTTGATAAATCTAAACTTATATCAATAGCCTTTTCGATTTTTGACATTTAATAAATTTATTAAAAAACTAATTCGATAATAACCATTGATTCAATTAAATCAATTAAAATAATTGGTTATTAGTTTTGATTAAAAATTACTGATTCTTATTTGATCCATTTCTTACATATATATATATATATACTACCAAAAACTGAACAACTTTTTCATTTTCTAGAAAATAACTAAGATAAAAAATTCATTTTGAATTCCCGACTAATAAATAAGATATATATTACGAATGTATATATAGTATATAATTAAATACATAATGAAAATATAAAAATAAAGAAATTGATATTAGACCATACTTGAAAAGATGCTCATTGATACCTAACTTAAATATATATGTTAGATTATGACCATAAACTAACAAATCTCCATATCAAATTACTGATGTTAAATTACAGCATGAAATTGTATTAACTTAACTAAACCACAACCACAAGAGTTGGACATGAGAGAAGGTAAACTAAAATGACTGCGAGCTAATTCGTGGATTAAAAAGAGCATAAGGCCACATTCCTAGCTGTTTGAAAACTTGATCACGAAATGAACCAACAAAAGAAAAGAATTTGGCCCATAATTGAAGCAAGGCCAAACTTTTTTAACACAATATATGTATTAAGATACATCTTTATAATAACATTCAAAAAATGACTAAGATTATTGAAATAATCCTTCAACTTTTTACTTTTTAAGATTTGACAACGGTCTGAGTTTCAATTGTTTTCATGTGTTTTTTCAATTTTTGTACATTAATGATAAGACTAATATTATAAAAACATATTAGTATTTGAAAAAATACGGTCCCATTGGGTAGAAATCATACTAGTTGGCAAATAATTATAAAATACAGTGTATATTTTCTTAGAAAATACGGTCTTGATCATGGTCCGGATCGGGTAACCAATTTTAGTACCGATTACACTAGTTACGATCAGGGGTACCATGAAGATTTTAGCAATGATTATATTGATCTTATTGTTTTATTATACTTATGCAGGAAAGCAAGCAACAATACATATAAACCCACCACGTGGCAAATTCATTTTAATTTGACAAATATCACGGAGACTACACGCTCAGGATTGCTTTAGCATCTATTATGATGTCCACCCTACAAGTAGGAATACTTACTTGATTGAAACATGTTTTTGAATAGCTAGTCGATTTAAAAATATTTCAACAACTTTTTGAAGGTGGGGATCAAAAAGCTTAACATGAGCAAGCCTCATTTTACGACGGGGCATATAGGCAAGGACAATGCAATAGCTAGGCATGGAATTCACGGGCGATATTGGCTCTACAATATGGATATATCGGGATCTCTTCTTATAAATGGCAAAAACATAATCTATCTTAACCAAGCATCCGCCAAATCTCCTTTCTCCGGAGTTATGTACGATTATATTAGGTTGGAAGTGCCCTCGAAAGAAGAAGAATACGGCTGATATTAGGTTGTTTCCTTTTTGAGAAATTTGGGCGCCTATAATTCTGACATAAAGATTTGTGTGTTGGATATTATACTCCCTCTATGTCACACTTTAAAAAGTGTTGACATATGACATCCGTGGCTTACCATAATTGATTTTGATTTGATTATTTAATTAAAATGTATTTTACATATCAAACATTTTGTAGAGGTTGATATAGAAGGGTGTTTAGTTGTGGGAACCAAAGTCCGTCGATTAATTCTGGTGGTAGATCATTAGGTCATAGATTTTTCCCGGCCTAACGCCTTCTTGAATTTCTGCTTTACATTTTTATGTCATGAATGCATGTAATTATATTGAATGTTATCTTAAAAGTTAAGCATTGATTGAGTGCAAAAGCAAGAATTTTTTTTCGAATAATGGTAATGAAGGAAATATTAGGTTAGGAATCGATACCTTCCTCCTTCGTATGTTGTTGCAGCTCTGATTGTTGTTCGTGTGTCAGATCTTCTAATCTGTGTCCCGGCCTTTTTCTCTATCTGTGTAGTCAGAGAACTGAATAAAATTAAGAATATTGTCTCTCCACATCTCACGCACGGCGTGTGATGAGTCGTTTTCGTACCTAATTATTTATGTCTGGAAAGTCTCTTAACTATGCAGGCGAGACGCTTTTGTTGGCAAATGTGCAGGAAATTAGGCTGATTTGGCACGTTACGTGGAGATGATGTGGTAACGCGTTTTCCAGCTGGGATGGCGAGATTTTGAACGGATTTGGCCAAGAAAAGAAGAGAAGGAAAGAAGAAGAGAAGGAAGGAAAGAAGGAAGGAAGGAAAGGAGATAAATAAGGAAGGAGGAGATATTTACATTATCTCATAGATCATTTCCTCATCCGAAAAGGAACCATAGATGTGATCTAATTCCTATGAGCATTCATATAAAAGGAGAAGGAAGGCACGAAATTCAGCACCTCCTCACAACCCTCTTCATACACGAAAAGGTGGCTTTTAGAGCGACGAACGACTAAGTATAAACTTTGGGTTCGTGTTCAGTCGTTTGGATACTAGAGGCTGTATAATTCTAATTCAGCTTGGTTCCCTATGAGCAGATATGTAGTCTTTCGCCGAAAATTGTTTCTTTGAACTACTTGCGGAAGACTTAGGACGTTTATGAGTTGCTCTCTGAATGCTCTGTGTGTTCTAGGTGAGCTTCAATTTGATTTTATCCCTCTATTTATAGAGCAGAGATTAGGATAGATCCGTTGGAGACGACGATCCTTTGTCTCTCTCTTTTAGGTAGCTAACGACTCTTTCAAAGTATGGTTGCAGTGTCCTTTCCCTCCATTTCTGGAAAGTTGTTGACTTGCAGCTTTAACAGATATAAGACAGGTGGCTGCTTATCATTAGTCGAGGTTCAGGAAAGTGGTTGAGACAGAACAGACTTTCAAGGAGATCTGAAGCTGACTTCTCTCTTCCTCGTATTGACTCTGCTGATTTGACTTTTAGAGAATCTGACAGACAGAAGACTATCTGGCCGTTGCTGAGTCTGATCCCTATTCAGTAGCATGCTCCTGCTGAGTCGGCTCTACTGAAGATCAGCTCTGAGTACAGTGAACTACTCCTGCTGAGTTCAGTTCCACTGACTCCTTTCGATACCGTTGCTCCTACCGAGTCCAAAGATATCGAGTCTTCTACTTCTGGTACTAAGGCAAGTAATCTACTGAGTGCCTGAACCAGATGCATAGTGTCTACTGAGTCTGAAACCTCAGAGATATACCAAAACAGGTTACAACAGAATGATTCATCAACCAAGATAGGGTTTTGGGATCTTCAAATCTTCAGTAAGTATTCAGAGCACAAGGCTACTGAGTTATGTCAACTGATTGTGAGAAGACTGAATCATCTCCTAACACTTCATATTAAGCGAATATAAATTTGATAATATGCATGACCTATAAAGATGTATGCATGATTCAATTAATTATGAAATCAAGGTATTTTTTTCTTAAAAAGCTTTTGATCCTATCTTAACAAACCTTTACTAAAGCACTTACATAGATTAAGTTTTATAATTAAAACACCATATATGGTCTTTCAATAAATTACTTAAAGGAAATAAATTAAATAGTAACTAACCTACCTAATCCAAAAAATTTCATACCATATACACACGATTTATTAGGAGTTGACAAATCTAAACTTATATCAATAGCCTTTTCGATGTTTTGACATTTAATAAATTCATCAAAAAATTAATTAAATGATAACCATTGATTCAATTAAATCAATTAAAATAATTGGTTATTAGCTTTGATTAAAAATTATTGGTTCTTATTTGATCCATTTCTCATATATATATATATACTACCAAAAACAGAACAACTTTTTCATTTTCTAGAAAATAACTAAGATAAAAAATTCATTTTGAATTCCCGACTAATAAATAAGATATATATTACGAATGTATATATAGTATATAATTAAATACATAATGAAAATATAAAAATAAAGAAATTGATATTAGACCGTACTTGAAAAGATGTTCATTGATACCTAACTTAAATATAAATGTTGATTAAGATATTGGTAGATAACATACCATATCATGCATGTTATAATAGATAGTATTTCAATTAACAAAATTATAGTTACCAGACTTTACAGGCTAGTCTGATTATGACCATAAACTAACAAATCTCCATATCAAATTACGGATGTCAAATTACAACATGAAAATGTATTAACTAAACCACAACCACAAGAGTTGGGCAATCAGAAGGTAAACTAAAATGACTGCGAGCTAATTCGTGGATTAAAAAGAGCATACGGCCACATTCCTAGCTGTTTGAAAACTTGATCACGAATGAACCAACAAAAGAAAAGAATTTGGCCCATAATTAAAGCAAGGCCAAACTTTTTGAAGACAGTATATGTATATATGGCAACGTGAGAGAGTGAGTGAGAAGTGAGAAGTATAGAGCTAAGAGAGAGAGAGGAAAATGGAGCAGAAGAGAAACTGTGGTGGACATTTGAAGTGGTTTTCCATTGTCGTTCAGATTTTCTTGCTTGCACAATGTGCTGCTTCAAGATGGCGGTTAAGTCTCTGATTAGTAATTAAACTTGTTTGCTTTCTTTTTCATCTCTGCGATTATAGTTTTGTTTCTTGAAAGCTATTTGCTCCTTTCCATGAATTAATGTTAAGTACGCGTCATGCATGTTTTGTTTCTTGAAAACTATTTGCTCCTTTTTTGCAATTCATAATTTTCTTTTCTTATTTTAATTCTGTTTCAACTGCAGAGGAGTTGGCAAAAATGAGTCAGATGATGGAACGTATTACCCTCCAGTTCAGTTGCATGATCTCAAAGACCACGTAAGGATAACATAGCATGCATGCTACTGCTATTTACAACGTTACATATTACTGTCCTAGAAAAATGTCATAAACTAGAAAAATGTAGGAATGTTTATAAAGCTGAGATATTAAAACAATTTACTTACATGCAGGTGGTGTTGGACAACGGAATCCTCAATGTAACTCTATCGACCCCTGAGGGCATGATCACTGGAATATCCTACAACGGGGTCGACAATCTACTCGAGTACCGCAAAAGAAACAGAGGGTACGTCAACATTACATACTATTCTCTTCTTTCCGGAATGCTAATGTTTGATTTTCGTAGGTACTGGGATATTGTTTGGAGCAAGCCGGATTATCACGAAGACGACAATCTCGACAAGTTAGTATATTCCGACACACGCATATGTTGTTTTTAGTCATATTCAGTGATTTCATTCTCTTACAAGCTGAAGCATGTTCTGCCTCTTGTCTATGTTCTGTTTCCCCCACCAATTTCTGATGCAGGCTTGAAGGGACTAATCTTTTTGTCTTACGAGAAGACGACGACCAAGTGGAGCTCTCTTTCGTGAGGACGTGGAGCCCTTCAGAAACAGGGCTTCCCCTGAATATTGACAAGAGGTGCACAGTCATTAATTATGTCTTAATCATCATCATTCATCTTGTTCAGATAAGCTAATTAAGTTTTTGTGTTCAACTAGGATTTTCTTAATTTTATGGATTGATTCTATCACAGGTTTATACTCCTACGTGGAGTGTCTGGATTCTACACATACGCAATATTCGAGCACTTGAAAGGATGGCCTGGTCTGAGAATTGATGAAGCAAGGGTTGCATTCAAGCTTCAGAAGAAGATGTAATATAATAGTCCAATCGTTAAATAATTAATGTTCTAACCATTTCTGCTATTGACAAACTTTTGGACATATTGAACGACTCTTTAGGTTCAATTACATGGCGATATCAGACGACAAGCAAAGGATCATGCCTACGACCGAGGACAGGAAATCGGGTCAGGTTCTTGAGTATGGGGAAGCTGTTCTATTGACAAATCCCAGCAATCCCAGTCTGAAAGGAGAGGTAACTAACTAAACTTAATTAGATTCTTTTGTAAAATTGGGATGAGAATTTTGAGACTTGCTTCTTGCTGCATCTGATATTGAGAAGTTACTTTGTCTTGCAAAGTTTTATCCCTTTGAGTTAATTGAAATTGTTTTGTATCGACTTGAACCTCAGTTCGAATCTCTGGCTACGGTAGTGTCTTATTTTTAAGGAAATGGGTACTGGTTTAGTGGTTAAAGACTCGGTTTAAGACTTGGAGGTCACGAGTTTGATTTCAAGTGCTCGCGAAATTTCTCTTTACTAGAACAAGGAATAACCCTACCACTCGGCCACTAGATGTAATGAAGCTTGAATTGTTATGCAGGTGGATGATAAGTATCAGTACTCATGTGAGAACAAGGATAGTCACGTGCATGGATGGATTAGCTCCAACCCTTGTGTAGGATTCTGGATTATAACACCAAGTGATGAGTTTAGAGCTGGTGGCCCTACTAAACCAGATCTTGCTTCTCATACTGGCCCAACTTCCTTATCTGTAATAACTAACAATCCTTCTACCTTAAGTTCTTCAAGTGTATGTAAGTATATTGTATATGAAAATCCCTTCAAATTATGTATCAATACATGCAGATTTTCTTTAGTAACCACTACGCTGGACCGCGTTTTGGAGTTTTACTACGCGATGGAGAGGAATGGAAGAAGGTGTACGGCCCTATTCTTATATATCTGAATTCAGATTCAGGCAGTGGGACAACAACTCTATGGAAGAATGCAAAAGAGCAGGTCTTTTTTGTACTTCAAAATTCACATTTCTTCTCAAATCTTTGCCCTAACTAAGGCCTAATTTAACATGCTCATCAGATGGAAGCTGAGGCTCAGAAATGGCCTTATGATTTCCCATCATCACCAGACTTCCCTCACCCGAATCAACGAGGCTCCATCTCCGGTCGCCTTCTAGTCAATGACCCCTACATTGATAGGGCCGTTAAGCCAGCAAGATCAGCATATGTAATATTGGCTCCACCTGGAGAAGTGGGATCATGGCAGGATAATTATAAGGTTTAAAGTTTAAATTCATTAGTCTCAAAATTTGTCTGCATAATTTCATCTTTTTCTTTTTTTTATTTACTTGAACATAATTTTGTTTAATTTCCTTCTCAAGGGCTATCTGTTCTGGACACAAAATAATGATCAAAATGGGGGCTTCACAATAAGAGGTATTAGACCAGGCACATATAATTTATATGCTTGGGTTCCGGGGATCATCGGAGACTTCAAACACGACGGTGATGTTATAATCAAACCAGGAAGTGAAGTTAAGATGGGTGATCTTGTATATGCTCCTCCAAGGAACGGTCCGACTCAATGGGAAATCGGGATCCCTGATCGTACTGCTGCTGAGTTCTACGTCCCGGATCCGTACCCTAACCTGATAAACAGGCTATACATCAACAGCACAAAAAACAAGTAAGCCCCATTTTTTACAAAAATTAATCACTTTTGACATGTATTAATAATAACTATATTTACCAACTTATTTTATAGGTTCAGACAATACGGTTTATGGGATAAATACACAGATTTATACCCTAAACAAGACTTGGTTTACACAGCTGGAGTTAGCAATTATGCAAAAGACTGGTTTTTTGCTCATGTTACTAGGTAATCTTAATTAAGTTATTATTAATTAACATAATCTTGTAACAGTTGTGATTCTTGATGATGATTTTTTACAGGAGAGCAGAAAAAACCTACATACCTACAACATGGCAAATTAAATTTGACCTAAAAAATGTAATCAAGAAAGGAGATTATACACTGAGGATTGCTTTGGCAGCTGCTCACAATGCTAAACTACAAGTATGAATGATGCATTCTTGAAACTTATTTTTCCAAATTACTTTTCAACAAAAAGGTTATATTATTGAATGTTGTTGTACATGAAGGTATGGATAAACAAGCCAAATACGCCTACGCCTCTTTTTACAACGGGGCGTATTGGTCGTGAGAATGCGATAGCAAGGCACGGGGTTCACGGGAGATACTGGCTGTTCAATGTGAAGATACCAGGATTACAGCTTGTGAACGGAAGAAACACAATCTATGTTAAGCAAGCAATCGCTGGCAGCCCTTTTGCCGGAGTTTTGTATGATTACATTCGGCTCGAATCTCCATCTCAGAAAGTTTGAGAAAAAGATTTAAGGGTGTTGTAGTTGTTATTCAATCCTTATATATGCTGTTATTTGTATCTTTGAGTTTACTAGATCAATTAATCTTCTGTTACTTGGGCAGTTGTAAGTTTGTGTTCCGGTCAAATCAACATTGATTCTTCATCTATGCATTTTAATGTTATTTATACTTGGTTGTACATGAAACATACTCTTAATTACTTATGTAACGAATGCAGAATATGGGCTAATTAAATCACTTCAAGAATAAATTGAAGAATGTAGCAGAAAGTTTCATTTTCCAACTGCAGAAAGTAGAAGTCCTGATATAGCAAATGGAATCATACATCTCTCTGTTTGTAAACATATGTTTGTTAATCCAGTCCGTACACTCTAATGAGATTGTAGATCATCCATTCAGATCAACTCGACGTAGCAATGAAGGCTTTCCACTCAAGCTTCACGTATCACCTCGCACTGTAAGCCCGACAACAGACATAAATATCCATGCAGTTTGTGTTTGATTTGATTAAGAAGAGTTTTTGCAGGTAAAGATAGACAATGGCATTGTTAAACTGAGGTTGATAAACCCAACTGGCCTAATCAAAGGCATATCGTATAACAATGTTCCCAATATTCTCGAACCTCGTTTCAAAGAATCACAAAGAGGGTAACTACTCGTAACAGAAAATGTTAAGAGGAAGATTCATGCTAACTTGTTTGCATGCAGGTATTGGGATATTGTGTGGAGTAGGCCTGAGATTGGAAAAAGTAATTTTGATATGTAATAATCCTCTCAACCCATTTTATTGCATTTGAAACGCCAAATCAAGAAAATGCTCAAGATAAGAATGGTATCTCTGCAGGCTCAATTGTACAAAATTCAGGATAATAGCAAAAACTGATAATCAGGTTGAAGTCTCATTCATCAAGACATGGAACGTCTCCCTAGGTGAAAACATCGCACCCCTCCATGTAGACAAGAGGTATGTATACATGTAGTGTAAAATGAATTTGTCTACAACTGCATGTACGGATTACGCTATGTCACAGATTTATAATGCTGCGCGGAGTTTCCGGCTTCTACTCGTATGCAATATACGAACACTTGGAGAGATGGCCCGATCTCAACATTGACGAGACAAGAATCGCGTTTAAACTGAATGGAAACATGTAAGAACTCATCTTGTACATGCGTATATTGAACCATTAGTTGGTCATTAAAGTTCACGAACTATTAGGTTCCGTTACATGGCGATATCAGACCGAAAGCAGAGGATAATGCCCACAGGAGCTGAAAGGGATGGCGGAACGGTTCTTGGTTACAAAGAAGCAGTTCTGTTAACTAATGCTACTGAGCCTATGCTCAGAGGAGAGGTACAATTCAGTTTTTATTATGGCTAACATGTCTGAATCTTGATGATCATGTCTGAAACTAAGGTTGACGACAAGTATCAGTACTCGTGTGACAACAAGGACAACCACGTACACGGGTGGATCAGCTCGGATCCCCACATCGGGTTCTGGGTGATAACGCCTAGCGATGAGTTTCGAAGTGGAGCTCCGGTCAAAACAGATCTTACTTCTCATGCTGGCCCTATTTCCTTAGCTGTAATAACTCCATATATAAGTCTTAAGGAGGATTTCCAATAGTATATACTCTGACTCTCGAGCATTTTCATGCAGATTTTCTTTAGCAACCATTACATGGGACCAGAATTTGGAGTTAAATTACGCGGTGGAGAGCACTGGAAGAAGGTTTTCGGCCCTGTGTTTATATACCTCAACTCGGATTCAGGCAGTAATCATCGTACCTTGTGGAGAGATGCTAGAAAGCAGGTCATTTTGAGACATATTTTTCAGTTGAGATAGTTTTTATATATATTTCTTGCACAAATTTGACAAGTTGAAATAACTAAATCAGATGTTGAAAGAGAGAAAGAATTGGCCTTATGATTTTCCAGCATCTAAGGACTTCCCTGATGCAAAAGAACGAGGGCAAATCTCCGGCCGCTTACTCGTCTATGACGAGTACATTAATCGTGACCTTATTCCGGCAAGATCAGCATATGTGGGATTGGCTCCTCCCGGAGATGAGGGATCTTTTCAAGATGATTCTAAGGTTATATTTTTATTACATCCATGCACACTGCTTAGTGATAATAAGGTATGTTAGAGCCCATTATTATGTCCCACATCGACTTGGTGAATATCCTGACTCCTCTATATAAGTTTTGATATCCCTTCCCTTTACAAGGCCTTTTAAGGGGAATGTGACCCAATTTATCATGGTATCAGAGCAAACCTAAGCGATGTTGTTTTCTTTGGTCCTATGTTGGATCGGTCCTTATGGGCGATTGTTGTTTTGTTTGGTCCTATGTTGGATCGGTCCTTATGGGCCATTGTTAGAGCCCATTATTATGTCCCACATCGAATAAATTAGCTTTAAGTCTTATTTTTTATAGGGCTATCAGTTTTGGACACGAAGTGATAAACTAGGGTTCTTCAACATTAGTCACGTTCGAGCAGGAAACTATAATATGTATGCTTGGGTTCCGGGGTTCATAGGGGACTTCAAGTATGAAGATGATGTTGTCATAAACCCAGGTACTTACAATGTCTGAATCCATTGGAGATTTACTATGTCTGAATCCATTGGAGATTTACTATTGATCTACCCAACGCAATAAAACCAACTTGTCTATACGTACATGCATGACTATAGGGAGTGAGATTGAAACTGGTGACATTGTATACAATCCTCCAAGAAGTGGTCCGACTCTATGGGAAATCGGAGTCCCCGATCGAACTGCTTTCGAGTTCTATGTCCCCGATCCGTCTCCCTCGCTCAAAAACAAGCTATACATTAACCACACAGAAAAGTAAGTCTCTATAGTACCATTACCGGCCATGTTTCTACGTACAAGATGAATTCTTAGTAACAAATTCTTTTCTTACTCTACCAGGTACAGGCAATACGGCTTATGGGAGAGATACAAAGATCTATATCCTACAAGAGATTTGATTTACACGGTGGAGGTCGACAGCTACAGAAAAAACTGGTTTTTTGCCCATGTTACAAGGTACTAGCTTAGTATATGTGTTATTATTAAAAAAATAAAATTGCCAAATCCTTGAAGCAAAATACAAAACAGACATCTTCATAATAACATTAAAAAAAAACTGATTATTGAAATAATCCTCCACCTTTTCACTTTTTAAGATTTGACAACGTCTGAGTCTCAATTGTTTTCATGTGTTTTTTTTCAGTGTATATTTTCTTAGAAAATACGGTCTTGATCATGGTCCGGATCGGGTAACCAATTTTAGTTATGCTTATGCAGGAAAGCAAGCAACAATACATATAAACCCACCACGTGGCAGATTCATTTTAATTTGACAAATATCACCAGTGATGGAGACTACACGCTTAGGATTGCTTTAGCATCTGCTACGATGTCCACCCTACAAGTAGGAATACTTACTTGATTGAAACATGTTTTTGAATAACTAGTCGATTTAAAAATATTTCAACAACTTATTGAAGGTGGGGATCAACAAGCTTAACACGAGCGAGCCTCATTTTACGACGGGGCATATAGGCAAGGACAATGCAATAGCCAGACATGGAATTCACGGGCGATATTGGCTCTACAATATGGATATATCGGGATCTCTTCTTATAAATGGCAAAAACATAATCTATCTTAACCAAGCATCAGCCAAATCTCCGTTCTCCGGAGTTATGTACGATTATATTAGGTTGGAAGCACCCTCGAAAGAAGAAGAATACAACTATTATTAGGTTGTTTCCTTTTTGAGAAATTTGGGCGCCTATAACTATGACATAAAGATTTGTGTGTCGGATATTATACTCCCTAACATATGACATCTGTGGCTTACCAAATATTTTAGTATTTAATTAAAATGTATTTCACATCTATGGCGGAGTAAAACCTCTTGTAACTACTGGCCCGTTGTTCTTGAACAAGCATAGTCAATCACTTTCCATTCCTAATTTTTATTAGCTTTTTCTGTATTTATTTGTTTTGTACATAGTTTTGTGATTGAATTTTAGGTCTGCTATAACATGCATAATTTGTACAATTTGATTCATTATGTTTTTTTTGTGCAAATATGTAAAGTCCAATTATTATTTTATGCATATTTTGGTTTGTATATACGCATTATTCTATATTGATGATACATATAAATCAGCCATACAACGGGTGAAGTACTACATTTAAGTGAAATTTTATTTTTTTATAACTTAATTTGAATATGTATATATTGAATATCTACACAATTCGATGCATTCTCTAAATCTTAAAATTGAAAAGAAAAAATGTTATTGAAATTAAAAATTAAAATTTTACATGCATAATTCTGTATCATGCGATGCATTATGGTCGATGTTACACGGTTAAACTTTTACCCAAGTTTTCGCCCATAAAGATGACAATCCTCTCAACCGGTCAGCCCCACGCAACTTGTCACTCGTTTACTCAATTATTCGTGAATAGGTGCCGATGTGTGTCCGATGCAGAAGAATGAAAGAAACACAAATTCAATATCACGGGATCGCAGTCCCAACACAATTTATTACTCGCACTTCACAAACTAGACACTTAGTCTACTCGCAACACTTATCGTATAGCTCTAAGACCCAATACACAATACTCGCGACCCACTCACTCGTATAAGGACACCCGAATATTAACTCACGCACAAGAATACTCGATGCCTCTCTAGGGACTCACGTGCCCCTATTTATAGATGTGGGACAATCCTCCACATCTTAGGATTCCTACGAAGACTAGGATACACACGGCGTCGTTTGATTGACCGGGGACGAATAGACACGCCATATCCGTCCCTATCTTCAATATCCATCTTCATCTTCTAGTCTTCATCTTCCACTTGGATTACGACTTCCACAATCTATCTTTATCTCCTAGATCCTTCATTTTCATAGTCGGATTAGGACTTCTGTATTCTGTCCATATCTTCAAGATCCTCCCTATCTCGAAGCTTCCTTTTCGATCCAAGCACCAAGCAAGGATAGTATTCAAGTCCCGCATGAACTAGGATTCCTTGTCCATATAAGCTTCGACAAGCATCGCACGCTTGCCCACACATTTCTCCCGTCGGGCGCCCACGTACTGAGGTGGGGTGGGCTTACTACTTAGATGCTTTCAACAGTTATCCGCTCCGCTCTTGGCTACCTAGCGTTTACCGTGGGCACGATAATTGGTACACCACAGGTGCATCCTTCCCGGTCCTCTCGTACTAGGGAATGATCTTCTCAATGCTCTATCGCCCACACCGAATATGGACCGAACTGTCTCACGACGTTCTGGTCCTCGAAAACTTGATGCAAATAAACGAGTTTTTGTTCTACGTTTTCGGGTTATATACCTGCGTTTAACTCTAGTCCTTGAATAAATAAAATTTTGACAAACAACTAATTGATTTTTTTCTTTCAGTTATTATTTTTCATGTCATGGCATATTAATAACCAGACGGATTTTTCTAATGTATAAAATACAAATTTCAATGGCTTTGACAACTCTAACCTTCCCGACCACGATTTTTTTAGATATTTTACTGGAAAATATGAAAGTAATCAGAAATTTACTTTTGATAGATGTCAAAAATCTAGTTAAAAAAAAATAGAAATATAAAATAAATAAATAAATAAATAGCAAGTTTCTCATTTCTATGGTTACTTCTTAAACGGTGAGGTATTCTCTATATATCGAAGCCTTTATGGTCATTTAATATTTCATCAGTGATATTGGTAGCTTGTATAGTTCGCACCACACTTTTTGACTCTACCCATGAATTATCCAGTAACGGGTCTTTCACAATGAGACCCACCTACCTTCGGCTGCCTTGCTCGCGCGTGCCCTATAAGCTATTTGTCTTGCTCGAGCAGCTGCCCAACTCGGCAGGCCGGTCCCACGCGTCTTCGCACCATCCGCAACTCATTAGTCTGAACGCTCCCGCTTCGCTCGTCGAGCCGCACGCCCGCGCGTCGCTCGACAAGCCGCTCTTCCGCGCGCCGCTCGACGGTCTTTCGCTTGCGCGTCTCGGCGGCTGCCCATCCTTGCACTTTGGCAGACCCCGTGCCCGTTCGCATGCCGCACAATTCTGCAACGTCCGTTGCACACGCCCACGCGTGCCGCAACATTCCATCCATGCATCCGAGGCCTTGCCCCTCGGCCATTTTCCCCACACGAACTTCATGCTTCGTCCGTCCGAGCGCCCCAAACTCGGCGGACGACTCCTTTTGCCAGCCCACGAGTCTCGCCCGAGGTCATATGCCTCGGCGAGACAATCTTGCTTATTCGACCGAGGTTCCAAGACTCGGTCGGTCGCTCCCCACGACTTGCGCCAACGCGTGCACACCGCGCGCTGACTTCCTTCGGACGAGCCTATCGAGCTACTTCGGCAGTCTCGCATGACTCGCCTAGCTCTCTTGACACCTCTTGCCCGAAGAGCTTGCTTTTTAATTTCTTTCATTGGATAATCTCGCCCATATAGCTCGATTTCCCTACGACGTGTCTCGGTCGTATACCTCAACATTTTGGCCCGGTGCCTCCTTCACTGGCCCAACTCAAATCCCCGTCCAGCCTACCCAGACTATATCGACCTACGCCGACACATGCATTAGTCGAGATTTCCCGCATACTCGACACTTCTTCGGCCTAGATGTGCTTACGCTCAATACGTCTCGGCACGCCTCTTCAAGAGTGTAACAGTAGACTACTAAATGCATAGAGAGCTTGATGCATAATGGTATAATTTTTTATGTATTATAGCAGACTTTTCAATGAATATCGCATAATTTTATAAATAGTTAATATAATTATTAAATATAATTTTATTAAAATTATTAATTAATAAAACAATATTATTAATTAATATGGCACGCTATTTATTAACACATAAAACTATTATTTTTAATAATAACAGAAATATAGTATATTGACGTAACAATATCCCGAACGACTTCATATTATGCAAATATAAATTTGATAATATGCATGACTTATAAAGATATATGCATGATTCAATTAATTATGAAATCAAGGTATTTTTTTTCTTAAAATGCTTTTGATCCTATCTTAACAAATCTTTAATATATATATATATATATATATATATATGATAAATGGATCAAATAAGAACCAATAATTTTTAATCAAAACTAATAGCCAATTATTTTAATTGATTTAATTGAATCAATGGTTATCATCTAATTAATTTGTTAATGAATTTATTAAATGTCAAAACATTGAAAAGGCTATTGATATAAGTTTAGATTTATCAACTCATAATAAATCGTGTGTATATGGTATGGAATCTTTTTGGATAAGGTAGGTTAGTTACTATTTAATTTACTTCCTTAAGTAATTTACTGAAAGACCATAAATGGTGTTTTAATTATAAAACTTAATCTATTTAAGTGCTTTAGTAAAAAATTGTTAAGATAGGATTAAAAGCTTTTTAAGAAAAAATACCTTGATTTCATAATTAATTGAATCATGCATATATCTTTATAGGTCATGCATATTATCAAATTCATATTTGCATAATATGAAGTCGTTCTGGATATTGTTACGTCAATATACTATATTTCTGTTACTGTTAAAAATAATAGTTTTGTGGGTTAATAAATAGTGTGCCATATAATACGCATTATATTAATTAATAATATTGTTTTATTAATTAATAATATTAATAAAATAATATTTAATAATTATATTAATTATTTATAAAATTATGCGATATGCATTGAAAAGTTTGCCATAAGGCATAAAAAATTATACCATTATGCATCAAGCTCTCTATGCATTAAGTAGTCTACTGTTACACTCTTGAAGGGGCGTGCCGAGATGTATTGAGCGTAGGCACATCTGGGCCGAAGAAGTGTCGAGTATGCGGGAAATCTCAACTAGTGCATGTGTCGGCGTAGGTCGATATAGTCTGGGTGGGCTGGACGAGAATTTGAGTTGGGCCAATGAAGAAGACATCGGGCCAAAGTGTTGAGGCATGCGGCCGAGACACGTTGTAGGAAAGCTATGTGGGCGAGATTATCCAATGAAAGAAATTAGAAAGCAAGCTCTTCGGGCTAGAGGTGTCAAGAGAGTCGGGTGAGTCGTGCGAGATTGCCGAAGCAGCTCGACGGGCTCTGAGAAGATGTGAATGTAATCACGATACCATGAGAAGATGCATGTGAATGTAATCACCGATAATTAGGTGATGATCATTATCATAAACTTATAGGAGGGAATACAACAATCAATCCCACAAATTAAGAAATGAGAATAAATAAAAGATTACAACAGATTGATTAAATTTAAAAAATTATTTACTATCCTTATTAGGCTCGAAGGAAGTCAGCACGCGATGTGCATGCATAGGCGCAAGTCGTGTGGAGCTCCCGACCGAGTCTTGGAACCTCGAACGGATAAGCAAGATTGTCTCGTCGAGGCATGCGACCTCGGGCGAGACTCGTGGGCTGGCGAAAGGAGCCGTCCATCGAGTTTGGGGCGCTCGGGCGGACGAAGCATGAAGTGCGTGCGGGGAAGATGGCCGAGGGGAGAGGCCTTGGATCCGTGGATGGAATGATGCGGCACGCGTGGGTGTGTGCGGCAGACGTTGCAGAATTGTGCGGCGGGCATGCGGGCACGGGGCCTGCCAAAGTGCATGGGTGGGCAGCCGCCGAGGCGTGCAAGCGAAAGACCGTCGAGCAGCGCATGGGGGAGTGGCCTGTCAAGCGACGCACGGGCATGCAGCTCGATGAGCGGCACGGGGGCGTTCAGACAAATGAGTTGCGGATGGTGCGAAGGCGCGTGGGATCAACCTGTCGAGTTGGGCAGCTGCTCGAGCAAGGCGAATAGCTGATGGGGCACGCGCTTGCGAGGCGGCCAAAGGTAGGTGGGTCTCATTGTGAAAGACCCGGATAATTCATGGGTAGAGCCAAAGAGTGTGGTGTGAACTATACAAGTTACCAATAACACTGATGAAATATTAAATGACCATAAAGGCTCCGATGTATAGAGAAGACATCACTGTTGAAGAAGTAACCATAGAAACGAGAAAACCCGCTATTTCTTTATTTATTTATTTAATTTCTATATCTATTTTTTTAAAACTAGATTTTGGACATCTATCAAAAGCAAATTTCTGATTTCTTTCATATTTCGCAATAAAATATCTAAAAAAAAATCGTGGTCGGGAAGGTTAGAGTAGCCAAAGCCATTGAAATTTTTATTTTATACATTGGAAAAATCCGTTTGGTTATTACTATGCCAGGACAGGAAAAATAATAACTGAAAGAAAAAAATCAATTAGTTATTTGTCAAAATTTTATTTATTCAAGTACTAGAGTTAAACACGGATATATAGCCCGAAAACGTAGAACAAACATTCCTTTATTTGCATCAAGTTTTCTAGGATCGGAACTTCGTGAGACAGTTCGGTCCATATCCGGTGTGGGCGATAGAGCATTGAGAGGACCATTTCCTAGCACGAGAGGACCGGGAAGGATGCACCTTTGGTGTACCAGTTATCGTGCCCACGGTAAACGCTAGTTAGCCAAGTGCGGAGTGGATAACTGCTGAAAGCATCTAAGCAGTAAGCCCACCCCACCTCGGTACGTGGGCGCCCGACGGGAGAAATGTGTGGGCAAGCGTGCGATGCTTGTCGAAGCTTATTTGGACAAGGAATCCTAGTTCATGCGGGACTTGAATACGATTCTTGCTTGGTGCTTGGATCGAAAAGGAAGCTTCGAGATAGGGAGGATCTTGAAGATATCAACGGAATACGGAAGTCCTAATCAGACTATGAAAATGAAGGATCTAGGAGATAAAGATAGATTGTGGAAGTCGTATTTCAAGTGGGAGATGAAGAGTAGAATATAAAGAGGGATATTGAAGATAGGGATGGATATGGCGTGTCTATCCGTCCCCGACCAATCAAACGGCGCCGTGTGTATCCTAGTCTTCGTAGGAATCCTAAGATGTGGACGATTGTCCCAAATCTATAAATAGGGGGCACATGAGTCCCTAGAAAGGCATTGAGTATTCTTGTGTGTGAGTTAATATTCGGGTGTCATGCGAGTGAGTGGGTCGCGAGTATTGTGTATTGAGTCTTAAAGCTATACGATAAGTGTTGCGTGTAGCATAAGTGTCCAGTTTGTGAAGTGCGAGTAATAAATTGCGTTGGGACTGCGGTCCCGTGATATTGAATTTGTGTGTGTTTCATTCTTCTGCATCAGACACACATCGGCACCTATTCACGAATAATTGAGTAAACGAGTGACAAGTTGCGTGCGGCTAGGGGTGCAAAACGGTTCGGTAATGGTTAACCGTTACCGAAAAACACCATAAACTGGTAACCAAAACTGTAACCGATTATAGGCAGTTAACCGTTTAACCGATTCCAATTGCTGGTCATATGTCAGGACTCAATTCATAACCGAACGGATTTTAGTCATATATGAACGAATTTTAGTTATTTTGCCCATCAAAAGTCTAACTCTAACCGAACATAACATGTTTCCATTTCACAAAAGCAATATATTCTAGCCGCAGCTGGGCGGGCTGGCGGGCCAGGCTGGCGGGCCAGCGGGCGGCGGCTGCTGGCTGGCAGTGGGATCCTGGAGGGCTGGAGGAGAGGGCTCAGACGGGGTCACCGTGACTGGAGAGTGTAGACTGGAGACGGCCGAATCCGGGAGACTGGGAGAGAGACAGAGAGAGCGTCGAGAGTCGAGACAGAGACTCGAGGCCGAGGGAGAGATGAGATCCAATAGATTCAATACCGACAATACGTATATGCACACTCACACAATAGTCAACATATAGTTAAATAACTTTAGTTTTTAAATTTTAACTTTAAGTAATGATATTAATAAATAATAATATATTCATATTAGAGATTAGTATATATAATATATTTATTATTTAATTATTAATTAAACGGTTAATCGGTTACCGAACGGTTTACCGTTAACCGTTTGTAGCCTATAACCATTAACCGATATCGATACCGTTAACCGAAAATAGTTAATTGGTTCCCGTTAACCGGCGGTTTCGGTTCGATAACGGTATTAACTGATTAATCGTGAACCGTTTTGCACCCTTACGTGCGGCTGACCGGTTGAGAGGATTGTCATCGTTACGGGCGAGAAACTTGGGTAAAAGTTTAACCCTGTAACATCGACCATAATGCATCGCATTATACATAATTATGCATGTAAAATTTTAATTTTTAATTTCAATAACAATTTTTCTTTTCAATTTTAAGTTTTAGAGAATGCATCGAAATGTGCAGATATTCAATATATATACGTATTCTAATTAAGTTATAAAAAAATGAAATTTCTCTTAAATGTAGTACTTCACCTGTTGTATGACTAATTTATATGTATCATCAATATAGAGAATGCGTATATACAAACCAAAATATGCATAAAACAATACTTGGACTTAACATTATTCGGACTTTATATATTTGCACAAAAAAAAACATAATTCATCTTATAGCGGACCTAATATTCAATCACAAGACTATTTACAAAACAAACAAAGACGAAAAAGCTAACAAAATTAGGAATGGAAAGTGATTGGCTATGCTTGTTCAAGAACAACGGGCCAGTAGTTACAAGAGGTTTTGCGCCGCTGTGAAATACTGAAGATTGGCAGTGGGGACGGAACCAAATTCCATAAGGGTCGTCGTCGAGGAGAGGCAAGAAGCAATCCAGATCGAAGACACCCATAGAAAGTTGTTGTTGTAGTTGTGGATGTTATATTACATGGCTCAAATCCTAGTCCTGTAAGAAAATTGAGTCTTACCCCACATCAGATATTTAATGAAGTTTATCATTAATTTTTCCCTATGAATAGATAGTTTCCCTCATTATTTTATACACACATTTAAGAATTAGTCTTTGGGTCTAGAAACATATTCCGGAGACCCGAATTTGTATTCTCCTCTTTTATAGTGAATTTTCTTCCCTCTGGCCATGGACGTAGGTCTATTGATCGAACCGCATAAATTCTTGTGTTCTTGTTTTATTTATTTTTCTCGTATTTCATTTACTCGTATTTTATAACTAGGGGTATCAGAGCCTAGGTTACGACCTCGGATTTAGGATGGCGAGTATGAAGTACGATATTCTGTTGTTGGATCGAAACACTAGATTTTCATTATGTCAAGTGAAGATGCGTGCAGTTCTCGCTCATATGGATTTGGATGAGACTTTGTTGGGATTTGAAAAAATGTCCAATTCATGGACAGATGAGGAAAAGAAAAAGAAGGATCGTAAGGCTCTCTCCCACATACACCTTCATCTATTAAATCAAATTCTGTAGGATGTCCTGAAAGAGACAACCGCTGCTGGACTATGGCTGAAGCTGAAACAATTGTGCATGACCAAGAGTCTCACAAGTAATCTACATCTAAAGCAACGTCTTTACTCTCATCATATGGCTGAAGCTGGAACAACCGCTGCTGGACTATGGCTGAAGCTGGAACAATTGTAGAAGGTACGTCTCTACAAGAGCATATTTCAGCATTTAAATTGCTGATTTAGAACTTTGGAAGTTAAGTATGATGATGAGGATTTGACTTTGTTGTTGTTGTGTTCACTACCTTCATCCTATAGTACGTTTCGTGATACTATTTTGTATAGTCGTGATACTCTGATACTTGATGAAGTTTTTGATGCCTTATTCTCGAAGAGAAGATGAAGCAACTTGTTAGTAATTCTGAGGATTCAGGAGAGGGTCTTATTGCTCGAGGAAGGCCACAAGAAAGAAGTTTTGGTGGTGAAAGGAAAGGGAGATCAAAATCAAAGAACCCTCGCATTAAGTGTAATTATTGTCAGAAGCCCAGTCACATCAAATATGAATGTTGGAAATTACAGAAAATTAAAAGAACCAGAAGAACCCAAATGACAAGGCTGGTGGTGATACATCTGGAAAACACAAACAAAAAGAAAAGGAACAAGAAATTGGTGAGGCCGGAGTAGCTGATGAAGATTCAAGTGACGATGATCTTCTTGTTGCTGCCAACTTGGTTCGTGAGCATCGTGATGAATGGATTCTAGATTCTGGTTGCACATATCATATGAGTCCCAATCGGGACTGGTTTTCAACATATGAGTAGTTACAAAAGGAGTTGTGCTTATGGGAAACGATGCACCTTACAAGGTTACAAGGATTGGAACCATCAAATTTAAGATGTTCGATAGAGTTGTCCGAACACTTGGAGATGTCAGACACGTACCTAACTTAAAGAGAAAACTCATCTCACTCAATACCCTTGAGGCTAAAGGGTACAATTATGTTAGTGAAAATGGAGTTCTGAAAGTTAGCAAAGGCTCTCTTGTAGTGATGAAGGAAATAGAAAAACTGGAAATTTGCATGTCTTGCAAGGCTCCACAGTCACGGGAGATGCTGCAGTTGCTACCACGTCATTGACTGACAACGAGATCACTACATTGTGGTACTTGCGTCTTGGCCACATGAGTGAATATGGAATGATTGAACTAAGCAGACGAGGACTTCTTGATGGACAGGGCATCAACAAACTGAAGTTTTGTAAACATTGTGTTTTGGGTAAGTAGAAAGGAGTTTAGTTCTCTAAAGGAACACACAATACAATAGGTATTTTGGATTACATCCACTCTGACGTTTGGGGTCCGTCTAGGGTGTCCTCCAATAGAGGTGTACGTTATATGCTGAATATTATCGACGATTACTCAAGAAAAGTTTAGGCTTTCTTCCTGAAGCAGAAGAGTGAAGTGTTTTCCACTTTCAAGGAGTGAAAAGTTATGATAGAAAAGCAGACGGGGAGGTCTGTGAAACGTCTTCATACCAATAATGGTCTAGAGTTTTGTTCTGTCGAATTTAATTCTCTCCGCAAGGCTGAAGGAATTGTGAGACATCACACCGTTCGTCATACTCCACGGCAGAATGGTGTTGCCGAACGGATGAACATAACGTTGATGGAGAAAGTGCGTTGCATGTTTCTTAATTCTGGTCTACCGATGAGTTTTTGGGCTGAAGCAGCAAATTTGGCTTGTCATCTTGTCAATCTATCTCCTTCTACTGCACATGACAAGAAGACTGCACAAGAGGTTTGGTCTGCTACTCCACCAAACTATTCTGATTTGAGGATTTTTGGTTGTCTCGCTTATGTGCATGATGTGCAGGGAAAATTGGATCCTCGTTCGAAAAAGTACATTTTTCTAGGCTATAAGCATGGCGTGAAGGGTTACAAACTTTGGTGTCCATAAACAAGATAGGTTATCATCATCTTTGATGAAAGTTCGATGATACACGTTGCAACACCTAAAGACTCTTGCATTGATGCTCCGCAAGAATATAGTTCACAAGTTGAGGTGGAGATCGAATCAAAATCTACGGCAAATTCTCAAGAAGATTCGATTTCAGATCAAGAACCACCACCTGAAGCTCCACAACACTTTATTGCAAAAAATAGAGGAAGACGTGTGACAAAGCGTCCTGAAAGACTCATTGAAAGTAATTTGGTTGCTTTTGCTTTGAATGTGGCTGAGGAAGTTGAGTCTTGTGAGGAACCCTCCATATACAAGGAGGCAATTACTTCTAAGGATCCTGCAAAATGGATTGGTGCTATGCAAGAAGAGTTGGAATCGCTTCATAAGAATAGTGCATGGGACCTAGTGAAGCTACCTAAAGGCAAGAAAGTCATTTGCTGCAAATGGGTATTTAAGAAAAAGGAAGGCACACCAGGAGTTGAAGATGTAAGATACAAGGCACGATTGGTAGCTAAAGGCTATAGCCGGATTCCCGGTGTAGACTTCAATGATATATTCTCTGTGGTGGTGAAGCATACTTCGATACAGGTTTTACTTGGTATTGTTGCTATGCATGATTTGGAGCTTGAACAGCTTGATGTGAAGACCGCATTTTTGCATGGAGATTTAGAGGAAGATATCTACATGCAACAACCCGAGGGACACACAATTGTTGGAAAGGAAGACTATGTATGTTTCTTGAAGAAATCTCTCTACGGTTTGAAGCAGTCACTGAGAAAGTGGTATAAGATGTTTGATCATTTTATGACGACACGTGCCTTTAAAAGAAGTGATTCAGATAGTTGTGTCTACTATAGAGTTGGCAAAGATGGGTCATTTGTGTATCTCCTATTATATGTTGATGATATGTTGATAGGTGCAAAGAGTCAAGAGGATATTAAGAAGGTGAAGATCCAACTCAATGCAGAGTTTGATATGAAGGATCTAGGAACTACAAAGAAGATACTTGGTATGGAGATTATTAGAGATAGAAAAGCAAGTACATTATGCTTAAGTCAGAAAAGGGTATATTGAAAAATTTCTCCATCGGTTCAACATGCATAATGCAAAGTCGGTTAGTACTCTGTTAGCAGCTCATTTCAGACTCTCATCTGTTTTGTCGCCACAATCAGATGAGGAGGTTGACTACATGTCACGAGTTCCATATTCTAGTGTTGTTGGGTCACTAATGTATGCTATGGTATGTTCACGTCCGGATTTAACACATGATGTGAGTGTTATTAGCAGATACCTCGCAAATCCTGGAAAAGAACACTGAAAGCAGTTCAATGGATTTTTCATTATTTGAGAGGTTCTAGTGACGTTTGTCTGAAGTTTGGAAAGACTAGTGATGGAATTGTTGGATATGTAGATTCATATTTTGCCGGTCATCTAGAAAAAAGAAGATCTCTTACTGGCTATATCTTCAGCATTGGTGGTTGTGCTATTAGTTGAAAGTCTACTTTGTAGAGCACCATTGCGTTATCCACTACGTAAGCTGAATATATAGCCATCACAGAAGCTTGTAAGGAAGCTATTTGGTTGAAAAGTTTGTTTGGGGAGTTGAAGAATGAGTTGCAGATTATTATCGTCTTTTGTGATAGTCAAAGTGCTATCTGTAGGGTGGCAAAGTAGCGGGTCGGGCCCGCCCAGGCCCGGCCCACCGGACTTTCAGTGATTTGTCGGGCCGGGTCGGGCCCACCCAAAATTTATTCGGGTCCAAATATCTTAAGCCCAGCCTAGCCCCGGGCTTTTCGGGCGGGCGGACGGGCTTACCTCGAGTTTTTCATATTTTATATTTTTAAATAAAATTGAGAATCGAAAGTTGAAACGGAAACCAAGAAAAATATATTAAAGATAACTTTAATTGCAAATATGAGTCTTAATGTCTTATGATGAGTTGATAACAATTTGAATCTTCATTTGATAATTTTATCACTTCAACTTTTTCTTCATCTACATTTGAAGATTAAAAAAATTTGAAAATATAAGTCAATGTAAATGTTTGAATTTGAAGTAATAAATAAGATATTAAATATCATTACCCCACTTTCAGATTAATTTCCATTTGATGATTAAGCTATTTATTAATATTATATATATATATTAAAAATATAATTTCTAACCAACATTATGTTTTTTTAAGAGAGAAATGGAATTATGAGTGGAGAGGAATGGTGGTAGTGAATCATAAGACATTAAGACTAATATTTGCACTTAAAGTTATCTATGAGATAAATATATGAGAAATTTATTTATGAGATATATATGATATATATATATATATATATATATATATTGGGCTAATATTTATTGGGCTAATATTACAATTGATAACTTGTTAATTGCTATTAGGCTAATATCATCGGGCAGATTTCGGGCGGGCTTTTTAAGGCCCGAGACCCCGGGCTTTTATCAGAATCCCGGGCTTTTTTAGGCCCGAGCCCAATAAGCCATATGGGCTCTTTGGACGGGCTTTTTTAGGCCCAGATTCATTTCAGGCCTCTATTTTTTAAGTCCAACCCAACCCCGGGTATGGGTACCTCGGGACGGCTCATCGGGCCGGGCCCATTTTGCCAGCCCTAGCCATCTGTCTTACAAAAGATCAGATGTTTCATGAGAGGACTAAGCACATTGATATGTGTTATCACTTTATACGTGAAGTTGTTGCTCGTGGTGATATAGTTGTGAGCAAAATTAGTACTCATGACAATCCTATTGATATGATGACAAAGGTGCTTCCCCTTGCTAAGTTCAAGCATTGCTTGGATTTAGTTAGCCTTACTTGATGAGTTATGCCCTTAGGGGTTTTGTGGAGGAGGTGGAATTTTTCCTATCATGGTTATAGTTTGTTTGTTTTTGAAGGATTTTTCACCAAGGTGGAGATTTGTTATATCGTATGGCTCAAATTCTAATCATTTAAGGAAATTGAGTCTTATCTCACATCGGATAATTAATGAAGTTTATCATTAATTTTTCCCTATAAATAGATAGGTTCCCTCATTATTTTATACACACATCTAAGAATTAGTCTTTAGGTCTATGAACATATTCCAGACCGAATTTGTATTCTCCTCTTTTGTAGTGAATTTTTTTTCCTCTGCCTGTGGACGTAGGTCTATTGACAGAACCACGTAAATTCTTGTGTTCTTGTTTTATTAATTTTCTCGTATTTCATTTACTCGTATTTTATAACAATGGACCCCAAGTCAACACCTCAGAAGGATTCATCAAGAAGTCTCCATTATCTCCCCTCTTCATTTGCTTCATGAAATCCACGAAATGGGAATGCAAAACAAATTTAAAATTTAAAATTTTCCATTGTTTTCTAAAATATTAGTATTGGTGTATAATTCTTCTTACAAATTTACCCTTCAAATATTAATAATGTTGATTGAAATCTAACAGTAGATCGAAACTAAATCTACGATTTATATTGATTCTTAATTCTCACTTAATGCTTGGTTCTTATGGGAACATACCCTATATTTTAATTTTAAATTTCGTTTATCGTCGTGTTCCTTTTTGTTTTCCACGTAAATATTTTGTGTTACAATTATTCGAAAAAAAATTCTTGCTTTTGCACTCAATCAATGCTTAACTTTTAAGATAACATTCAATATAATTACATGCATTCATAACATAAAAATGTAAAGCAGAAATTCAAGAAGGTGTTAGGCCGTGAAAAATCTATGACCTAATGATCTACCACCAGAATTAATCGACGGACTTTGGTTCCCACAACTTATAAACACCCTTCTATATCAACCTCTACAAAATGTTTGATATGTGAAATATATTTTAATTAAATAATCAAATCAAAATCAATTATGATAAGCCACAAATGTCATATGTCAACACTTTTTAAAGTGTGGCATTGAGGGAGTATAATATCCGACACACAAATCTTTATGTCAGAATTATAGGCGCCCAAATTTCTCAAAAAAGAAACAACCTAATATTAGCCGTATTCTTCTTCTTTCGAGGGCGCTTCCAACCTAATATAATCGTACATAACTCCGGAGAAAGGAGATTTGGCTGATGTTTGGTTAAGATAGATTATGTTTTTGCCATTTATAAGAAGAGATCCCGATATGTCCATATTGTAGAGCCAATATCGCCCGTGTATTCCATGTCTGGCTATTGCATTGTCCTTGCCTATGTGCCCGGTCGTAAAATGAGGCTCGCTCGTGTTAAGCTTGTTGATCCCCACCTTCAATAAGTTGTTAAAATATTTTTAAATCGACTAGTTATTCAAAAACATGTTTCAATCAAGTAAGTATTCCTACTTGTAGGGTGGACATCGTAGCAGATGCTAAAGCAATCCTAAGCGTGTAGTCTCCATCACTGGTGATATTTGTCAAATTAAAATGAATCTGCCACGTGGTGGGTTTATATGTATTGTTGCTTGTTTTCCTGCATAAGCATAACTAAAATTGGTTACCCGATCCGGACCATGATCAAGACCGTACTTTGTAAGAAAATACACACTGATTTTATAATTATTTGCCAACTAGTACGATTTCTACCCAATGGGACTGCATTTTTTCAAATACTAATATGTTATTATAGGGATGAATCACATATCCATTAAATTCCTGTCCAATTAGAGTCCGATTCAAAACGACGTAGTTTTGTATTGAGAAATTATAAATTAAAATGATAAGATTGAAAAAAGGATTTAATAAATAATAAAATAGTGCATTTTTTTAATACAAAACTACGTCGTTTTAAATTAGACACCAATTGGATAGAGGTTTATTGAACTGGTGATCCCATCCCGTTTTTATAATATTAGTCTTATCATTAATGTATAAAAATTGAAAAAACACATGAAAACAATTGAAACTCAGAAGTTGTCAAATCTTAAAAAGTAAAAAGTTTAAGGATTATTTCAATAATCTTAGTCATTTTTTGAATGTTATTATAAAGATGTCTGTTTTGTATTTTGCTTCAAGGATTTGGCAATATTTTTTTTTAATAATAACACATACTAAGCTAGTACCTTGTAACATGGGCAAAAAACCAATTTTTTCCGTAGCTGTCGACCTCCACCGTGTAAATCAAATCTCTTGTAGGATATAGATCTTTGTATCTCTCCCATAAGCCGTATTGCCTGTACCTGGTAGAGTAAGAAAAGAATTTGTTACTAAGAATTCATCTTGTACGTAGAAACATGGCCGGTAATGGTACTATAGAGACTTACTTTTCTGTGTGGTTAATGTATAGCTTGTTTTTGAGCGAGGGAGACGGATCGGGGACATAGAACTCGAAAGCAGTTCGATCGGGGACTCCGATTTCCCATAGAGTCGGACCACTTCTTGGAGGATTGTATACAATGTCACCAGTTTCAATCTCACTCCCTATAGTCATGCATGTACGTATAGACAAGTTGGTTTTATTGCGTTGGGTAGATCAATAGTAAATCTCCAATGGATTCAGACATAGTAAATCTCCAATGGATTCAGACATTGTAAGTACCTGGGTTTATGACAACATCATCTTCATACTTGAAGTCCCCTATGAACCCCGGAACCCAAGCATACATATTATAATTGCCTGCTCGAACGTGACTAATGTTGAAGAACCCTAGTTTATCACTTCGTGTCCAAAACTGATAGCCCTATAAAAAATAAGACTTAAAGCTAATTTATTCGATGTGGGACATAATAATGGGCTCTAACAATGGCCCATAAGGACCGATCCAACATAGGACCAAACAAAACAACAATCGCCCATAAGGACCGATCCAACATAGGACCAAAGAAAACAACATCGCTTAGGTTTGCTCTGATACCATGATAAATTGGGTCACATTCCCCTTAAAAGGCCTTGTAAAGGGAAGGGATATCAAAACTTATATAGAGGAGTCAGGATATTCACCAAGTCGATGTGGGACATAATAATGGGCTCTAACATACCTTATTATCACTAAGCAGTGTGCATGGATGTAATAAAAATATAACCTTAGAATCATCTTGAAAAGATCCCTCATCTCCGGGAGGAGCCAATCCCACATATGCTGATCTTGCCGGAATAAGGTCACGATTAATGTACTCGTCATAGACGAGTAAGCGGCCGGAGATTTGCCCTCGTTCTTTTGCATCAGGGAAGTCCTTAGATGCTGGAAAATCATAAGGCCAATTCTTTCTCTCTTTCAACATCTGATTTAGTTATTTCAACTTGTCAAATTTGTGCAAGAAATATATATAAAAACTATCTCAACTGAAAAATATGTCTCAAAATGACCTGCTTTCTAGCATCTCTCCACAAGGTACGATGATTACTGCCTGAATCCGAGTTGAGGTATATAAACACAGGGCCGAAAACCTTCTTCCAGTGCTCTCCACCGCGTAATTTAACTCCAAATTCTGGTCCCATGTAATGGTTGCTAAAGAAAATCTGCATGAAAATGCTCGAGAGTCAGAGTATATACTATTGGAAATCCTCCTTAAGACTTATATATGGAGTTATTACAGCTAAGGAAATAGGGCCAGCATGAGAAGTAAGATCTGTTTTGACCGGAGCTCCACTTCGAAACTCCTTAATAATTATATTAACTATTTATAAAATTATGCGATATTCATTGAAAAGTCTGCTATAATACATAAAAAATTATACCATTATGCATCAAGCTCTCTATGCATTTAGTAGTCTACTGTTACACTCTTGAAGAGGCGTGCCGAGACGTATTGAGCGTAAGCACATCTAGGCCGAAGAAGTGTCGAGTATGCGGGAAATCTCGACTAATGCATGTGTCGGCGTAGGTCGATATAGTCTGGGTAGGCTGGACGGGGATTTGAGTTGGGCCAGTGAAGGAGGCACCGGGCCAAAATGTTGAGGTATACGACCGAGACACGTCGTAGGGAAATCGAGCTATATGGGCGAGATTATCCAATGAAAGAAATTAAAAAGCAAGCTCTTCGGGCAAGAGGTGTCAAGAGAGATAGGCGAGTCATGCGAGACTGCCGAAGTAGCTCGACAGGCTCGTCCGAAGGAAGTCAGCGCGCGGTGTGCACGCGTTGGCGCAAGTCGTGGGGAGCGACCGACCGAGTCTTGGAACCTCGGTCGAATAAGCAAGATTGTCTCGCCGAGGCATATGACCTCGGGCGAGACTCGTGGGCTGGCAAAAGGAGTCGTCCGCCGAGTTTGGGGCGCTCGGACGGACGAAGCATGAAGTTCGTGTGGGGAAAATGGCCGAGGGGCAAGGCCTCGGATGCATGGATGGAATGTTGCGGCACGCGTGGGCGTGTGCAACGGACGTTGCAGAATTGTGCGGCATGCGAACGGGCACGGGGTCTGCCAAAGTGCAAGGATGGGCAGCCGCCGAGACGCGCAAGCGAAAGACCGTCGAGCGGCGCGCGGAAGAGCGGCTTGTCGAGCGACGCGCGGGCGTGCGGCTCGACGAGCGAAGCGGGAGCGTTCGAGACTAATGAGTTGCGGATGGTGCGAAGACGCGGTGGGACCGGCTCGCCGAGTTGGGCAATGCTCCGAGCAAGACAAATAGCTTATAGGGCACGCGCGAGCAAGGCAATGAAGGTAGGTGGGTCTCATTGTGAAAGACCCGTTCTTGGATAATTCATGGGTAGAGTCAAAAAGTGTGGTGCGAACTATACAAGCTACCAATATCACTGATGAAATATTAAATGACCATAAAGGCTTCGATATATAGAGAATACCTCACCGTTTAAGAAGTAACCATAGAAATGAGAAACTTGCTATTTATTTATTTATTTATTTTATATTTCTATTTTTTTTTAACTAGATTTTTGACATCTATCAAAAGTAAATTTCTGATTACTTTCATATTTTCCAGTAAAATATCTAAAAAAATCGTGGTCGGGAAGGTTAGAGTTGTCAAAGCCATTGAAATTTGTATTTTATACATTAGAAAAATCCGTCTGGTTATTAATATGCCATGACATGAAAAATAATAACTGAAAGAAAAAAATCAATTAGTTGTTTGTCAAAATTTTATTTATTCAAGGACTAGAGTTAAACGCAGGTATATAACCCGAAAACGTAGAACAAAAACTCGTTTATTTGCATCAAGTTTTCGAGGACCAGAACGTCGTGAGACAGTTCGGTCCATATTCGGTGTGGGCGATAGAGCATTGAGAAGATCATTCCCTAGTACGAGAGGACCGGGAAGGATGCACTCGTGGTGTACCGGTTATCGTGCCCACGGTAAACGCTAGGTAGCCAAGAGCGGAGCGGATAACTGTTGAAAGCATCTAAGTAGTAAGCCCACCCCACCTCAGTACGTGGGCGCCCGACGGGAGAAATGTGTGGGCAAGCGTGCGATGCTTGTCGAAGCTTATATGGACAAGGAATCCTAGTTCATGCGGGACTTGAATACTATCCTTGCTTGGTGCTTGGATCGAAAAGGAAGCTTCGAGATAGGGAGGATCTTGAAGATATGGACAGAATACAGAAGTCCTAATCCGACTATGAAAATGAAGGATCTAGGAGATAAAGATAGATTGTGGAAGTCGTAATCCAAGTGGAAGATGAAGACTAGAAGATGAAGATGGATATTGAAGATAGGGACGGATATGGCGTGTCTATTCGTCCCCGGTCAATCAAACGACGCCGTGTGTATCCTAGTCTTCGTAGGAATCCTAAGATGTGGAGGATTGTCCCACATCTATAAATAGGGGCACGTGAGTCCCTAGAGAGGCATCGAGTATTCTTGTGCGTGAGTTAATATTCGGGTGTCCTTATACGAGTGAGTGGGTCGCGAGTATTGTGTATTGGGTCTTAGAGCTATACGATAAGTGTTGCGAGTAGACTAAGTGTCTAGTTTGTGAAGTGCGAGTAATAAATTGTGTTGGGACTGCGATCCCGTGATATTGAATTTGTGTTTCTTTCATTCTTCTGCATCGGACACACATCGGCACCTATTCACGAATAATTGAGTAAACGAGTGACAAGTTGCGTGGGGCTGACCGGTTGAGAGGATTGTCATCTTTATGGGCGAAAACTTGGGTAAAAGTTTAACCGTGTAACATCGACCATAATGCATCGCATGATACGTAATTATGCATGTAAAATTTTAATTTTTAATTTCAATAACATTTTTTCTTTTCAATTTTAAGATTTAGAGAATGCATCGAATTGTGTAGATATTCAATATATACATATTCAAATTAAGTTATAAAAAAATAAAATTTCACTTAAATGTAGTACTTCACCCGTTGTATGGCTGATTTATATGTATCATCAATATAGAATAATGCGTATATACAAACCAAAATATGCATAAAATAATAATTGGACTTTACATATTTGCACAAAAAAAACATAATGAATCAAATTGTACAAATTATGCATGTTATAGCAGACCTAAAATTCAATCACAAAACTATGTACAAAACAAATAAATACAGAAAAAGCTAATAAAAATTAGGAATGGAAAGTGATTGACTATGCTTGTTCAAGAACAACGGGCCAGTAGTTACAAGAGGTTTTACTCCGCCATAGATGTGAAATACATTTTAATTAAATACTAAAATATTTGGTAAGCCACAGATGTCATATGTTAGGGAGTATAATATCCGCACGCAAATCTTTATGTCATAGTTATAGGCGCCCAAATTTCTCAAAAAGGAAACAACCTAATAATAGTTGTATTCTTCTTCTTTCGAGGGTGCTTCCAACCTAATATAATCGTACATAACTCCGGAGAACGGAGATTTGGCTGATGCTTGGTTAATATAGATTATGTTTTTGCCATTTATAAGAAGAGATCCCGATATATCCATATTGTAGAGCCAATATCGCCCGTGAATTCCATGTCTGGCTATTGCATTGTCCTTGCCTATATGCCCCGTCGTAAAATGAGGCTCGCTCGTGTTAAGCTTGTTGATCCCCACCTTCAATAAGTTGTTGAAATATTTTTAAATCGACTAGTTATTCAAAAACATGTTTCAATCAAGTAAGTATTCCTACTTGTAGGGTGGACATCGTAGCAGATGCTAAAGCAATCCTAAGCGTGTAGTCTCCATCACTGGTGATATTTGTCAAATTAAAATGAATCTGCCACGTGGTGGGTTTATATGTATTGTTGCTTGCTTTCCTGCATAAGCATAACTAAAATTGGTTACCCGATCCGGACCATGATCAAGACCGTATTTTCTAAGAAAATATACACTGAAAAAAAACACATGAAAACAATTGAGACTCAGACGTTGTCAAATCTTAAAAAGTGAAAAGGTGGAGGATTATTTCAATAATCGCTTTTTTTTTTAATGTTATTATGAAGATGTCTCGTTTTGTATTTTGCTTCAAGGATTTGGCAATTTTATTTTTTTAATAATAACACATATACTAAGCTAGTACCTTGTAACATGGGCAAAAAACCAGTTTTTTCTGTAGCTGTCGACCTCCACCGTGTAAATCAAATCTCTTGTAGGATATAGATCTTTGTATCTCTCCCATAAGCCGTATTGCCTGTACCTGGTAGAGTAAGAAAAGAATTTGTTACTAAGAATTCATCTTGTACGTAGAAACATGGCCGGTAATGGTACTATAGAGACTTACTTTTCTGTGTGGTTAATGTATAGCTTGTTTTTGAGCGAGGGAGACGGATCGGGGACATAGAACTCGAAAGCAGTTCGATCGGGGACTCCGATTTCCCATAGAGTCGGACCACTTCTTGGAGGATTGTATACAATGTCACCAGTTTCAATCTCACTCCCTATAGTCATGCATGTACGTATAGACAAGTTGGTTTTATTGCGTTGGGTAGATCAATAGTAAATCTCCAATGGATTCAGACATAGTAAATCTCCAATGGATTCAGACATTGTAAGTACCTGGGTTTATGACAACATCATCTTCATACTTGAAGTCCCCTATGAACCCCGGAACCCAAGCATACATATTATAGTTGCCTGCTCGAACGTGACTAATGTTGAAGAACCCTAGTTTATCACTTCGTGTCCAAAACTGATAGCCCTATAAAAAATAAGACTTAAAGCTAATTTATTCGATGTGGGACATAATAATGGGCTCTAACAATGGCCCATAAGGACCGATCCAACATAGGACCAAACAAAACAACAATCGCCCATAAGGACCGATCCAACATAGGACCAAAGAAAACAACATCGCTTAGGTTTGCTCTGATACCATGATAAATTGGGTCACATTCCCCTTAAAAGGCCTTGTAAAGGGAAGGGATATCAAAACTTATATAGAGGAGTCAGGATATTCACCAAGTCGATGTGGGACATAATAATGGGCTCTAACATACCTTATTATCACTAAGCAGTGTGCATGGATGTAATAAAAATATAACCTTAGAATCATCTTGAAAAGATCCCTCATCTCCGGGAGGAGCCAATCCCACATATGCTGATCTTGCCGGAATAAGGTCACGATTAATGTACTCGTCATAGACGAGTAAGCGGCCGGAGATTTGCCCTCGTTCTTTTGCATCAGGGAAGTCCTTAGATGCTGGAAAATCATAAGGCCAATTCTTTCTCTCTTTCAACATCTGATTTAGTTATTTCAACTTGTCAAATTTGTGCAAGAAATATATATAAAAACTATCTCAACTGAAAAATATGTCTCAAAATGACCTGCTTTCTAGCATCTCTCCACAAGGTACGATGATTACTGCCTGAATCCGAGTTGAGGTATATAAACACAGGGCCGAAAACCTTCTTCCAGTGCTCTCCACCGCGTAATTTAACTCCAAATTCTGGTCCCATGTAATGGTTGCTAAAGAAAATCTGCATGAAAATGCTCGAGAGTCAGAGTATATACTATTGGAAATCCTCCTTAAGACTTATATATGGAGTTATTACAGCTAAGGAAATAGGGCCAGCATGAGAAGTAAGATCTGTTTTGACCGGAGCTCCACTTCGAAACTCATCGCTAGGCGTTATCACCCAGAACCCGATGTGGGGATCCGAGCTGATCCACCCGTGTACGTGGTTGTCCTTGTTGTCACACGAGTACTGATACTTGTCGTCAACCTTAGTTTCAGACATGATCATCAAGATTCAGACATGTTAGCCATAATAAAAACTGAATTGTACCTCTCCTCTGAGCATAGGCTCAGTAGCATTAGTTAACAGAACTGCTTCTTTGTAACCAAGAACCGTTCCGCCATCCCTTTCAGCTCCTGTGGGCATTATCCTCTGCTTTCGGTCTGATATCGCCATGTAACGGAACCTAATAGTTCGTGAACTTTAATGACCAACTAATGGTTCAATATACGCATGTACAAGATGAGTTCTTACATGTTTCCATTCAGTTTAAACGCGATTCTTGTCTCGTCAATGTTGAGATCGGGCCATCTCTCCAAGTGTTCGTATATTGCATACGAGTAGAAGCCGGAAACTCCGCGCAGCATTATAAATCTGTGACATAGCGTAATCCGTACATGCAGTTGTAGACAAATTCATTTTACACTACATGTATACATACCTCTTGTCTACATGGAGGGGTGCGATGTTTTCACCTAGGGAGACGTTCCATGTCTTGATGAATGAGACTTCAACCTGATTATCAGTTTTTGCTATTATCCTGAATTTTGTACAATTGAGCCTGCAGAGATACCATTCTTATCTTGAGCATTTTCTTGATTTGGCGTTTCAAATGCAATAAAATGGGTTGAGAGGATTATTACATATCAAAATTACTTTTTCCAATCTCAGGCCTACTCCACACAATATCCCAATACCTGCATGCAAACAAGTTAGCATGAATCTTCCTCTTAACATTTTCTGTTACGAGTAGTTACCCTCTTTGTGATTCTTTGAAACGAGGTTCGAGAATATTGGGAACATTGTTATACGATATGCCTTTGATTAGGCCAGTTGGGTTTATCAACCTCAGTTTAACAATGCCATTGTCTATCTTTACCTGCAAAAACTCTTCTTAATCAAATCAAACACAAACTGCATGGATATTTATGTCTGTTGTCGGGCTTACAGTGCGAGGTGATACGTGAAGCTTGAGTGGAAAGCCTTCATTGCTACGTCGAGTTGATCTGAATGGATGATCTACAATCTCATTAGAGTGTACGGACTGGATTAACAAACATATGTTTACAAACAGAGAGATGTATGATTCCATTTGCTATATCAGGACTTCTACTTTCTGCAGTTGGAAAATGAAACTTTCTGCTACATTCTTCAATTTATTCTTGAAGTGATTTAATTAGCCCATATTCTGCATTCGTTACATAAGTAATTAAGAGTATGTTTCATGTACAACCAAGTATAAATAACATTAAAATGCATAGATGAAGAATCAATGTTGATTTGACCGGAACACAAACTTACAACTGCCCAAGTAACAGAAGATTAATTGATCTAGTAAACTCAAAGATACAAATAACAGCATATATAAGGATTGAATAACAACTACAACACCCTTAAATCTTTTTCTCAAACTTTCTGAGATGGAGATTCGAGCCGAATGTAATCATACAAAACTCCGGGAAAAGGGCTGCCAGCGACTGCTTGCTTAAAATAGATTGCGTTTCTTCCGTTCACAAGCTGTAATCCTGGTATCTTCACATTGAACAGCCAGTATCTCCCGTGAATCCCGTGCCTTGCTATCGCATTCTCACGACCAATACGCCCCGTTGTAAAAAGAGGCGTAGGCGTATTCGGGTTGTTTATCCATACCTTCATGTACAACAACATTCAATAATATTACCTTTTTATTGAAAAGTAATTTGGCAAAATAAGTTTCAAGAATGCATGCATTCATACTTGTAGTTCAGCAATGTGAGCAGCTGCCAGAGCAATTCTGAGTGTATAATCTCCTTTGCTAATCACATTTTTAAGGTCAAATTTAATCTGCCAAGTTGTTGGTATGTAGGTTTTGCTTTCTGTTCTCCTGCAAAAAAATCATCATCACTTGCAAATCATCATCAAGAAACACAACTGTTACAAGATTATGTTAATTAATAATTACTTAATTAAGATTACCTAGTAACATGAGCAAAAAACCAGTCTTTTGCATAATTGCTAACTCCAGCTGTGTAAACCAAGTCTTGTTTAGGGTATAAATCAGTGTATTTATCCCATAAACCATATTGTCTGAACCTGTAAAACAAGTATGTAATTACATATAGTTATTGATAGATGTGAAAAGTTATTAATTGTGTAAAAAATGGAGCTTACTTGTTTTTGGTGCTGTTTATGTATAGCCTGTTTATAAGGTTAGGGTACGGATCAGGGACGTAGAACTCAGAAGCAGTACGGTCAGGGATCCCGATTTCCCATAGAGTCGGACCGTTTCTTGGAGGTTCATACACAAGATCACCCATTTTAACTTCACTTCCTGGTTTGATTATAACATCACCGTCGTGTTTGAAGTCTCCGATGACCCCCAGAACCCAAGCATATAAATTATATGTGCCTGGTCTAACACCTCTTATTGTAAAGCCCCCATTTTGATCAGTTCGTGTCCAGAATAGATAGCCCTTGAGAAGGAAATTAAACAAAATTATGTTCAAGTAAATTTGAACTTAATTTGAAACTAGTGAATTTAATCCTTAAACCTTATAATTATCCTGCCATGATCCCACTTCTCCAGGTGGAGCCAATATTACATATGCTGATCTTGCTGGCTTAACGGCCCTATCAATGTAGGGGTCATTGACTAGAAGGCGACCGGAGATGGAGCCTCGTTGATTCGGGTGAGGGAAGTCTGGTGATGATGGGAAATCATAAGGCCATTTCTGAGTCTCAGCTACCATCTGATGAGCATATTAAATTAGGTCTTAGTTAGGGCAAGATTTGAGAGGACATAATATGATAAGTTTTGGAGGATAAAAAAAGACCTGTTCTTTTGCATTCTTCCATAGAGTAGTTTTCCCACTGCCCGAATCTGAGTTCAGATATATAAGAATAGGGCCGTACACCTTCTTCCATTCCTCTCCATCGCGTACTAAAACTCCGAAACCAGGTCCAGCGTAGTGGCTACTAAAGAAAATCTGCATGTATTGATACATAATTTGAAGGGGTTTTCATATATAATATACTTAAATACAGTTGAAGAATTTAAGGTAGAAGGAATGTTAGTTATTACAGATAAGGAAGTTGGGCCAGTATGAGAAGCAAGATCTGGTTTAGTAGGGCCACCAGCTCTAAACTCATCACTTGGTGTTATAATCCAGAATCCTACACGAGGGTTGGAGCTAATCCATCCATGCACGTGACTATCCTTGTTCTCACATGAGTACTGATACTTATCATCCACCTGCATAACAATTCAATCTTAATTATATTATGAATTATGATCATCAACTAGGATGTTAATTATTAATTTATTTAATTTCCAACCTCTCCTTTGAGACTTGGATTTCTGGGATTTGTTAAAACAACTGCTTCTTTGTAAGCAAGAGGTTTTCCTGACTCCCTATCAGCTTCCGTTGGCATGATTCTCTGCCTATCATCTGAGATCGCCATGTAATCAAACCTAATCATGCAAGATTTTATTTTATTTTATTTTACTTTAATTATGATATCTTGAAAAAAAAAATTAAAAATTTTGAGTTTTACTTGCTCCTGTCTAGTTTGAATACGAGTCTTGCTCTACCGAGGTTGAGAGCAGGCCATCCTTTCGGGTGATCGAATATTGCGTACGTATAGAAACCGGAAACTCCACGCTGCATTATGTATCTGCTCTACAATATGTTAGTACAGTAGTACATACTCTTTTCGTCCCATTTGACTTGTCTCATTTCATTTTATCACGAAAATTAAGATGAGTTGGTTGTTTTAGATGAGTGCGCCCCACAAAGAAAAGTGGGACTTTGTGCAATAATTATTTTTCTTTTTATGAAATGGAACAAGTCAAGTGAAACATTCCGGAAAAGAAAACGAATCAAATCAAGCGGGGCGGGTGGGAGTAGAATTCATGAGAGACATAATTAATAGTGTGAGTTTAGACACAAAGAAATTAACACCTCTTGTCTACATTGAGTGGGACGACATCTTTGCCAAGGGAGGAATTCCATATCTTTGTAAATGAAACTTCAATCATTTCATCACTTTTTGCTATTATCTTGAAACTAGAACATGACAGCCTGCAAATTGAAATTGACACACACAACTAAATACATATCTGAATTTATTTATTTTAATCAGATATAATTAGTGTTATATTTAAATTCGAGGAATTTACGGGTCGATGACGCTTTTGCCAATATCTTCCCTATTCCATATAATATCCCAATACCTGCACACGCAAAATCAAGATAACAGAGCCAATATATCAGTTTGAGTGCAAGAAAAGATTACTTTGCTTGGAGACAGTTTGTTAATTAATTACTTAATTACCCTCTTTCTGATTCCTTAAACTCCGGTTCGAGGACGTTTTCGACACCGTTATACGACACGCCCGCGATCTGTCCGGTCGGTTTTACCAGCCTGAGTTTCACAATGCCATTGTCTATCTCCACCTGAAAAAAATATTTGGATCAAATCATAAAAATGATTATATATATGAGTTTTTGTATGTAACTACTACTTCCTCCGTCCCTTATTACTGTCCTACTTTCCTAATCTGATTGTGCCGCTATTATTGTCATCTTTTCTAAAATAGCAAAAACTACTTTTACACAAAAAATGATAATTAATACTCATCCTCACATTATCATTCTCTCTCTCCAAAAATCTATCTCTCACACGATTTTCGTTCCACTCTGTACTCAGAAATTTATAATTTTCAACTTGTTGGAAACTAAAGATTATTTCTTAAAATACAATATTAAAAAAAAACAGAAAAAAAATCGATTGGCTCAACTATGACATGCAAAAATTTGGATAAATTCTCATTACCAGTCACTCCTCGAAAATTGTATTTATTTCTTAATAGAATTAAAACTCATAAAATACACACTTAAATAAAATTTCTTAATCTTCATGCCGAAACCAAACGAGACAATAATAACGGAATGGAGGGAGTATCATTTTTTATGCTTACATTGTCGGGTGAAACTCGCAGCTGCAGTGGACTGTGTGAAGTGACTTCAGTGACGGAGTCAACACACAAGAAGGAAGAAAACATGAATCCAAACCATCCAATCAGTAAGAATTTTCGTATCTTCTCCATATTCGCCACCTTTTAAGTAAACTTGGAGAAACAAAATTATGTAAAACTCTACTTTCCTCTCAAATCTTGATCTGCATGTAATAAAAAAAAACAAGTAGTTTACCAAACAACTTAAAACTCTACGTTCCTCTCTTTTTTGTTTCTGCCTTCTGAATCTTGATATCTCTATATAGTTGATGTTGGTGGTAATATATATGGTAAGTCACATCTGTGTGTTTATTTTGACGACCTGATTTTATCCGATATTAATTATTCAGGCATGTTAAAAAAATCAAAGAAATTATTATTCAAATAAAAGACCCGTGCATGAGAATATATTATGAATGATTATGGTTTTTTACTACTCCCTCCGTTCCACTCCATTAGTCCACTTTTCCTTTTTGGGTTGTTCCACTCCATTAGTCCAATTTCCCTTTTAACTTAAAATAATACTCTAATATATTAAAGTGGACCTCACTACTTTATCTATTTTACACACAATAAATAATTTTCTTAATCTATGTGCCGAAAAGAAAGTGGACTAATGGAGTGGAACGGAAGGAGTATGTTATAACGGAATTATGGATTTGGTTTTGAGTTTGGAAAATATGAAATCAATAAGAGCAAATTATATTTAAGCCAGTAATCTATGTATAAAATTTTTATGGCAGAGGAAATTACCTGCCAGGTCAAAACTACTTTTTATATTACTTGTTGTATGTATTTTAATTCCATTTTCAAATAATCTACTTAGATATATTCGATACCTTTCTCAGCCTTTTGGCTAAGGTAAGTGTAATTAAATATATTCGTGCACGCTAGCTAATTTTCCAAAAAAGTTTAACTTTCCTATTTTAATCAATTATTCTAAATCTGGTTCACAATATATGTAAAATAGGATTTACCTCATACTTTTGTAATAAGAAAATCAATTAATGCATTTGGAGAAAAATATGAATTTATCATTTATGCACGTTAAATTAATTCAACTTCTATAATTTGTATATGAACATAACTATGCACGAAATGGTGCCTCTAGGCTCTAGCCGAATATAATCGTACATAACTCCGGTGAAAGGGCCGCCACCTCTTGCTTTCTTCCGACCACAAGCTGCGATCTTGGTACCTCCACCCTTTACAGTATCTTCCATGAATCTCATGTCTTGCAACTGCATTGTCTCTGCCCATCAGCCCCGTAGTGAAAAGGGACCCGTTGTTCGGATTGATGATCCGTACCTAGGGTTTCGATGCCATAAAATTATTTCTTGAAGTTTTGAATGAAGAGACAGAGTTCGATAAAATATATCAATTCATACTTGTACCTCAGCCATGTTAGAAGATGCCAGAGCAATCCGAAGTGTGTAGTTTCCTGTCCTAGCCACATTTTTAAGATTGAATGAAATTTCCCAGGTTGTTGGTATCAGTGGCATAGCCAGGGGAGGAGCAGTGGGACCCACTGCCCCACTAGGATTTTAACATCTTTGAGTGTATTATATTGTTATATATTGAGCGCTGACCCAGTATTGTGGTACTCTGATTTTTTGCTGTAGATTCGGAGTTCGAGTCCCTTTGAACACAAAACAAATTATCATGTATTTTTCTTAATATTCATTTTCTCCCTCTCTTTCCTCTTCTCTTTCTACTTCAGTTATTTTACATATATTTTGCACAACAAATTATCACATATTTTTCTTAGTATTCCTTTTTTTTTCTCTCACTTTGCTCTTCTCTTTCTACTTTCACGTTATTTTACTTGTATTTTTCTAAGTCTTATCAAAATATAGATTTATATTTACATTAATTATATTTTTCCATACTACAGGTTTGTTGGAAGTGGCTTAAGTTCCAGCTTTGGTGCCTTGATGATCGACGGCAGCAGCTTTCTGGCTGGGCAGCTGAGACATGCTGCCGACAGTTTGTAATTCTGGAGTTGCATATAAAGCCGAGATGCTCTCTCTGATCTCTTCGTCCCTCATACCTTCGAGGTCTGATTCGGTCAGTCCTTGAGTCAAGGTGACTTCCATTTTGTCCTGCACCACATACGTCTCAAGATATTCTTGGACAATTGCATCAATGGAGTCAGTAGAAAAAGCATTCTCATTTTCATGATCGTAGGGCTTCTTAAGTGCTTCAGATATCCTATGAACATAAGTTTCATTATGGTATGCTACACTTATCGAACCCTCATCCACATTAATTATTGCCTTTACAGTCTTTAAAAATGGCCTACCTAATAACACTCCCGCAGTTCCTTCAACTTGTCTATCATTTGTGTCAATTACATAGAAATCAGCCGGATAGACAAAATTGTTGATTCTGACCAAAATGTTTTCAAGTAAACCAATTGGAGCAATGCATGACCTATCCGCTAATTGAATAATCACCTTAGTCGATATTAACTCAACTCCTACCAATTGATTATATACAGATAAAGGCATAACATTTATAGATGCACCTAGATCACACATGGCTTGCTTAATCATGACATCACCCATCAGACAGGGAAGTGTGAACATACCTGGGTCGGCACATTTAGCAGGAAGCATTTTCTGTATAATTGCTGATACTGTGTGATCGAATAAAACCTTACTAGACTTGGGAACTTTTCCAGCGATGAAATCCTTCACAAATTTGCCGAACTTGGGGATCTTTACGGCTTCAAGGAAAGGGATATTAATCTCCAACTTCTCGAACAACTTCATGTAATCCATACTTTCCTTGTTTGACGTTCTCTTCCTTTCCAAAGCTTCGGGAAAGGGTGGCGGAATCAGATTTTCATGCTCTGACTGGCCAGTCTGGACGTCCTCCTCATCTCTTTCTTGTTCTGGATCTTCAGCATACTGCTCCTTCGAACTTTCTGATGGTAGAGGTTGTCCTGCAGCCTTCTTCTTCTCTGCTGACTTTTCTGCTGACTTCTCTGGTTGTCTCACCTGTACAGTTGGGCCAGGTAGTTCCTTCCCTCCACGCAGCGTAATCTGATTGCAGTTATGGGCATTCGGGTTTTGCTGAGTTTGAGCTGGAAGCTGTCCTTGAGAAGTCTTTATTTCCTGAATGGCAGAATTTAGCTTATTCATCTGCTTAGTCAAATTCTCCATTGTAGCTTGTTGATCCTTCTTTGTCTGGTTGATCTCCCGCTGCATTTGTTGTTGAAATGCGGTGGTGTCCTTCTGCGAAGAAACCATTTCAGCTAAAAGTTTTTCTAAAGGGCTCTGTTGCTCCGACTGGGCAGGTGGGACATTCTGCTGCTGAAACTGCCTTTGATGCGGGGGTCTGTACGTCTGCTGATAATTATTCTGATTAGGAGGTTGATACGGCTACTGATATCCTTGTTGCTGCTGGTATGGTTGCTGAAATTGGGTTTGAGGCGGATTTCTCGGTTGAAAATGCTCTTCTGGTTGCTTCCAACGGAGGTTCGGATGAACCCCTTGTTGCCCGCTCCAATTTCCAGCGGCGTGTACTTCTTCTCCCTGACATTGCAGCGACGTATGCCCTTTCTCTCCGCATGCTCCACATGCATGATCGGCATTTGACCGACTTGGGGCAGGAGCGTTCTGCTTGAGTATCAGGTCGAGCTTATCTTGCAACAGGCTGAATTTTGCCTCCACTTTATTATCGATCTCATCCATGTAGTCGGAATGAGACCAATTTACAACTCTCCTTGTTGGTCTTGGCCCTTTATATTGCGAGGTAGACTCCGCAAGCCCTTCGATTATATTTCTTGCATCTTCGTAGAGGCTTGTGTGGAAATTTCCTCTCAGACCGATATCAACCATGGCTTTGCTTCGTCTGTCATCCCTTGATAGAAAATCTGTAGAAGCTCCACATCCGAATAGCCATGGTTCGGACAACTATCGACAAGTCGTCCGAATCTTTCCCAGTATGCGCCGAAAGTTTCGTCGACTTCTTGAGCGATCCCGGAAATCTGCTTCTTTAATGTATTTGTCTTTGATTGCGGGAAATACTTCTTCAAGAAAATTGTACGCATATGGGCCCACGTTGTTATTGTGTTCGGCTTTAGACTTGAGAACCATGCTTGTGCTCCATCTTGAAGAGTGAATGGAAAAGCCTTGAGCTTGAAAGCATCCAGATTGCCTTGCCTGTGCAGATTGCAGACTTGGTTGAACGAGGCCAAGAAGGAATTCGGGTTCTCGTTCGTTCTCCCATAGAACTTTGGCATGGCAGCGACCATGTTCAGCTTGACATCGATTTGTTCAATAGTTGTGATTTGGATTGGACCGGGAAGGTCCGCTCCCATGTCAAACGATCCGGTATTCATCCTCAAGGGTTGTGGATTGTGCACTTCGTCCTCCATCTCTTCCTCCTCTGATTCTGAGCTAGTTACTGGAGTATTGTGCAGTGTTTTGTCGAACCTAACAGTTTCTGGTTCAGAGTCGCTGGTCTGATCACCGGCGTCTGTTCTGTCTCCTATCTGGGCAGTTAAGACGTTTTCTGCCTCGGATAGAATCTGTTGCTTTTGCAGCTTTGTCCTCTTCCTATTCCTCTTTGCTGTTTTCTCGACCTCTGGATCAAATATGAGGTTAGGCTTGGAAGACCTGCTCATGCAACGCTTAAAAGATCAAAAAGATTAGTAGAAAACAATAAAACTAGATAACACCGTTCCCCGGCAACGGCGCCAATTTGGTGATCGATGTATTGCACCAAATAATCCTGCAAAAATAGAGAATTATATCAGTATAGTTTACAGGGTATCGAACACAGGGAACGGAGGACTAGACATATTATTTTCCTACTTATCTTGGGTTTGGTTAGCAACCACGCAAGTTTTGGGTTTTTAACTAAACTAAGAACTTATTAAAACTGAAATAAATTGCAAAAAACTGAAACTGAAATAAAATTGTTTTAACTAGGCAGATAAGAGATGGGTCCAGCAGAATATTCACACACGCGTAATTCCAATCCTTGGCACATAAAATGAATTAATCTCATGGATCAACTAGTTATAGATTACCGTAACTTAAACTGCGTAATCCTCACTCCCACTTACTTAGTCGGTAACCGCCATGTTGGGCATAGAAACGGCTACTTCCCTAATTTAGCTACAACCTACGTTGGTGGGCAATCAATAGATTTAATAGCTAAACAGCTTTATCAAACTAAGGGAGCCTAGTATAGGAGCCTACTCGTATGTTGGGCATCTAATAGTCTCCTACCGGTTTAATCCAACTACTCTTTCGAATAATTTTGCTACTTACATAGCCTTGTTCCACGAGAAACGATGGAAGTACTAAGTTAGCTACAGACTGGGCAACCTAGGGTGATCAAGCCTAAATTACTAGCCGATTAAATAAATCGAATTAACCCGAAACCCTTTGATTAATTATCGGCACCTAAGCCTCATGTCATCGTTCACGTGTGCGTTTTACATTCTCGCCGGACCACTAAAAGTTTAGCTACTCATGAAACTCGTCCCGATTGCACGTATAAGACACCTCGCGAAACGTAACATGCATCATTTGTAACCCTAACCCTAGCATGCACGAAAACTAAATTAAAGTAAATTTAACTAACTAAAAACTGAAAACGAACACGAACCAATTTTAAACTAAACACAAACTGAATTTAAACACAACTTGAAACTAGATTAAGAGTCCCGATAGTCCTCGGTCTCTCGAAACAAACGAAAAGCAAGAAACGAAATTAACTAATGTTCGAACATAAGAAAAACTGAAATAGAAGTGTTTGTTTCATCATCTTAAACTACTGCTGCATGAAGTGGATCGGTAAGTTTGATTGTTGAGTTCTTCTCGTCGATGGTGCGGTGGTTTGTCTTCGGCAATGGCTCGGCGGTGGGGGTAACTTGTCGGAATGAAAAGGATGAGTCTTCAAGGTTGAGGAAAGGTAGGCACGGTGTGTAGAGTTGTCCAAAGTCCTTTAAATTTCGTGCTTCCTCTTCTTTATATAACCCTCTAGATCATATCTAGGGTTTCTTGTAGGATAAGGAAAGGATCTTGATAGATATGGAAATATCTAATCCTTCCTTATCCTTCTTCTTTCCTTCCTCTCTCTTTCCTTTCTTTTCCTTCTTCTTTTCTCCTTCCTTTCTCGGCCAAAGACCGCTCAAAATATCGCCATTCCAGCTGTAATTCGCATCGCCACCTCATCTCCAAGTGTCACGCCAAATCAGCCCATTTTCTGCATAACTGCCAAGAAATATGTCTCACCTGCACAGTTAAGAGACCCTTTCGGACAGAAATAATTAGGTACGAAATCGACTCATCAAATCTCCTTACACTTGAGCTATACTCGAGTATAAGAAGAACAAAAAATAAGTACCTAATTATTTTTGGTCTTCCCAAAGACCCAAGAGACAAAAGAAAAGACTCAAGACTCGAACAAGACAAAAACAAGACTCGACACGAACGGAAGAAAATGACAACGGACTCACAAAACGAAGACAAGAAGCCATACCAATCAATTCGAAAGTCTCCGCACCAATTCACTAGCCAAGCAATGTCAAACCCATGCAATCATAATCTCATCCAACTAGTAGACTATGCAAATTTTGAAACTAAGCACACATATCTCAACTTGGTCAAAATCTAAACAATGTGGATCTCCTCAAGTTTCACTCAACACTCAACTAATCTAGGTCCGGTTTAAGCCACTCAAAGAAAAATAATCCACGCAATCACGATAAAAGATCATCACAATAGCAATATCAAGGAGGTCTTTCTCATTCGGTTGTAATGGGGCTTAGGACTTAGACAAATTGATGTTGGTAAGGGTCCTAGGGGTACTAAGCTCCATTAAAATTCAGATTCAATGTTATGCATATAATACTCTCTCACTGTGCGATCAAGTCGGTAAAACTCCCGCCACTTAGAAAATTTATTTCAATGCTGCAACTACGTACCCATGCTCTTTCTTTTCTACCACTTCTCAAATTCAGATTTTTTTTTTTTTTTTGAGAATATTTTCGTGGCATATACTTCTTTTTTTTTTTAGCAGCTGGCCACAAACTGTCTTAACTGTACAGATAGGACACTATGAATTCTGCTTATGTAGAGCAGTTTTTGTACTTAGTCTTTTTATCCAATCGGTTTTCTGCAGCAGTCTATACTGGGCAGGTAGAAGACATATGTAATACACTTCAGATTTTAACTATCATGCACAAGGAGTTCGTAAAACATGCAATAACATGGGTCAAGAGAAAGTTTAAAAAGGCCTTAGCTAAAATTTTTACTAACTCAAATCAAAGAAACGGTCAAGGCTCAAATTAGTTCACTAAGGGATAATGTAGGGTCGGAAATATTTTTGTCGCGGCCGTGTGGCTAAAAATCCCTAGTGCCTCCTATCACTTATCACAAGTGACTCAAACATATTGCGATTTTGTGGATAAACACTCTCAAAGGAATAGTAGGAAGTGTCCTACTTTAAGGCTCAAATCTTATTTAAGTGAGTGATTCCTTCTTCTTTCCTTTATCCATATTGTTTCACTCCATACATATAAATTAATTAGTATCTCCTTAGTCCCGAGATATCAAATAGTTCGCCGAAATTACGAGAAGTAGTGCAACTACTCATAATTGATAAGCCGTTGTATCTTGGAGACGAGTGCTATAGACCGCTTGCACCGAGTAGCGGAGCATTATCGTCTTGCGGAGAAAGAGTCCAACTCTTGCCTCGGCTAACGTTATATCCGTCATTTCGACACACCCGTAATAACAATCGCAAGACGATAATTGTGTTGAAGAAATGACGACAAGTAGCAGTGATGTACCCGATCCCTTTATCCAAGTAATGACAAGCAGTAGTAACGTGCCGCCGAACTTTACAACAGCAACGAACAACCAAATTCCAAGCGACCCTGTTCATGCGGAAAGGCCGTAAAAGTTCTCAGGTTCTGAATTTAAGCGTTGGCAATCTAAAATGTTGTTTTATTTAACTACTTTGAATTTGTCTCAATTCTTGAAAGAGACACCTCCAATTGTGGGGGAAGATAAAACGGATGAACAAAAACGCAGAGCGTCTGATGCATGACATCATAGAGACTACGTATGTCGCAACTATGTCCTAAACAATGGGCTCCTTAGAGGATATTCCTCCTTGGGAAAAACCTGTGCCTCCCGTCTTAATACATTGTGATAGTATGTCTGCAATAGGGAGAGCACAAAGTAGTATGTATAATGGTAAGTCTCGACATATTCGTCAAAGACACAATACCGTTAGACAATTGATCACTAGTGGAATAATATGTATTGACTATGTGAAGTCAAAAGACAATATTGTGGATCCGTCTACTAAAGGTATTAACTGTGATCAATTGTACAATGCAGTAAGGGAATGAGATTAAAATCCACACTAAAAGAACGCTCTTAATGGTAACTCTACCATGATGATTGGAGATCCCATGAACATGGTTCAAATAGATAACTAAGTTAAGAATGTTCAGTTGTGCACTTGAAAACACAACTAAAAATCCATTCTCGAAGCTGCCCCAAGTGCAAACCTGTAGATTGTGGTAAAGGGTAAGCGTATAAGTTTTTTAATGATTCCTATAGCCTTATTGGTGGAGTATGGCATGATACTCTTTACAGGAGATCATCTATATAAGTGAGAATTGTGGCCGCTTCAAATAGAAAAACACTTATGAATCCAAGATATGGTCCAAGGTCAAAATGGACACAACGTGAGAACGAAAGATATTGTATCTATTATTGTGTATATGTTATTATCTCGGTTTACACAAAAGCTGACTGGTTCAAGACATCGCGTTCACCGAGCAGCGAGTAAATCCGATAACATTATACTAAGGAAGGTTCAAAGCAAAAAACTACCTATCCTGATGCAATAATAGGTCATTGGGACTTTAGTTTGCATAACATTTTGCATTTGCATTTAATAATCTAACTTCCATGTGTGGGATTGTTAGAATTTTAATTGTAAATTAGATTATTGAATTAATTAATATATAAATAATTGAAAGGATGTGTTGGTTCCTAGATGAATGGACACGGTACTTCATGGAATGGACACATTGTTTCATAAATTAAATGATGAATGAATGTGTTGATTCATGAAGGGATATGTTGGTTCATGCCAAGAGGTACTTGGAAGTTGAACAAATGCAACCATTCACAATTTATCTTATTGTGAAGAGTTGTGTCCATTGCGAAGAGTTGTGTCTTTTATGAATGGGTGCTTCAAATCTATAAGTAGGACGATTTGTAGTAAAGAAGAAAAAATTTCAGAAAAAACATGATTCCTTCTTCTTTCCTTTATCCCTATTGTTTCACTCTATACATATAAATTAATTAGTATCTCCTTAGTCCCGAGATATCAAATAGTTCGTCGGAATTACGAGAAGTAGTGCAACTACTCGTAATTGATAAGCCGTTGTATCTTGGAGACGAGTGCTATAGACCGCTTGCACCGAGTAGCGGAGCATTATCGTCTTGCGGAGAAAGAGTCCAACTCTTGCCTCGGCTAACGTTATATACGTCATTTCGACACACCCGTAATAACAACAATGTAGTTATACCTAATCAATCCAATCCCGAAATTAAAGATAACACAATTCTTGAGGGTATGAAAGTAACATGTTGTTTTGCATCTTGCCAGAGTACTAGGTTTATTGTCTGAACCCGAGTTCAGATATATAAAAACCGAACCGAAAACCTTCTTCCACCTCTCTCCTTCACTCAACTCAACTCCATATCTCAGACCGGCATAATGTGTACTAAAGAATATCTGTATCAACAAAATATTATTTTAGAGAAATTATTAATTTATCGAGTAATAATTTATGGAGGGTTCACAGCACTCACAGCTAAGGAAATGGAGCCAACATGAGAAGTAAGATCCGTCTTCATCGGACCACCACTTGGAAACTCATAACTAGGCGTTATCACCCAAAACCCTATGTTTGCATCGGAGCTAATACACCCATGCAAATGGCTCTCCATGTTGGCCAACGAGTATTGATACTTATCATCCACCTCTCGTTTCAAACTGGGATTGCTGGGATTTGTTAATAGAACTGCTTCCGGATACAAAAGAACTCGATCCGATTTCCTATCATCGTTCGTAGGCATGATCCTTTGCTTGTGGTCTGATATCGCGATGTAATTGAACCTAAAGAGTCATTCAATATGTATAAAATTTGTCAATACCAGAAATGGTTAAAACATTATTACGTACAAGACTGATATTACATCTTTTGTTGAAGCTTGAATGCAACTCTTGCTTCATCAATTTTCAGACCGGGCCATCCTTTCAAGTGCTCGAATATTGCGTACGTGTAGAATCCCGACACTCCACGTAGGAGTATAAACCTGTGCTAGAATTATGGCAAAACTAAGAAAACCTTAATCATGAAATTAGGGCAAAATTAAGAAAATAAGTCACATGCCTCTTGTCTATATTGAGAGTAACGACGTTACGGCCAAGTGAGGAGTTCCAGTTAGTGGTGAATGAAACTTCGATTTGATCCGCACTTTGTGTTATTATCTTGAAATTTGAAGTTTTAAGCCTGAACGTGATAGATATCAATATAATTAACATAATTTGGACTCATATTTGATTAATATGTAATAAAATCAAGTTCTTGGTACTATAAGATTACTTGTCGAACAAACCCATGTTTTTCCCTTGCATACTCCAGGTTAATCCCAATACCTGCATTATAGCAATTCAATTGTAGCAAGAAATTAATTAAGCTACATATTTATGTTTTTAATTTAAATAAACGTGACAGTTGAAATATGAGATATATAATAAGATTAATACAACATTCGATCAAATTAAAGAATGTTAATTCGAAGGAAGAATGTTGGTTAGAATTAGATCACCCACCCTCTCTCCGATTCACCAAATTGATCTTCGAGAAAATTATTGACTCCTCCGTATGAAACTCCGTTAATCAGTCCCGCTGCCTTAGATAAACCTAGTTTAACAATGCCGTTATCTATTTCCACCTACATAAATACAAGGAGAAATTTAATATTTGTTGTTCAAATTATGGGATATAGAAATTTTTACGGGATGTAATATATCTAGTTGATTTTAGGCTTACGTTGCGGCCTACACGTAGCTGGAGCGGATATGAGCCATTCTTGACCTGTGCACTTGATTTTCCAGAATTAATGCATAGGACTGAAAAATACGCGCACACGCACAATACAACGTGTGCTTTCATTTGCTGCGATTTCCTTAAAAAAAATTTAAAAAGAAAATGTCTTTTTTTTTGTTTTTTAGGAAAGAAGTAATTCAATTAAACCTCGATAAAGTAATAACCTTGAGATCGGGAAAAAATATTCATTTAACGAGGTTATTATTTTATTAAACATTATTTTAGTGCATTGACTCATATCGGGACTATAAGAAATTATTATTTTAGCGAGATTATTATTTTATCGAATATTACTTTATCGATGTTTAATTGTATTCTTTCAGTTAATATCTACAAGAATGAGAGATTTATAGTTGCATGAATTTAACTCATCCACATACGTTAAATAATGTGCAGTTATAATCCAAGTACTTCTTCAATTAAAATATCCTTAAGTGCCGCCGTTAATTTCAATAATTAAACCCGTTTTAGTTGAAAATCTAAATTCGCCCAATTTTGGACTTTCTCGCAAGTTAGGGATTTGGACCCTATGGACAACTTCCAATTTGGGGGCCAAATATGAATTTGACTTTTATACCCTTTTATACTATTATTATTATTATTAAATCGAGAATAATAGGAATTGAACATTCTTCCCTCATAACCTGGGTTTTGAGGGAAGTTAGAGCTCTTGCTTGTATTCAAACAATTGGTCCGACCTACCGGATTCGGAGGTTGCGGGGGAAGCGGGCCGTCGGGTGGGCCCGTGGAGGGCCAAGGCTGGCTTGTCCCGGGAATCGGAACCATCCGGTGTGTGCCGTCCGTGGTCATCCGGTTCGAAAGGGGATCTATTGTTGTGATGTGGACTTACATCCCACATCGATTCCACACGCAAAGTGTGGAGGGTATATAAGTGGGAGTCAATCCTTCCCTCATAACCTTGGTTTTGAGGGAAGTTAGGGCTCTTGCTTCTATTCCAACAATTGGGCTAGAACAATTATAGATTAACCACTTACGCGAAAGTGAAAATATCAACTAAGCTACATATACTCGGTTTATACCCTTTTTATAATACCCAAAGGATAAGTGAATTTGCAAAGAACCAATAACATCTTTCTATTCATTCTTCCTTTCTAGTTTAATGACACTGCACAAGAAAGCTAGCATATGATCATCTATATATTTATCTTCATGTCTGAATGTTGGAAGGAGGGCCTTCAAGTCTGATATAATCATACATGATCCCCTTCCAAGGGCTTAATCCTCTACACTGAGTCAAGTAGATTATGTTAGTACTAGAACAAAGCAAAGAACCTCGTATACCAACACTGTATAGCCAATACAATCCATGGATCCCATGTCTAGCTATCGCATTGTCCTTCCCTATTTGTCCCGTCGTAAAATATGGAGCTTCTGATGCTTCATCATTGATCCGGACCTAGGAATCAAACACAAAAAGGTTGTAACTAACAACAAAAATTGAAAAATAAAAATAAAAATCGAATCTTGATTTCAAGAATAGCATTAGTACCTGCAGTTCAGCTTCATTTGCTGAGGCCAATGCTAGTAGTAGAGTGTAGTTTGCAGAGATGTCTACTTCTGTTAGGTTGAATAGAATCTTCCAAGTTGTCGGTACGTATGTTTTATTTCCTATGTTCCTATTCACTTGAGCAAAGTACCAATCTGTCTGATAGATGCTTGTTTCAACTGAATAGACCAAATCCTGATCAGGGTACAAGTCCGTGTAGCGATCCCACAAACCGTATTGCCTAAATCTGTCAGAAAAGATTATATTATGTATAAGAATTTTTTTTGAAAAGATTATGTTGTTCATATACTAACTTATCTGGCTGGACATTGTAGAGCTGGTTCATGAGATAGGGATTTGCATCCGGTACGTAGAATTCAGCAGCAGTACGATCAGGAACCCCGATTTCCCACAGAGTAGGCCCGTTCCTCGGAGGGTCATAGATAATATTTCCTAGCCTAATCTTGCTTCCTTCCACAAAAGCATAATTTTCAAGATTTTAGATATGGAGGATTTGATGGTAAGATAATGTAGTGAAAGTTTGTTATCTGAACCTGGTTTGATCTTGATTTGGATGTTATATTTGTAGTCTCCGATGAATCCCGGAACCCAAGCATATAAAGTGTAGTTTCCCGGTCTAATTTTGTTGATTGTGAAGTATCCTAATTCATCAGACTGAGTCCAAAACTGATAGCCCTGTGTTAAAGTAGGCAACATATGATGAGTTTTTAAAACGTTACAAACGAGTCGATTTTCAAGAATCGAAGAAGTTAACCTTGTTTTCTCTTTGCCAAGATCCATCATCACCAGGTGGAGCTACTCCAATGTAGGCAGAGTTAGCAGTCATGAGGCGCTCATTGATGTAACTGAAATAAGTTGATAATTAGGCCTAATAGGAAAAGTATGAATGTTTGTTTCTCTTAATAGGAGAAAATGTTACCTATCATGAACTAGTAACCGGCCACAGAGTGTACCGCGATCCTCAGCATGGAGGAAGTCATCCGACATAGGGAAGTCGTACGGCCATTGTTCCGTTTCTATGAGCATCTAACATAGTATCAAACTATCAATGCCAGCCAACATGTAATAACTTCAATGCAAGTGAAGAATGTGTGTGTTTACCTGTTCTTTAGCATCAGCCCACAAAGCAAGTGGATCTTCTTGATCAGAAACAGAGTTTAAGTAAACAAACACAGGCCCAAACACCTTCTTCCATTTCTCACCTTCACTAAATTCAATCATCAATGGAAGTCCAGCATAATGGGTGCTGAAGAACATCTATACATATGTTCAAGAATCAGTTAATATTATTTCAAGTTTTAAGGTTTCTTGTTCTTGGAGTATATACTTACAGAAAGGGTGATTGGACCAGCATGAGAAGTGAGATCTTGTTTAACTGGCCCTGCAGTCTTGAATTCATTGCTTGGAGTGATCATCCAAAATCCGGTTGGAGGGTCCGAGCATATCCATCCGTGGACCCGACCATCCTTGTTGTCGCTCGAGTATTGGTACTTATCATCCACCTATTTATTAACTTATCGAGTATTAATTTATGAAAAAAACAACTAATTTATGTTACTTCATTAGTTACCTCGCCTCTTAGGAAAGCGTTGACCGGATTAGTAAGAAGGACAGCTTCAGGGTAGTCAAGAGGCTCACTGTTGTTTCTGTCTTCACTAGTTGGCATAATCCTCTGCCTATCATCGGATATCGCCATGTATTCAAACCTAAACAAGTACAAAATCTTACCTCAACAAACAAAGATTAGCTAAAATTCAAATGACTGTCAAAATTAGGACAAAGAGAGTGTTTTCTTTACAGATTGTGTTGGAGCTTAAACACTATCCTCCCTTGAGACATGATGAGATTAGGCCAACCTTCAAGGCGTTCGAGTATTGCGTACGAGTAAAAACCGGAGCAGCCACGCAGCATAATAAACCTTAGCAGTGATGACAAGTTTAGCTTCAGCAAAGTGAATAAAATTATTCCTTAGCTTTAAAACAAAGTAATGCACCTCTTGTCAATATTCAGGGGAAGCTCTGTTTCTGAACCGCTCCACGTCCGAACGAAAGAGAGCTCCACTTGATCATCGTCTTCTCGAATGACAAAAAGATTAGTCCCATCAAGCCTGCATCATTCAATCAGATCAAACAAGAGACATATGAAAATATGATACTTGAAAAAGAATGAGAGAATACTAACTTGTCTATGTTGTCTTTGGGATGGCCTGCATTGCTCCACACAATATCCCAGTACCTAAATTAGGCCAATCTTAAATACTTGAGAAGCTCAACCACAATGCAGAGAGAAGAAAATGGTGTGTCGTACCCTCGGTTGTTTTCGTTGTACTCGAATTCGAGTAGATCGTCGATTCCATTGTAGGATATTCCGGTGATCATTCCATCTGGGGTTGATAGTGTTACATTAAGAATGCCATTGTCCAACACCACCTTGCATATAAATCCAACTTTTAATTTAGACTATATATGTTTGACATTATATCAAGTTTATTACAAAAGGGACTTCCTAGTATACGACATTTTTCCTTACATAGTCTTGGAGATCATGCAACTGAACTGGAGGGTAATAAATATCATCATCAGTCTCATTCTTGTGAATTCCTCTGCAGTTGGAGGAGAGAAAAGAACGTAAAAAAAAGAAAATAAAATAAAATAAAATAAAAGGCAAAATCTCACGGGATGCATCAAGGGATAACGATTACAAAATTATTTCACTGTTGTACTTTTGTATTTTACCGCATAGAGAGAAACACAAAAAAATGTGTGGTGGTTGTGGAGTCTAATATTTTGTCTCAATTTAACAAAATGACTAATTAATTTCTTACTGGATGAATAGTTTGTTAACTTTTTGTATTTGCAATATTTGATGTTTCAATGCTTGATTGGTTGTGATTTTCATAAATTATGACTTATTAAACATAGTAATAGAAAATAATTTCAAGTTCTAATGAGGAAAAAGGTGAAAAGTTGAAGAGTGTGGGAGTGAAATTGTTGGGAATGGGAGGTGATCACGGGAGTGCGAGTGTGGGGCAACAAACTAACTTTGCCTGCCACATAATCATGCTACACGAAAAGCATATACATATACATATCTAGAGAGAGAGAGAGAGAGAGAGAGAGAGAGAGAGAGAGAGCTTTTGAGGCCGAAAGAGAAGGATAGAATTCCTTCAAACACAGATGACCCTGGAACCAACATGGGATTGTGGGTTTCACTTGTGTTATTTTAATAATCTTGTCTAATTCTTGAGCCATGTAATAATATAATATTAGGCATCTAATTAATAAATTAAGCACCATTACTCGATACATGCATCTTGAACTATGCGAAACCAAAATGGTGAAAAAAAAAGTGAAAGAGCATTCCAAATTATAGATATCATATATTCATTTAACAAACTTATATAAAAAAAATCACATAACTCATACATGCATGTACTAAACATTCATGCAAAGTATCTTCAAGAAACACAAGATGAAAGAGAAAGTAAAAAAGCTGAGACTTAACTGCCATCTTGAAGCAGCACATTTTGCAAGCAAGAAAATCTGAAGAAGACTCCCCAGCCACCTCAAATGCCCACCACATTTTCTCTTCTTCGCCATCTCTCTCTCTCTCTCTCTCTCTCTCTAAGAAGAAGAAGAAAAAAAGAGAATGTATAATAATTAAGGTTCTGGTGAATTATGTTGCAGACGAGGTGGAAGATGTGTGGGAATAAGAGAATGTGTGAGGCAACAGTTACTACAACATATATAGTGGGATAAAAGTATTATTTGATTTATTACAGTATGGACGACAATGAATAATTCAGTACGAAGACTTTTGGCGTTTTTCTTTATGGGCCAAATTCTTTTCTTTTCTTGGTTTTTTCGTTTTCGGAGTTTCTACCAACCCAGGAATGACATTTTGGTCTTTTTTTGATCCACTAATTAATTATCTGTCGTGTTTTTCTTATTCCAGTATTGTGAAATTGGGGTGGTTGTTGACTTTTCTAGTTTTCCTACCCATAGTCGGAAAATTGAAATTCTCACCATACCTTTTATTTCAACATATTATATATACTACAGTTAAATCTCGATAAATTAATGTTCGATAGAGTAATAATTTTGTTTAGATAATAATTTCTTTCGATTATGGCTTAGGTCAATAAACTAAAATAATATTCGATAAAATAATAATCTTATTAAACGAATTTTTGTTTCTAATTCCAAAATTATTACTTTAACGAGGTTTAAATGTATACAACTAATAAAAAATTTATATTAACAAATAAGGGATTCGATTATGGTGGGTCCCTAGTCAGAAAGGTTTCGATATTGTACATTGTGCACTCTTATATGTTACCGAATTATTTACTCATAGGTGTGTTATAATTATTCAATTTATAATATATGATTATTCCCAACACTGGAAAAAAAAAGTGATCTGGCATTGCTGAACTTTTAACCCGAAAAGTATATAAATGGAAATTATAATTAAAGATGGAGATTCCCATATTAAATTGGTCTAAAGGGCTCTGGCAACCAACATACTAAAACTACAAGAATTCAACAATTTGGTCTCTTTATATTGAATATGGTATAAAAGTTGGTATTGCTTTGATTATACTCAAAGGGCGGTTTATCCTTTTGTATTAATTTACATAGACCACTCGCAATACGAACTTATATTCACATTTCTGCTTTTATTGGAAAACTTTTTACATCCCATAATTTGTATTTATGTGTATCACTTTTTATATTATATATACATGTTATTAATATAAATAGTGTGACATAAAGGGGCACAATTTGTAACATTATTTACAATATTTATACTCAGATTCTTTTTTAATGCCAATCTAAACTAGCTAGTGGTTCTTAAATCCTGTAGAAGGACATAATTTCAAATCCTTGGTCCTTCTAAACGAATATAATCATACATTACTTCTGCAAATGGTCCAAATTGGGCCGGTCCCAACGCGTTCTCTTGTGTTAAAAAAAAAATCCGAAATTGTTTTTAAAAATTAATCTAAAATTATAGAATATTTTTTTAGAATATTGTATTATTTCCGACCATAAGCTTTTCACCTTGTACTGTAATGCTGTAAAAACGGTACAATCCTCGAATCCCATGTCTTGCTATTGCATTGTCATGGCCTATCGTTCCCGTCTCGAAAATCGGAGGCGATTGCTCATCATTAAAACGTACCTTCAAACATTACCAATGAGTAGTTTTTAGCTGCATATAGTTTGTAATTACATCCAAACATAGTATGGTAGTAAGAAAAAGTGAAGTTAATTTGTACTTGTAAATTTGCTCCATTGGGCGATGCGAGGGCCAACTGGAGAGTGTAATTTGTCGTTGTATCAACGGTCTTTAGGTCGAACGCGATTTTCCATGTCATCGCGTTGTATTGTTTATTTCCCACATTCCTAATTCGAAATAATGGTAACATATTAATTACAATAAGAAAAAATAAAAGATAAAATAATTTATTACGGTCTTTCATGTAATAAGGTATCTACCTTGTAACTTGTGCGAAACTTATATTCACATTTCTGCTTATATAGACCACTCGCAATACGAACTTATATTCACATTTCTGCTTTTAATGGAAAACTTTTTATATCCCATAATTTGTATTTATACGTATCACTTTTTATATTATACATGTTATTAATATAAATAGTGCGACATAAAGGGGTATAATTTGATACACGGTAACATTATTTATATTATTTATACTCAGATTCTTTTATAAATGATTAATAATATGTATAAGAAGTTGACCAATCTAAACTAGCTAGTGGTTCTTAAGTCCTATAGAAGGACATAATTTCAAATCCTTGGTCCTTCTAAACGAATATAATCATACATTACTTCTGCAAATGGTCCAAATTGGGCCGGTCCCAACGGGTTCGCTTGTGTTAAGAATATTGTATTATTTCCGATCATAAGCTTTTCTCCTTGTACTGTAATACTGTAAAAATGGTACAATCCTCGAATCCCATGTCTTGCTACTGCATTGTCATGGCCTATCGTTCCTGTCTCGAAAATCGGAGGTGATTGCTCATCGTTGAAACGTACCTTCAAACATTACCAATGAATAGTTTTTAGCTACATATAGTTTGTAATTACATCCAAACATAGTATCGTAGTAAGAAAAAGTGAAGTTAATTGGTACTTGTAAATTTGCTCCATTGGCTGATGCGAGGGCTAACTGGAGAGTGTAATTTGTCGTTGTATCAACGGTCGTTAGGTCAAACACGATTTTCCATGTCGTCGTGTTGTATTGTTTATTTCCCACATTCCTAATTCGAAATAATGGTGACATATTAATTACAATAAGAAAAAACAAAAACAAGATAAAATGATTTATTATTGTCTTTCATGTACTCCCACCGTCCTGAATATATATGTCTCATTTCCATTTCCGTTTGTCCTAAATTTATATGCCTATTAACAATTTTTTGTGTCTAATTAAATATTTTACTAATTTCTAGAAGTCTAATTAATATGATAATGTTGAAAAACACCATTTTATCCAACTTTTATAATAGCAAATACAATTATGTTATTAACTTTTTAGTAATTTACTCATATTTCAATACTAACATTTATCTAACTTTTATATCATTAATTTTCTTCTTAAAATGTGTGAAAAATCAAATAAGCATATATATTCGAAAAGGAGGGAGTGTTAAGGTATCTACCTAGTAACGTGCGCGAAAAACCAGTCTTTCGTATAGTTACTTGTCCCGATTTGAAAAACAAGATCTTCTGTAGGGTATAGGTCCGTGTAACGCTCCCAAAGTCCATATTGCCTAAACCTGTGGAGACAATTTTAGTATTATATCGTGTCATCTAATAGAAGATGAAACGCTACTATAAGTTAAAAATACTAATCATTAAGATTAATTTGAGTCTAACTTTTGAACGGGAAGTTTGTATTGATGAATATTGTATGTTGGAGGCGAATCCGGAATTAAGAATTCAGCAGCTGAGCGATCGGGAATCCCGATCTCCCACAACGTTGCTCCGTTCCTCGGAGAATCGAACACGACGTTGCCCGCCTCAACACTTGATCCAGAAGTAATGTTGATGTCGGAATCATGCTTGTAATCCCCAACAACTCCGGGTACCCATGCAAACAAGCTATAAGTCCCAAGAATCACATTCTTGATCTCGAAATGTCCTTCTTCATCAGTTTCTGTCCAAAATTGATAACCCTACATTTGAAATTGTATTAGCTTTAAGAAGTATAATAATAATAATAATAACTTGAACATTTTTTTTTTTCTTTGAGAATTAGTATAAACCTTGCTTTCGGTCTGCCATGAACCGGCCGGTCCGGGAGGAGCCAATCCCACATAGGCTGAAGCAGCCGGCACAGGTTCCTTATTAATGAACCTATAAAAATAGTGAAACATTTAATGGACGGGTTCAATTAACGTTTGATTTGAAATAGAGAATCTACAGTTAAATCTCGATAAAGTAATATTCAATAAAATAATTATTTCATTAAGATAATAATTTCTTCCGGTCCTGATATTAGTCAATGCACTAAAATAATATTTGATAAAGTAATAATCTCATTAAATGAATATTTTTTCTCGGTCCCAAGATTATTACTTTATTGAGGTTTAAGTGTAAAATCAACTAAAAAAGAACTTACGGGTCATGAACAAAAAATTGGCCGATTAGAGATCCTCTTTGGCCGGATTTCAGAAACTCTTCTGAAAGTGGAAAACTGTACGGCCAAGCAGTTACCTCCATCTCCATCTGATCAATTGTCCAAAACAAAATTAAAACTATAAGTTCTTTTTAATTTTGAGTCATTTCACAAACATTTATACATTACTATATATATATATACACACACACACACACACACACACACAAAAATTAGTAGTGAATTAAACTAAATTAAATTAAATTAAATACCTTTTGTTTGGCATCATTCCATAGTACAGAAGGGTTTTCTTTGGCAGAAGCATCGGAGTTGAGATAGATATAAACTGGGCCAAAAACTTTTTTCCAATAATCTTGAGTTTCAAACGTGACATCTATATCCAGCCCTGCATAATGTCTGCTGATGAACATCTGACATTATTAGCAATATGTTAGTTGTAGGCTTATAGTCTTATTATATAATTTATTTATTTTTATGATGAGAGAAATTCGCTGGTCAAAATACTTACGGATAGAACAATCGGACTTGTACCGAGATGAGAAGTGAGATCTTGTTTAATCGGACCGCCGGTTCGGAATTCATTGCTTGGAGTGATCATCCAAAACCCTATCGGCGCTTCATCGTTGCTCACCCACCCATGGACTTTACTGTCCTTGTTGTCACACGAGTACAAATATTTGTCCTCGACCTAATGCACGTGCGTGTTACAAATTATGTTTAATTACAAATTATGTTTAAATACAGTCAAATTAGTAATTGTTCTTGAACTTTACCTCTCCTTTGAAGTCGGGATTTTTTGGATTGATTAATTGGACAGCTTCCTTATAAGCTAATACAGTCACTACAGGAAAAATGAACTTTAGCGAGGAAGTCATTTTAAATTTTCTTGCTAAAAAAATGTTTAGCGAGGAAATTCAAATTTAAGATAATTAGCGATAAAATATTTTTTTCCTCGCCATGTTTTCCTCGTTAATAATCCAAAAGAAGAAATTTAAATTTACAAATATTTTTTTGTGAGGAACTTCATCATGTTTTTCTCGCTACTAGTAAATTCAAAATATGAACTAATTTTTAGTGATGAACTTTACCATGTTTTCCTCGCTAATAATTTCAAAAAAGAAATTCAAATTTTTTTTGTGAGGAACTTCATCACGTTCTCCTAGCTAATAGTCTCCAAAAAATATGTTAAATTCTCAATACTCTATAGTGAGAAATAAATCTATTTCTCGCCATATTTTTCTCGCTATTAGTTGTTAAATAAAAAAAATTCAAAAATCCCTCTAAATTTATAATTTAAAAGTACATATAAATATGATTCCTCGCTAAATCAAATCCTTTTTAGAAATAAATATATATATATATATATATATATATATATATATTAATAGAAAAGTGGTACGTTTGGCCATGGATAACTTTATTAGGAAAACTTTCAAATAACCGTGATTTAATCATGTATTATAATAATTAAAGGGCAAAGAATTGAATTGACGATAATTTATTCTTTTTTAATTTTAAAATCACTGTTCATTATATTTCATGTTTTTCTTTTTTTTTTATGTACTAAGTTAACATAACAATTACTTTGTTTACTATTAATAGTAACTTCTTTTACTAGTTTCCTTTTTATTTTATGATAAATTAACATAAATATTTTTCTTTTTTTAATAATAATTTAATTTCTATAATTAATGTTTTAAAATAAAAGAGTGGACAGTTCTTTTATTATTTTTTTGATTTTATCATAAATCAAAATGATATTTTTTCTCAATATTCATTATATATATATATATATATATTGTTTTATTTTATTTACTCATATTTTTTTACTGTTGAGTAAATTTTTTAGAATTCATTGCATTTTTTCTTCATTATTTTTATTATATAATAAATTATCGTATTATTCTCTTTTTCCTGTATTTAAATAATTAATTAACAGAAACCTAATAATTATTTGTTAAAATAAAAGAAGGGATGGTTCCTTTATTGTTTTGTAATGTTTTATTTACTAATGAAAGAATCAATGATTTTCTTTTTTTTTTATCTTTTATTAATTCATAGTAAATTAACATGATTTTTCATGATTATTTATTTTCTTCTTCCTTTTTATAATTTTATTATTAGTTAACATAATTCTCTTGGTGAATCGAATGAACCTAACTCAAATAAATTATTTATTTATTTGAGAATGAAACACTGGTGATGATTCTTTAATTTACTTTTTTGTTAAACACTATTAATTTTTTATTTATTTTATTTTATTTACTCAGACTATTCATTTTGTTTTTAATTTTGTTTCTATATTTTATTTTATAATAAGTTAACATAATCTTATTTTTCCATTTTTTAATTATTAAATTTATAGTACCATTAAGGAAATGTCCAAAGTAAAAAAGGATTATTCATTTATATGTTTTCTTTTTTAGCTAAACACTACTTTTAAATTTGTACTTTATTTTTTCCAAAAACTACTAAAATATATTTTTTTGGTATTATTTTAAAGCTAACATAGTATTGTCTTAATATTTCTTGCATTTTATTTTTTTATTATTTTTATTATATAATAGTTAACATACATTATTTTCTTTTTCCGTGTTTTAATAATTAAATCAACAAAAATCCTAATAATTACTTTCTTATAATAAGAAATTTGCTTCGATTAACTAATTATTGAACGTTCAAATATAAAAAGAAAATAGTAAATTTATTCTATCATTAATATCATAAAAATCTTGTTTTAAAATAGACTTAAAAATACAAAACTTCAAAAAATACGAATCAAATAGTAATTAAAAATGAAATTTATGCTAATCAAAAATATTTACAAGCAAATAATATTCAATGTGATAAAAAGTTTCTACAAAATAAATACTTTATTTAAGTGAATACTAAAAATATGCTCAAATCTAATTATAAATAATTAATTGATCGTTTAATTAGTTCAATTCACCATCGATTTTTGAGATATGAAAATCGTAATCGAACCACTATATCAGCTTTTAAAAATTAGAGCAAAAAATTATCGATCGATTCGATTTTCGGTACGATTTCATTAGTTAGTCGGTCGGTTCGCTTTTTTAGTCTCTTCTGCTCAGCCCTAGTGGTTATGATTCTTTTATTTCTTTTTGCGATGAGCACTATTAATTAATTTTTTATTTTATTTTTTGTGAAATAGTATTTAAAAAATTTTGTATTTATTTTATTGTTCTGATATTTTCTTAATAATTCTACATAATATTATTTCTTATTATACTTAAAATTTTATTCATTTTTTATTTTCTTATAATAAGAATATAATATTTTCTAACACAATTCCAATTACTAATTTTTTAAAATAAAATAATGGGTGATTTTTTAAAATCTAATTTTAAACATTTCCTTACAATTCTTATATTACTTATTTGTTTTTATTTATTTTTACTTTATATCAAGTTTACCTAATTTATTTTCCCTATTTTTCAATAATCAAATTAACATAATTCCAACAATTATATTTCTAAAAGTAAAAGAACTAATGGTGTTTTTTTAAAGACTTGTAGTTTATTTATTATTGTTTGATAAAACTATTCACAATTTTTTTCGTACTTTCTGTTTTTAATTTTTTGTAATAAGATAACTTAATATTCTCTTTTTTTTTTGGGATAACCAAATTAAGATAATTCCAATAATTTGGCAAAATAAAGAATTTGTGTTTTGTTTATTTTTTCTATTCGTTAAACTCTATTAATAATAACTTTTTATTTTTTTATTTCAAACACTATTCACAATTTTTTATTTTAATTTTTCTTGTTTTTTTCCAGTAATATGTTAGCAAATAAAGTAAACCAACAATTAATTTTGTAACGTAAATTGAATTAATGATTCTTTTTTTTTCCTTTGTTATTTATACTATATTAACCAATGGATGATTCATTTATTTTTTCCCCATTTTTTAGTATGTTATAATATACTAACATAATATATTTTTTTCTATTCATTATATTTTTTTTCCGTATTTTCTAACAACCATTGTTATTTCTTTTACTTTCTTTTTTAATTTTTTTCTTTTTATAATAAGCTAATGTGTTAGTATAATTATCCTATTTTTTAAATGATCAAATTTATATAATCCAATATAGTATCCACATTTATAGGTAATATAGTTACCAATAGGATAATTTTCGATATCTGTCTAAATTTTTGCCAAAATTTAAATTCTAAATGAAATTTTTTGGAGGGTTATTTAAATTTTTGGAACCCACCAATTATATATGTTAACTTCCACAAATATATATAATCTATCCATTATCCTCTCCCACATTTTCACATCTTGAACCATGTATTCTCACTTTTTTTTTCCCTTTCATTATCACAACATATGTGCAATTTCACTTTGCATTTTATTATATATATTGCTTTACCGTGACCTTTTCTTCAAATGTAAATTGGTAGAATATCCTTACTATTCCATTTCTTGTCTCTACCTCAAGTTTCAATTTGTATTGTTTGCAAGTTATATTTTCTATTAGTATTTTAAACTATTTTTCATTATATTTTAAACACATAATAAAAAATAAAAAAATAGGGTAGTAAAAGATTTTATTTAATATGATGGTAAGAAGTAACAAATAAAAACGCCATCAAGAATTTTTAATCATCAATTAAATTTTAAGTTAATAACTATAGATTATTAACAACATGATAATCAATTAATTAAATATGAAGTCGGATTAATTAATTTAAATATAGCCATTAATTTAAATAAATTCATGTATATATTTACGAAATATCAAATTCTGTTTCTGGAACAATTCTTTTAATTTATGTCTTTTTGATTTGATTTTTTTAATTTTTTAATTTTCTTTCAAAAACGATATTTTTATTATTTATATTATAATCATGCATATAATTTAATCTGAACATATATATATACATTGTTTATTTAATTTCATAATATAATCATGCATATAATTTAATCTGAACACATATATTGTTTATTTAATTTCATAATTTAATCATGCATATAATTTAATCTGAACATATATTATAATCATGCATATAATTTTTCATTCACTATTCATTCGAATGTTAAATTTAATTTGTATTTAATCCAATGTTGATAAAATTATATAATAATATACATTCGAACTCAAATATCAAAGTCTCGAATGAAAAAATCAAAATTGGAATTCGAATACAAAATTGAACAAAATGGATTTAATTTTAAATCATGCTAGCTATAGAATTATTAAGAGATAAACCTATAGTATTAGAGGTTTTACTTTATATTGCTTAAATAATCTAGTAATTTGAATTTCAAAACTAGTAATCTAATATTTCATAAAATATTTCCATACAGTATTTGAACCAAAAGAAATAACTCAGTAACAATTACAACTTAATTATAAACTATTTTATTAGCTAGGTTTGTAAACGAATCGAATCACTCCGATTCATATTCGATTCGAGACCTTATTCATTTATTATTGGATTATTAAATTTGATGTATAGTCGATTATTGTTCGAATGCTAAATTTGAATCTTTTACAAACCTAATTAATAAAATTAGTCGTATTTTAAAAATAATATTATTCGGTTTGAACTTGTTTGACTTTGATACTAATCAATTCGATTCGAGATTGTACATTTAAGTACTAAATTTATAAAGAAATTAAAAATATATTACATATTACAGAATTAAGATAAAGAGTTAGTTATGCCAAATTAAGAATTAACATAAAGAATAATACGTAATAGAATTGATAAGAAATGAAAAATAAATATAAAAATAAAATTAGAGAAATAATGTAACGCCCCAATTTTCAAAACTTAACTAGGGACGTTACTACATACTTAACATGATTATTTCAATTCTTTCAAAACATTTCCATGGAAAAGAATCATAAAAAAAAACTCAATTTATTTTCATACTCAGCGGAAGTCTTAAATAAAAATAATTACGACTATTAGTTCTCGAAAATAAAATGCACAGTTCATGTTAAAACTAGTTTTAATGCAATAATAAATTTCATAAATCCTTCCTCGTGTGACCATCACCACCAACACCTCTACGCATCGGCCGAGCCATTTCCTGAAAAATATTAAAATATAAGGCGGTGAGTACGACTACTCAGTGGGGTATACACTTATCCAAACTATATAATATATCAACATATTATGGAAAATTAGAACATGTAAGAATTACGTAGTCACACAGACCACCGAGTCAACTTCGACTCAAACATTTAAAACGGATCAACTTCGATCCCGGTCAACTTCGACCATAAACATGTGTACCGATCAACTTCGATCGCGGATCAACTTCGATCCCGGTCAACTTCGACCATGGTCAACTTTGACCATAAATATGTGTACCGATCAACTTCGATCGCGGATCAACTTCGATCCTTCCTTATCATGCCTGTCATTAACTCATAAATATCGAGAATAAAATATAATAAGGATAAATGTAGTGTAAGAAAACTTCCCCACCTTAACCTTGATTTTGAATGTAAAACTATGGATATCAATGTTTAAGTCCTGCGCGCCAATCCTAACATGAAAAGTTATCTTAATGACTTGGTCAAAGAATGTTATGTATGCATCAATAATTCATATAACTCATAAATTTACATATTTCATAATAATCAAATAATCTACATTATATATAATCTACTTATTAACATGCGATATATTAAGCACAACCTTACTTCTATTGACAATTCATTCATGCATTTAGTAATTCGACAATTCATGAAATAAATAAATAAAATCATAAAAATATTGTCCTAAAAATTATAGACCTCTAACATAAACAACATATTTCATATTCATCACAATAAAACGTACCATAATCAAGCATTCATTTAATAGTAACTTTAAATTTTTTTTTCAATCTACATGCATGTTGGCAAAGAATTTGGCACATTAAGAACCAAATTAACAAATAAATAGTAAACGTATCATAAAAATTCTATATTTTTAACATGAATGACCTAACATGTATTATATCCTATTAAAATTAAACCTGGCCTAAAAAAATGTAAGAAAACATGAAAAATAAATTTTCTTTCATAATCATGAACATGCTGTCAGAAACTGGCAGGTTACGAAGAACAATTTAAAAAAAATACTTATCATGCTTGAAAAATTATAAGAAAATAAATAAGTATACTAGACATACCGAGGCAGACGACCCGAAATTTTCAAGATGATAGGACGACGGAAAGATGTGTAAATAATTCTTTAAACAGTTCGCAGTGATGCTGACAGGATTTTCGAAAATTATTTGGAATGCTAAATTATGAGCGACTAAGAGGTATTTATAGGCCTAGAAATCATTATCTAAAGATTTCTAATCCTATAAGGTATCAAATATATTTTACCCATATTTATTTTCGTCCATATCTATTTTATATAGAATTTATTCTATCACATATCATATAAGAGATTCAATCCTAGATAAATTAGGATATGGACAACCACAACTAGATTTTATCCTAAAATATTTACATCACACATAAATTATCTATTTTAATCATAAATAATAATATAAAATTATCTCCTAATAATTTAATATAATAATAAATATTATATCCTTTTATGAATCCTAGTAGGTTTAGGAAATCCAAAATACATAATTATTATTCTTGCCTAATAATTCTAACATGATTTCTAAATAAATAAATAAACAATATAATCATAATATGATATAAATAAACATATTCAAACTTCAAAATAAATTTATATAATAAAAATAATTTAATGACAAATAAGATATATGCTTTAATTTTCATTTAAATTCTAAGGCGCGACTTACAGAACTAAAACACTTGATAACATGCATGAATAAACATGAAATGCATTTTATATTGAAAATTTTGGGGCGTTACAAATAATACTCTTAAATGTAAAGAATTATAAGGAACTAAAAACTAAATCTTATATATTATATGATAATCATGGAAATTAGCATATTAATTCTTTCTTTTTAAGAAAAGAAGATAAAAAAAATATATCAAAATAGGTTGTTTAAAATTTTCGAATTTTAAAAAAATAAGATGAAAAAAAATCAAAATTTCCCTCAAAATTTTTGAGGGATGTTTAAATTTTTCAAATTTGAGAAAATAAGATGAAAAAAAAATCAAAATTTCCCTCAAATTTTTGGAGGGTCGTTTAAAATTTTCAAATTATGTCACAATCTTCAAATTATATATATCCTACAATTTAGGAGCACTTCTAACAATCTCCTACTCATCCAAGATACGTACAGTTTCTTTGTTTCATTTTTTATTTTTTAATTTTTTTTTATTCTTCAAACTTCATCTAATGAAGTTCAATGTCTCGACCATGGAGGAGATACCCCCTCTCCACGCTTTTCCTATCGACTTCGAAGTTGATGAGATCGTCGATAATCCATGGCCAATGTACGAAAGGTAGCAGGGTGAATTGATCAAATACCACCTCGCTCCACAATCCCTGTAGAAGCTGAAGTCGCTCCCCTTTTTGTTAGTGAAGAGCTTCCTCCGCCTCTCCTTCACGGTGATGGCCTTCCACTGCTCCAACACGTCCTTCAAATACTCATTGCAGATTATGTGTTTATTTAGGCGGATTACAGATTATTATTTTCATTTTTAGTAATCTAAATTTAAATTATAGTATTATGATTTTTCCTTTAGACGAGTAAAAACTCGTATTTATTATTATTATGAACGAATATACGTGCCTTGATCTAAATAATCTTATTAATTACCACTCTTCATGAGTCACTATGAATAAATAATTTGCATTGAATGGGTGGTTGATTGCAGGTCCTGTATGGAGTCAAACTGATGAGAAAGAGAAAATGGAGGGGTCACATGTTGTAGCTATGGTTGGTGATGGAATCAATGATGCGGCTGCCCTTGCATCATCTCATGTCGGAGTGGCCAGTGGTGTTGGGGCTGCAAGTGAGGTATCCTCAATTGTGGTAATGCAGAACAAGTTATCCATGGAGATGAGTAGTGTTTGGTTTGATTAATGCAGGTGAATTCGGTTGTGCTAATGCAGAACGGGCTCTCCTTGATGTTTCTCTCTGTTTCTAGCATATGCATACACTTCAGAAGTCGTTTGTCTTCACGACAATTTCAATGGAGTATCAGATGACCATGTTAATGGGATTCTTTTATTGTTTAATTGTTATTTTCTTTACATAATTGTAATTATATAATTTTCATTCCTATAATTACTTCATTTGTGGTTTATTTTTATTATTTTTTTCATTTTTACAATAAAATTAGTATTGATAAATCATTAATTATGTTTTGCAAATAATTAAATACGGTTGTAATTGAATTTATTTTATTATATAAAAAATATGATATGATTTCCAGTGAGGATAAATAACATGCTAATATATATATTTTACGAAAACATATTTTATTACAATTGCATTTTAGTCATAATAGCGAGAAAAATTCTTTAATAACGAGGAGGGGTATATCGGATAATTCACATTAAAAAAAAGGTTATTTTGGTATTTTCACAATATACATCTAGCGAGGAAAACTATTTATCAGCGAGGAAGGGTATGTTGGACTTTTCATATTAAAAGAAGGGTATTTTGGTATTTTCACATTATACATTGGCGAGGAAAACAACTTATTGGCGAGGAGGGGTAAATTTGACTTTTCACATCCAAAAAGGGTATTTTGGTATTTTCACATTATACATGGGCGAGGAAACCTACTTATTGGCGAGGAGGGGTAATTTTGACTTTTCACATCTAACAAGGGTATTTTGGTATTTTCACATTAAACATTTACGAGGAAACCGACTTATTGGCGAGGAGGGGTAAATTTAACTTTTCACATTATAAAGGGGTATTTCAGTAATTACACATTATACATAGGCGACAAAATTCTTTCTCGCTGTTGAGTTTACGCATTAGCAAGGAAGATTATTTTTTCCTTGCTACTGAAATTTGTTATTAGCGAGGAAAGTCATTAGTGACGAAACATTGGCGAGAAAATAATATTTCTAGCGAATGCCCTATTTCGTCGCTAAAAGTGTACCTTTGACGACAAAATATGCCTCGCTAAAAATCAATTTTCCTGTAGTGAGTGCCGGAGTTGCGATCCTCCGGCGTCGGCATAAATCTTTGCCTTTCTTCAGACATAGCCATGTAGTGAAACCTACATGCATGAATGAAGGGTTATCAAACTATGGAGAAATAATTATTCCATATACATATGAAGAAATAATTATCAAAATAATTGAGGGTGTGTTTGATTTGCAGGTTGGAATCGAGTTCGGACTCCCAAGAATTTGAAATTGCAATCATATGTTTTTAGATATTTTTTTTCCAATATTTAATATATTTCAACTTATACGGGACTTATACCTATATCTGATTTTAAAACCCTATTTCAAAAAATACCGCATAAGAATTTATTTATAACGGATATTACTAAAAGACAATATAAGACTCCAAAAATAAAATAGTACTATAGAGTAAATATTTGGGAGGGAGAGGGAATACTTTTTTGATTGAAGCTTGAAGACAATCCTTCCTTCTTGGATAATGTAAGAAGGCCACCCTTGTAAACGTTCCAACACAGCATACGAATAGAATCCAGAAGACCCACGCAGCATTACATATCTATTTTCACATCCAAAACAAAAGAACAAAAAAATATTAATCTTTTTAAATATTTTTATGCAATTTAATACTCCCTCCGTCCCGCTCCATGTGACACACTTTCCATTACGGGCGTCCCGTCTCAAGTGACACACTTCCAAAAATAGAAATAATTTTTAAAAAAATCATAAATTTTCTCCTACTTTATCAATTCTCTCTCCTACTTTTTCATTTATCTTTCCTACTTTAATCATTTATCTCTCTTATTTTATTATTTCTCTTTCCTACTTTATCAATTACTCTCTCACAATCTCACTCATCTTCTCTCTTTTACTTTATCATAAAACTTCTCTCTCATACTTTATCTTCCACCTTCTTAATTCCCGTGTCGGAAATAATTTTGTCACATGAGCTGGGACGGAGGGAGTACAATTTTTAAATTGAGAATTATTTAGTTACCTTTTATCTAGGTTTAATGGAGCCAGTGAGCTATTCGAGGTCCACGTTCTGGTAAATGAAATCTCAGTCTGATTTTCATTTTGCACTATCACCTTATAACTTGTTCCTTCCAAACTGCTCAACAAAGTAACTAATTAGGTCTATTCTTGAAGAATTTTACATATATAGTTATATGAAATTAAATTATGAATACTTACTCATCAACAATATTATCGCCTCCTGCTACCTTGTTCCAAGCAACATCCCAGTGCCTATTTCAATTTCGTATCACGTATTATATTTCGTTTTAATCAAATACACGTCATGTGTATATAAGATGATAAAATTAATGTGCTCATAAATTATATATTAATTTACCCCCGGTCTGTTTCTATGTCTTCAGCCTGAAGCAAATTATCACTTCCTTTGTATGTTATATTGGTGACTGAACCGCCTGGGTTGGTAAGTGTGATGCTAACTATTCCATTACTCATTACAACCTGCGACCAAACATGTTTTATAAAATTATAAGTGAATGTATTTTACTATAATTAAATAGTATAGTATAGAAGAAATTGGCTATTATTAAATATTACATAGTTATCTTGTTCAATCAGGGATACTCCTGGAGATGGTAAATCATCAGCTTCAAATCTTTCATCCACAAGCATTCGTCTGCAATCAATGGACAAACATTTGAAGTCCTTGGAATGAAAGTAATTATTTTATTAACTTAAAGAGTAAATGAATATTCATATATTCGTTATTTTTATCTAATATTAAGATAATTACTATTGAAAACCGGAATGACTTGCATTGATAAAATGAAAAACTCACCTATGAACATTATGAGAATGAGTAGGCAAAAGCAACATTACACACCACAAGGTGAAGCAACTCCTAAGCTTCACCGACATTTGTACTTCTTGCATAATTTCCAGCATGTGTTAATCTGCAAAATGATAGACCAGAACAATCATTAAATCCTATAAGGCGAATATCAGATTATATACATTTTATTTTAGGAATTCTAATTATTTATATTATCCTATGATAGAATGTCGACAATTTTATTGATTGTAATTATATGTTGAACTGCATTATACATTTCCAATTTAATGGGTGCGAATCAAATTAAATTCTCTATTTTTTGAAACAGGTCCATTCCAATTCACCTACATCAATTTTCGATAATGAAAATGTGCCATATGATTTTGTATTAGGATAATTTAATTAAAACCTTATTTACCTCTTTTTTTGGATGACGAGGAACTTGCAGCCACTACCTTTGCGCAGCAGCAGGTAAATCTCGCTCATGCGCAAATAGCGCAAACTTATTTACTCATTATTGAAATAAGGCAAAAACTTGTGTGCACCATGTTGCACATACGCAACACGATCCAATTACCCAATTTTGACCCGTTTTGACCCGTATTTGACCCGTTGACTCGCTTTGACCCGTATTGAACCGCTGATGTCAGCATGACATCATTAATCCTTTTTTTAAAAAAATTTAATTTTTAATTTTTTTTTAATTTTTTTTAAATTTTTTTTTTTATTTGTTTTTACGTTTTTTTTCTCTTTATTTTAAGGACGGACGTGTCACTCTTTGCATACGGAAGTGTCAATCGTAACAAGCAAAAGTGTCAATCGCAACAAACAAATTTTTTTAAAATTTTAAAAAAAATTTCCCTTTTTTTTTAAACCTTTTTCCTATTTATTTTAAGGACGGGCAAGTCACTCTTTGCATAGAAAGTATCAATTGTAACAAACAAAAGTGTCAATCGTAACAAACAATTTTTTTTATTTTTTTTTTCAATTTTTTTGATAAGTAAGGCGTGTCATTTGTAATGAATAAATGTGTCATTTATTTTTTTATCCAAAGTGTCAATCATAACAAAAAAAATATCATTTGTATTTGAATAAAATATCATTTATTGACTATCAATTATTTTTGAAAAAAATGCGATTTGTTTCAAAAAAAAGTGTCATTTATTTATGAAAAAAGTATCAATTGTCTATGTTGTTTGTGTCAATCATGACAAAATAACGATTGTATGTGTCAATGATGAGCAGTGTCAATTGTCTCTACTGTGCGTGTCAATCATGATAAAAGAATGTGTCAATGATGAACAGAATGTCTGTTTAAAGCGTAATTTACAGTAGAGAGCAGAGTGTCAATTGTATGTGCTATTCGTGTCAATCATGACAAAAGAACGTGTCAATGATGACTGGAGTGTCTTTTTAAGCCATAATTCACAGTAGAGAGCAGAATGTTAATTGTCTCTACTGTGTGTGTCAATCATGATAAAAGAATATGTCAATGATGAGGAGAGTGTTTGTTTAAGACATAATTCACAGTAGAGAGCAGAGTGTTAATTGTCTCTGCTGTGCGTGTCAATCACGATAAAAGAACGTGTCAATCATGACAAAAGAACGTGTCACGATAAAATCTTAACAAACTCAGAAGCGAAGGAGCAAAGATACATTTCTAGACGAAAATGCACACAAATTAATATTCAGAAGCGAAGGAGCAAAGATACATTTCTTGACGAAAAAGCCAAGAAAAATCAAAATTTTCCTCCGTCATTTTAAAGTCTTCTTTGATCCAACAGAATTCGAGAGCTCGCACTGCAATCTATTTCAGTTCAAAACCGACACTTTTAATGATTTCTGGATTCCTAATAAGACGTAGTCTCCCTCGCAAACCAACAAAATGTACAAACAAAACTAAACAACACAGATGATATTCATACTGCCTAAAACTTCCCAAGGTAATTCCATATTTTTCACTATAAGAACTAAAAATTGTTGCGTATCAAAACACAAGTTGTTATCAGATAGCACTCACACAGAATTAAGGCTACAGGAAAATCATATGTCCAAACAGATTCTTGTTCAATAGACGCACACTACACACACCACACGCGTATATCTATATTTATCCATATATACAAAAGGAAAGTGATGTAGTGTGCATAAAGCAGAACAGTGGAAGAAGAGGCGAATCACCAACGCCACCGGTGCCACCAATAACGAGAACGAGCTTGGAGGCAGATGGCCGAGAAACGGTGGTTTGCGAGTCTTGAGTTGTGTTAGTGGTAACGGATTCGATCACTTGCTCGCTCAGAGCATTTGATCACAAAACTGAAGCTGCTGCTACTGCTACATCTCTCTTCGGTGCGTAACGAAAAGATGGAGAATTGAGAGGCTGAAACGAAGATAAAGTGACTGACTGAAGGCTTACTACTGCGGCGAATTTTGCTGAAAGTGGAAGATCAATGGCGGGAAAGAGTATGAACCTTGCGGTCGCCATGAACGGAACTGTGTGGAGAGAGAGAGTGAGAGGATGTGATCGGTAGGAGTAAATTCACTCAACAATCGGAGAAATTGGAGAGATCGAAGGCGGAGGCGGAGAGATCAGAGGCGGAGTGACGGCAATAAAATTGGAGAGATCGTAGGCGGAGGCGGAGAGATCGGGAGGACTGTGGAGAGAGAGAGAGGGGGGAGTGAGAAAGAGAGAGAGAGGGGAGTGGAGAGAGAGAGAGAAAGAGAGAGAGAGAGAGAGAGAGAGAGAGGGGGGGGTGAGATGCAGAGAGAGAGAAAGATAAAGAGAGGAGAGAGAGAAAGGGGTAGTGGGGAGGGGAGGAAACGGGAGAAAGAAAGAAGTTTTTTTTTTTTGTGGAAAACCGGGTCAAATCGGGTCAAAATTGAAAATTGGATCATGTTGCATGTGCAACATGATGCACACTAGTCCTTCTCTTGAAATAAAATGTTGCGGTGCATTTTCGATATTGAAAATGTTCCATAAGATCGATATTGAAAATGTTCCATATGACTTTTGTATCAGGACAATATAATTAAAACCTTATTTTCCCATTATGGAAATAAAATGTTGCGGTGCTTAGTACTAAAAAATATTTCAAAACAACATTGCATAAGTTTATAATATCTTTAATGAAATATATTTATTTTTGGACTAATGTAGTTTACGTTTACGATTCTGTTGGGTCAAACAATAAACAGCCATCTATTGATAATATATATAAATATATAGGGAATATATATATATATATATATATATATATATGAATATAAATGAATACTTTAATTAAATGCATATAAATGAATACTTTAATTGAATGCATATAAATGAATATGTATATTCTGTTGGGTCAAACAATGTTATTGTGTCATGATACTTTAATTGAATGCATATAAATGAATAGTATTATGAATAGTTATTTGAAAATATATGCATACTTAGTACTAATAATTACATTATGTGGTATAAAAAAATTGACTATATCTAATGCATATAAATGAATAATATTATGCATAAATATGTTTAAATTCACACATATTTAGACTTTGATGACCAAAATATTAATTTACTATTTCTAAAACAATGTAATTGTGCTCTGATAATTTAATTGAATGCATATAAATGAATAATATTATGTATAATTATTTGTGAATATATGTATATTTAGCACTAATAATTACATTATGTGATACAAAAAAATTCACAATATTTAATGCATATAAATGAATCACAATATTTAATGCATATAAATGAATAGTATTATGCATAATTATGTTTAAATTCATGCATATTTAGATTTTGATGAAACGAAATGTTAATTCACTATTTCTATAAGAATTTAATTGTGTCTTGATATTTTAATTGAATGCATATAAATGAATAGTATTATGCATTGTTAAATGAAAATATATGCATATTTACTCTAAAATTGTCATCATATTATTATATTAACTTATTTAGGAAATGGAAACAAACTAGAAAAGAGATGGAATGGTTATTTAGAAATGAAAAAAATCGCAATCTCTAAATTCAAAAATTTGAACTCAAATTAGAACCCTAAATTTTCTTTGAAATGAAAATTATATGCTATTTCAGAAAGGGAATCAATTACTAAAAAAAATAATGAAGATTAGGATTCACATTATAAACGGTTACACAAATTAAGGAATTTATATGGACACAAATACCCTTAATGATATGTTATCAATAATAATATATTAAACAAAAACATATCTTCAAAATAATCAAAATCATAGATTTTTAAAAATGGAGGGCTAGGATTCCTTCCTATTTCTTATTTTAAGCCTCCTTCTCATATGATTCATTCATATATATATAAGGGAAATGTGAAAAGTTGAGGAAAAATGAGGGAGAGAGAAAAATAAGGGAAACGGTTTTAAATGTGGAAAACGGTTCATGATACATGAAATAAGGAATGAATTTAATTAATGTTAAATGACAAAATTACACATAAGCCAATAACCGCATAGTAATTGCCGAATGGTGTAAATTATCATAAATATAAAATTATAATTTTACCCCTTCATTAAATAAACAAACTAAAATTATATTTAAAAATATCTGAAAATAAAATTTAAATCTGGACCATTAAATTAATAAAATCTAAGGACATGATTAGTTCATATTATGCATAATGTAAGAGATGTTTATGCATAATGAACGAAAGTTTTATGCATAATTGAATACACTTTTAATGTGTGATTTTTTACATAATGAAAGAGACTTTTATGCATAGTAAAATAGATTTTTTTTAATATTTTTATAGATAAAATACAGTTTTAAATGGTAGATTTTTAATGAATTATGATTTTGGAATTAATGATATGGGAAGTTATTTAAATCAATTCGTTTGTTGCTGTATTTATCCACATTAATTAATGTGGTAATTAAAAGTTAAATTGGATATTAAGAAACTTGCCTTAATTATAAAATAATCTTTTAAATTAGATATTAAGAAACTTGCCTTATTTATAAATTTATAAATATAAAAATTACAATCTTAACCTTCATTAAATAAACAAACTAAAATTATATTTAAAAATGTCTTAAAACAAAATTTAAATTTGGACCATTAAATTAATAAAATCTAAGGCTACGATTAGTTCCTAGTTCTCACAAATAGTGAGGGTTTTCACAAGATCCACTCCTAATATATATATATATATATATATATATATATATATATATATATATATGTTTGTGCTAAAAAATTCAATTATATTAAACATAATTATCTTGAGTTTGGCCTATGATATGTAATACTCCCTCCGTCCCATTATTAGTGGCCATCTTTCCTAATTTGGACGTCCCGCTATTAGTGGCAACGTCCTAAATTAGTAAAAAGTTAACACCCTCTTTCCTACTTTATCATTTTATATCTCTTATTTTATATATACTCTCATTATTATGCTCATTTCTATTTTCTACTTTATTATCTTCTCTCTCCTACTCTCTCATTATTACACTCATCTATCTCTCCTACTTTATTATCTACTCCTCTCTCCTACTTTATTACATATTCTCTTAATTACCGTGCCGAAAAGAAATGCGCCACTAATAATGGACGGAGGGAGTATATGATTTCTGAAAAAGCACTTTGGGCTGAAGCCCATATGTATTATCCGAGTACGTACAATAATATTTATCACATAGTCATTCTATATTAATAATTTAGCAAATGTCAACTCAAATAATTAAGTTAATTATTATCATATGGCATAATCATACACAAGTTATGCCAATTTTGTACTTGCAATGTACATTATTCTAATTTGACAAAATAAAAATAATGAAGCAAAATAAATTGAGGAAAATAATTTATTTTTAGAATTAAGTAACATGGTTTTGGGAAACCTCAACTACTATTTTATTCAGTCTTAATTTGTCAATAATGATGGAATCGTGAATATTAATTTATTTTTTAAGAAAAATATGATGAGAAAAATCTGCATTCTAGGGTAAGGAAGAGTATAAAAAGTATTTGTGTGAGATTTAATATGATTCTTAAGAACCCAACGGGCCCTTTCCCTTCGAATCATACAAAGTAAAGAAGGGAATCCATTGAGTTTCTACCCTTTCATGTCTATAACTTCATTCATCCGATTACAACAGGGATGAACCTAATTCGGAATGTGAACTATAAACGGTCTCTATCAAAATTTGCATTGAGTAAACTATGTTTTTGTATAATAATCTTGGAAGTATATAAAAGAAGTAAACTACTCTACTATAAAAGACGCATATAACATTGATGGATTTGAACTTGCTTAACACCTCAATCGGTAAGAACGACTTTAATTAATTAAATAATTTTGTGAATGCATGCTAAACTTTTTAGGTATTTAGCTGTAAGTCATATCTATGTCAGCTGACTCTATATGTTAATATATATATTAAATATCTCGAGAAAGATTATGTAGGAAATAAATATTGTGGTTTTAATGTCTACTTGACTAATTTATTCTGTGTTTTTTTCTTCTTTTCTTTTTTTTATTGATATAGTATTTGACCAACTTCTTCAACGGAAATATATATGAAAGGTTAACTAACTATATTTACAATTGATTTTATTACAAATAATAGTATCTTCTTGCAAACCGACGTTTCAGAAACATTAATTACGAATAAAACATTATTCTAAGGTTTTAATCTCGCGCTAGTCTTGATAAAAATGTATACAATATAAAAACATTAAAGAATGGCGACTAACGTCACAATCTATGTATTTTGATATTTTTCCTACGTTTTCTCTTTACTATTTATTTAAGAAATGGCCGACTAACGTCACAATCTATGTTAACTTATTTTATTATTACAAGATATTATTTAAATTCATAGCTAGTAACGAACGATAATACTCATCGTCACCACTATCTCTTCAAAAATTTAAAACTCTTCAAAACGACAAATTTAATCGGTATTAATCCAAATTCTACAAATTAATTAATGTACTTAGTGGCAAAAACAAACCAAAACTACGATATGCATATCTCAGAGTATCATGCTGCAGATTTTGGCTAAAGACGATGAAGGTCACACGTTGATCAAATTCTTCAAATTGATGAATAATACACAATTAATAAATAAGTCTCACTATTTGACATTTAGTTCGCAACTTTGAATCAAAATTTCAATTTTTCAGGTCATTTACCCAGATTTAGAATGAGAATCAGGTGTGGATTTTGAATAAGACTGGTCAAGTTACTACAAATTCAATAAAACAAATTTTTTAGATATAATTTTAAATTTTAATTCCAATACACATAATTCAAATACGTTATATCTGGAATTCTACCAAATCTAAAATTCAGAATATACTTTTTACCAAATATTTCAAAATCGAGGAGCCCATTAAATATTTCTTCAATGATGTAGTAATTCCACACCAATTATGCTTCCTTCGGCTCACTATTCTTTGTCTTACTAGTGTTTAGATACTCCCTTCGGCTCATTAAGGTCCACTGTTTAGATTAATTGTGATCAACAAATTACTTTTATTTTCCAGAAGAAGACAAAAATAATAAAACAATTAAAAAAGAAAATTAAAACAACAGTAGAAGGACGAAAGGAGTATACAACTTTAAATATATGTTCTATATATTATTTGAAAAATAAGTAAAAATAGTAAAGCAAATCAAATTTAGGTATCCCCTCGTGATTCATGACACCTATAAAAATGGTAAAACTTTTGTAGAGTTGTAGTCCCCATCTAATACTCCAACAACTCCAGTCACCTTGATTGTATATTTTTCTTTATCCCTGTCTCGTTGTCCCCCCCCCTACCAATCCCGCTCATATTCCTACATATCATTATAATATTATCAACAACATAAATCAATCACCTCATCAAAAATAAAACATAAATAATTGTCCCAAAAAATCCACTCCCTCTTGAATACTCCTTCCGCGTACGACCCTCAATTACCCTCCGTTTTCCACGCACTTTCCATCTCCCCTAACAACTTCAAAAAAAAAAATCATTGCCCTAATCTCTCTCTCCCCCTCTCTCTCTCTCTATATATATATATATATCTCTCTCTCTCTATATATATATATATATATACAAGAGTTCGATTTGCTTACATATCCTTACTACATAAGAACATGAGTTACGAGAAAATCGGCAAGAAGTGCTGTGGAATAAAGGGTCTCCGTCTCAATTCGAGAAGATTCTCCGTACATCGGCTGCGTACAAATTTCTTGTATATTTTTCGAGTTTTCAAGAGATGGAAGAATTCTTACAAGAGTTGCCTTAGGTTGCTGAGGAGGACTCTGGTTAGGAGAAGAAGGAAAAGTGGTTTGGTCGAGAGACCTAAGGTCGGTTGTGGATTTTCCTCGTCATATCATCCGGCGGTCAGAACGATGAACCACTCAAACTCGTTTTGTTCGGAAGCGATTGCGGATTGCTTGGAGTTCATCAAGAGGAACTCGGTTTCCATCGACGAAGAGATCAAGCCTATGCTCGGCCAAGATTAGCAAGTTTGGAATGAAAAAAGTGTTCGGATTCCTAATCGAACTTTGTGGATGTTTCCAGAAAGAGCCAGACCTGTTGCTGAAGAAGGCAAGTGATGGTGCAGACCCATGCTGAAGAAGAAGGAAGATGGAGACGGTTATAACCGTCATTCAATAGGAATAAGTCATGACCGTCTGATGGCGTTCAAGATAATCAGACGGATGAGATCAAAATTAATAAAGGCGTGTTCAAGTAGTTTACGTTTCTGTTTCTGTTAGCAGTTAGTATCGTTTGTATAAATAAGTATAGAACAGAACACTTCATATCAGCTTGAATAACAAGATCAAATTCTCTCCAAAATACTCTCCACAAATTTCCTTCAAACCCTAGATCTGAATTCCAGATCTGAAACGAAGAATGCAACATGGTATCAGAGCTTCGGTTGAATAGATGCCAAAGCAGAGACGAATTCAGTGGGAGAAATTAGTTGAAGAAGAAGAAGGATCTCCGAGTGAATCACCTCGAAGTTCTTCCGAGAATCTATATGTTCGTGAAAGACGCAATTTAACCAGCGAAGGTGACTCACAACACACTGACTCATTACAGCAAGGATCTATGGCGGCGCAAGGAGAAAATACAATGAGGAGGACCGATGCCTACTATCTCAATCCGCATGACCATGCCGGATTGAAGATAGTGAATATGACTCTTACTGGATCGAACTACTACACATGGAGCAAGGCTGTATACCGAGCATTAGGAGGAAGAAATAAACTAGGTTTTATTGAAGGTACTCTTCCAAAACCGTCTCCAAATCACAACTCTTACAATGATTGGATTCAATGTGATTACATAGTGTTTACTTGGATATTGAATTGCATCTCGGAAAAATTGTGCCAGTCATTCCAGTTAAAGGAGAATCCTCATTTACTTTGGACAGAACTTAAACAGCGTTTTGATCAAAGTAATGGTCCAAAAAAAATTCCGAATTAAAAAGGATTTATCTAGTCATGTTCAAGGAAATCAGCCAGTCACTGGTTACTATAGTCATTCGACTACATATTGGGATGAACTGAGGTTACTGTTGCCTGCTCCTAATTGTGTCTGTGATGCTGCTGGTAGCACACTAAGTATGTGTGAAAAAGAGAGATTAATGCAATTTTTACTTGGATTGAATAACATATATGATACGGTTCGAAGTAATATTCTGATGCAAGAGCCCCTCCCTACTGTGAATCGAGCAATAGCCCCTGATCAGTCTGTTATGACTGTAGTGGGAAATAATGCATCAGTTCCTAAGTGTGAAAATGATCAGGTGATCATGAATGTTAATCAACAGAGGGGATACAATCAGACTCAGAGGGGGCAGGGAGGCAGTTACAAACCTCGGTTAAGCAAGGAAGAAAGAAAGCGATTGAAATGCACATTTTGTGAGGGAAAAGGTCATGAGCGTGGGGAGTGTTTTAAACTGAATGGTGTACCTGATTGGTATAAGAAACTGAAGGAAGAGAAGGGGCAGAGACAAGTGCATTGTGTGACTCAGCCTCAATCTGATGAACAGAAAATTCCTACTGGAGTTAGCCAGATCTCTCTACTGATTCAGAAGGAAATTGAAAAAGCTATTGGACAATTGAAAGGAGGTGGAAGCGGTGGAATACCGTGGGAGCATAAACCATGTAACGTATACAACCAATCATAACCCGTCGAATTCTCCCGGATAAGCATTATGCCTTCACAGACATTTGGAGATTCAAAGAGCAGAGATATTTGGATAATGGACTCAGGAGCCACTACACACATATGTTGTAACCGAGACCTATTGTCTAACATGAAGAAGGTAGATTACCCTCAGAGTATATTCCTACCTAATGGAGCAACTCAACAGATATTTGAGACTGGGGTGGTGCGGATTGCTCCTAACATTGTGTTGACACATGTGTTTTTTGTTCTAGATTTTACTCATAACCTAATATCCACTTTTCAATTGACTTGTGCTCTGAAGGTGAGGTGCACTTTCTTTCCTACTTACTGTCTGATATAGAAGCTAGAAAATGACCACATATGGTGTGTGGGAAAGGCGGTTGGGCATTTATATGTGATAGATTGGATTCCTTCTCAAAATAGAATCAACATGATTCCTCATACACAAAGTCATGAATTGTTGGACTGGCATGTGAGGCTTGGACATGCTTCTTTCCCAGCCTTACAACATATTCCTGAAGTAAAACATTTCAACGGTCAAGGAAATAAGGATTCACTTACTATGTGTGAGATCCGTCATAGGGCAAAATAGTGCGGGAACCTATTCCCTACGTTGAATCTCAGAAGTAATACTAAGTTTGAACTGGTACATGTAGATGTGTGGGGGCCTTATCGTGTGGAGAATATTGCTAATGTGTCTTATGTGCTCACCCTGGTGGAAGACTATTCCAGATTTACCTGGACTTACCTGCTTTCTTCCAAAGCACAGGTATGTGGGATTTTAAATCAGTTTATTCATATGGTACAGACTCAATACGGATGCTCAGTTCAGAAGATTAAGTCTGATAATGGATCAGAGTTTCTCAACCAGTCAGTCAGCAGATTGCTTATAGACCATGGGATTGTTCACCTTAAGAGTTGTCCTTATAGCCCTCAGCAAAATGGCACGGTGGAAAGAAAACACAGATCACTTTTGGAAGTTGCTCGAGCTGTGATGTTTCACAACAAGCTACCTGACCAATTTTGGCCCTACTCCATTCTAACAGCTACATGGATTCTTAATAGACTACCAAGTCGATTACTAAACTGGTCTACTCCTTTCCAGATGCTCACAGGTTCTAAAGCTGATTTGTCCTTTGCAAAACCATTTGGATGCCTGGCCTATGCAGCCAATGTGAGGCCACACAAGCAAAAGTTTGACAGCAGAAGTATCAAGTGCATACTCCTAGGTTTTGCCACTAATCATAAGGCCTATCTGCTATATGATTTAGATCACAGTGAGGTTATTATATCCAGAGATGTCAAATTCTTTCCTCATGTATTTCCTTTTGCAGAAACACATGCTGAAGATGCAGCTACAGAATCCTCATCCTCTTCTCATTCTACCTCAGATCCTCTGTGGATTCCAGATAGTTCAGACTTACCCTCCACATCCAATCCTGTTCCAGAACCCGAGTTGGACCTTTCCTTAGCTGAACCATAGTTAGAAGTTCCGGTCTCATCTTCTCCTGAGAGTGAAAGCCCTGTTTCCCCTGTTCCTGCTACCCTTTCTCTTTCCCAGCCAAAAAGGCAGACTAAAGCCCCAGCATGGCTAGATGATTTTGTTAGCCATATTGATTGCTCCTTTCCAGTCACTGAACATGGTCCCATGATAACTCCTCCTACCTTTCCTTACATCTCATCTCCTTTCTTCTCCTCATCTTACACACAGTTTTTGCCAAATATTTCTGATGTTAAGAACCTTCCTCCTATGCTGAGGCCAGTCAATACAAGCATTGGAGGGATGCTATAGATGCTGAATTAGAGGCTCTGGAACACAACCAGACCTGGACACTGACTGATCTACCTCAAGGTAAAAGGGCTATTGGTTCAAAGTGGGTTTACAAGATTAAATTGAACTCAGATGGCAGTGTTGAAAGATACAAGGCTAGACTAGTGCTAGAGATTACAAACAAGAATATGGGGTAGATTATGAAGAGGTCTTCTCTCCAGTAGCTAAGGTTGTGACTATTCGGTTGTTTATTGCATTAGCTGCTTCTAATGACTGGTTTTTGCATCAAGTTGATATTAATAATGCCTTCTTACATGGGCATTGATGGACACGCAGTTCCTTCGTCGTTAGAATCGCGCGGATCAAATAAATTTATAAGTAAGAACACCTGCGCATAAACTATACTGGACAAATATAGCGACAAGCAAGAGGTCGATCCTCAGGGAACGGGTGATTAAGCAACAAATTCTACTGACCTAAAGGGTTTGGCTAGCAGCCACCATAAATTTTAGGTGTTCTAGAATTAGGCAGAAAGATAAAATAAAATAATCAACAATCAAATAACAAGTTATAAAAGCAATCCAGCCAAGGTAATTTCACACCACCCCTTGTCCGATCCTAGATTACTATGTGAATCAGTTTTAGTTAAGGTTATCTGGCTAGGACGCTGTGTTGAGCACAGGGGCGTCCATTCCTTCTATTACGCTGGAACTGCCATATTGAGCATAGAAACAGTCCCCTACCCAGGTGACTATCCTACCTTGTTTAGCAATGACTAGGGAGGCACTAAGGAGCATTAAGAACAAAGGAACCAAATCAAGACATCTACCGATGTTTAGCATTCAAAGCAGAAAACTCAGCTAGCCTACGTCTGCCCAGAAAGATGAATACCTGCCCAGGTTGATCAGATCTAAGCAGTTCTCAACTATCTTAAACAGAGTTCAACTAAAACCTTTACTCTACCAATTATCAAGCACATTTTCACATCTCACGGATTCTTAGGGGTGGTGTCTCATTACCTAGGCCAGATCTGGGAAATTAGCTACACATATTGACTAAGGATATAAAACTAGGCATGTAAAAATAAAGCATGAAGCAGATCTGAAACTTAAGGTTGAAACAACAAACTTTCGTAAAACAGCAAAGAACTAGCATGAACATTTAACTAAAAATAACAAGAGACAACATCGTACGAAAGTAAAGGCATTTATATGTAAAGGCGTGATATGGACAGAAAGCATGCAATAAATTAACTTAGCTGTGAATAGTAGAGGAACTTAACAACGAACATGAAAGAGTAAATGTAAGCATTAAAGACTGAATTTACATAACATATTCCACAACCGTTGTGTTGATCCGCTCCCCTCCTTCACCGTGAAATTCAAAATTATTAGTTAATCTAAATTTACTTAATTTTTATTTAAATAAAAAAAATTGAAAAAAAGTTAATTCAAAAAATTATTTAGATGAATTGGTCCCTAAAATTATTATTAATTAATTTTTTTCGTTTACCAAAAAAATTATTTGAAAAAAAAAGAAAAAAATTAGTTGAAAAACAGTAATTTTTAAAATAAAAAATTATTTGAAATTTTTTTTTTCCGAAAAAAATCATAATTTAAAAAAATTAAAGTTTTATTTAAAAATTGGATGGATTGGTCCCCGAAACTTTTATTCCATAATTACCCCTATGATTAACGCTTAATTAACTTAAAATTTGACAGAATGACCAATTTGTCCAAATTAGCAAACATTGGGGACCAATAAACTAAAAAAAAAAGATTATGGACCAATTCATCCAAAGTGGCAAACATTGGGGACCAAATTTGCCAATTTGCCGCAAATGATTATCATAAACATTATTTATTTACTTTTGCTTAAACTTTAAAACTATTGTCTTTAAGAAAAAGCAGAGGGCTTTTGTTATCAATGATTATATCTATATATGGTAATTTCGAAAATTATGATGCTTTAAGCACCAAAAACATCTCAACATATGTTTAAAAAATTATTTAATCAAGCAGTTTAATTGCTTAACTTTAGAGAATTTTTCATAATAAACAGATTTTTAAAACAATAAAAAATTATTTATACTTTAAATACATAAAATAAGTATTTGCAAATACCCTTAATTATAATCTCGGATTTTCTTGGGTAATTGTGAAAGACATCTTTAGTTTTATGTGAATATATTAGCACCGACGTTATAAATTAATTAGTAATAGACTAATTTGAAATTTGGAAATTTCTCGCCATTCAAGATTTATTCCTCCAATAAAACATCTTCAAATAAAATCCGTGAATTAAATAAAAAGCGTACTTATATATAGCTTAATGCAAAGTCTAGACTCAAGAACAAATTCCATAAAAATACGCGCACACGCACAATAAAACGTGTACTTTCATTTGCTGCGATTTCCTTTTTTTTTTTTTTTTAAATGTCTTTTTTTTGTTTTTTAGAAAAGAAGTAATATAGTTAAATCTCGATAAAGTAATAATTTTGGAACCGAGAAAAAATATTCATTTAACGAGATTATTACTTTATCAAATATTATTTTAGTGCATTGACCCATATCGGGACTAGAAGAAATTATTATCTTAGCGAGATTATTATTTTATCGAATATTACTTTATCAAAGTTTAACTGTATTCTTTCATTTAATATCTACAAGAATGAGAGATTTATAGTTGCATGAATTTAACTCATCCACATACGTTAAATATTGTGCAGTTATAATCCAAGTACTTCTTCAATTAAAACATCCTTAAGTGCCGCCGTTAATTTCAAAAAATAAACCCGTTATAGTTGAAAATCTAAATCCGCCCAATTTTGGACTTTCTTGCAAGTTAGGGATTTGGACCCAATTGACAACTTCCAATTTGGAGCCAAATATGAATTTGATTTTTATACCCTTTTCATACTATTATTATTATTAAATCGAGAATAATAGGGATTGAACGTTAGAACAATTATAGATTAACCAATTACGCAAAAGTAAAAAATATCAATTAAGTTGTATATAGTCGGTTTATAACTTTTTATAATATCAAAGGATAAGTGAATTTGCAAAGAACCAATAACATCTTTCCATTTATTCTTCATTTCTAGTTTAATGACACTGCAAAAGAAAGCTAACATATGATCATCTGCATATTTATCTTCATGTCTGAATGTTGGAAGGAGGGCCTTCAAGTCTGATATAATCATACGTGATCCCCTTCCAAGGGCTTAATCCTCTACACTGAGTCAAGTATGTTAGTACTAGAACAAAGCAAAGAACCTCGTATACCAACACTGTATAGCCGGTACAATCCATGGATCCCATGTCTAGCTATCGCGTTGTCCTTCCCCATTTGCCCCGTCGTAAAATGTGGAGCTTCTGATGCTTCATCATTGATCCGGACCTATGAATCAAACACAAAAAGGTTGTAACTAACAAAAAAAATTGAAAAAATAAAAATAAAAATCGAATCTTGATTTCAAGAATAGCATTAGTACCTGCAGTTCAGCTTCATTTGCTGAGGCCAATGCTAGCTGTAGAGTGCAATTTGCAGAGATGTCTACTTCTGTTAGGTTGAATAGAATCTTCCAAGTTGTCGGTACGTATGTTTTATTTCCTATGTTCCTATTCACTTGAGCAAAGTACCAGTCTGTCTGATAGATGCTTGTTTCAACTGAATAGACCAAGTCTTGATCAGGGTACAAGTCCGTGTATCGATCCCATAAACCATACTGCCTAAACCTGTCGAATTTCAATCAAAAATTGAGGTTGGGATGTGATAAGTATATGAAAAAAAATTTAAAAGATTTTGGTTATTTATACTAAATTACAAACTTATCTGGCTGGACATTGTATAACTGGTTCATGAGATAGGGATTTGCATCCGGTACATAGAATTCAGCAGCAGTACGATCAGGAACCCCGATTTCCCACAGAGTAGGCCCGTTCCTCGGAGGGTCATAGATAATATTGCCTTGCCTAATCTTGATTCCTTCCACAAAAGCATAATTTTCAAGATTTTAGATATGGAGGATTTGATGGTAAGATAATGTAGTGAAAGTTTGTTATCTGAACCTGGTTTGATTTTGATTTGGATGTTATATTTGTAGTCTCCGATGAATCCCGGAACCCAAGCATATAAAGTGTAGTTTCCCGGTCTAATGTTGTTGATTGTGAAGTATCCTAATTCATCAGACTGAGTCCAAAACTGATAGCCCTGTGTTAAAGTAGGCAACATATGATGAGTTTTTAAAACGTTACAAACGAGTCGATTTTCAAGAATCGAAGAAGTTAACCTTGTTTTCTCTTTGCCAAGATCCATCATCACCAGGTGGAGCTACTCCAATGTAGGCAGAGTTAGCAGTCATGAGGCGCTCATTGATGTAACTGAAATAAGTTGATAATTAGGCCTAATAGGAAAAGTATGAATGTTTGTTTCTCTTAATAGGAGAAAATGTTACCTATCATGAACTAGTAACCGGCCACAGAGTGTACCGCGATCCTCAGCATGGAGGAAGTCATCCGACATAGGGAAGTCGTACGGCCATTGTTCCGTTTCTATGAGCATCTAACATAGTATCAAACTATCAATGCCAGCCAACATGTAATAACTTCAATGCAAGTGAAGAATGTGTGTGTTTACCTGTTCTTTAGCATCAGCCCACAAAGCAAGTGGATCTTCTTGATCAGAAACAGAGTTTAAGTAAACAAACACAGGCCCAAACACCTTCTTCCATTTCTCACCTTCACTAAATTCAATCATCAATGGAAGTCCAGCATAATGGGTGCTGAAGAACATCTATACATATGTTCAAGAATCAGTTAATATTATTTCAAGTTTTAAGGTTTCTTGTTCTTGGAGTATATACTTACAGAAAGGGTGATTGGACCAGCATGAGAAGTGAGATCTTGTTTAACTGGCCCTGCAGTCTTGAATTCATTGCTTGGAGTGATCATCCAAAATCCGGTTGGAGGGTCCGAGCATATCCATCCGTGGACCCGACCATCCTTGTTGTCGCTCGAGTATTGGTACTTATCATCCACCTATTTATTAACTTATCGAGTATTAATTTATGAAAAAAACAACTAATTTATGTTACTTCATTAGTTACCTCGCCTCTTAGGAAAGCGTTGACCGGATTAGTAAGAAGGACAGCTTCAGGGTAGTCAAGAGGCTCACTGTTGTTTCTGTCTTCACTAGTTGGCATAATCCTCTGCCTATCATCGGATATCGCCATGTATTCAAACCTAAACAAGTACAAAATCTTACCTCAACAAACAAAGATTAGCTAAAATTCAAATGACTGTCAAAATTAGGACAAAGAGAGTGTTTTCTTTACAGATTGTGTTGGAGCTTAAACACTATCCTCCCTTGAGACATGATGAGATTAGGCCAACCTTCAAGGCGTTCGAGTATTGCGTACGAGTAAAAACCGGAGCAGCCACGCAGCATAATAAACCTTAGCAGTGATGACAAGTTTAGCTTCAGCAAAGTGAATAAAATTATTCCTTAGCTTTAAAACAAAGTAATGCACCTCTTGTCAATATTCAGGGGAAGCTCTGTTTCTGAACCGCTCCACGTCCGAACGAAAGAGAGCTCCACTTGATCATCGTCTTCTCGAATGACAAAAAGATTAGTCCCATCAAGCCTGCATCATTCAATCAGATCAAACAAGAGACATATGAAAATATGATACTTGAAAAAGAATGAGAGAATACTAACTTGTCTATGTTGTCTTTGGGATGGCCTGCATTGCTCCACACAATATCCCAGTACCTAAATTAGGCCAATCTTAAATACTTGAGAAGCTCAACCACAATGCAGAGAGAAGAAAATGGTGTGTCGTACCCTCGGTTGTTTTCGTTGTACTCGAATTCGAGTAGATCGTCGATTCCATTGTAGGATATTCCGGTGATCATTCCATCTGGGGTTGATAGTGTTACATTAAGAATGCCATTGTCCAACACCACCTTGCATATAAATCCAACTTTTAATTTAGACTATATATGTTTGACATTATATCAAGTTTATTACAAAAGGGACTTCCTAGTATACGACATTTTTCCTTACATAGTCTTGGAGATCATGCAACTGAACTGGAGGGTAATAAATATCATCATCAGTCTCATTCTTGTGAATTCCTCTGCAGTTGGAGGAGAGAAAAGAACGTAAAAAAAAGAAAATAAAATAAAATAAAATAAAAGGCAAAATCTCACGGGATGCATCAAGGGATAACGATTACAAAATTATTTCACTGTTGTACTTTTGTATTTTACCGCATAGAGAGAAACACAAAAAAATGTGTGGTGGTTGTGGAGTCTAATATTTTGTCTCAATTTAACAAAATGACTAATTAATTTCTTACTGGATGAATAGTTTGTTAACTTTTTGTATTTGCAATATTTGATGTTTCAATGCTTGATTGGTTGTGATTTTCATAAATTATGACTTATTAAACATAGTAATAGAAAATAATTTCAAGTTCTAATGAGGAAAAAGGTGAAAAGTTGAAGAGTGTGGGAGTGAAATTGTTGGGAATGGGAGGTGATCACGGGAGTGCGAGTGTGGGGCAACAAACTAACTTTGCCTGCCACATAATCATGCTACACGAAAAGCATATACATATACATATCTAGAGAGAGAGAGAGAGAGAGAGAGAGAGAGAGAGAGAGACTTTTGAGGCCGAAAGAGAAGGATAGAATTCCTTCAAACACAGATGACCCTGGAACCAACATGGGATTGTGGGTTTCACTTGTGTTATTTTAATAATCTTGTCTAATTCTTGAGCCATGTAATAATATAATATTAGGCATCTAATTAATAAATTAAGCACCATTACTCGATACATGCATCTTGAACTATGCGAAACCAAAATGGTGAAAAAAAAAAGTGAAAGAGCATTCCAAATTATAGATATCATATATTCATTTAACAAACTTATATAAAAAAAATCACATAACTCATACATGCATGTACTAAACATTCATGCAAAGTATCTTCAAGAAACACAAGATGAAAGAGAAAGTAAAAAAGCTGAGACTTAACTGCCATCTTGAAGCAGCACATTTTGCAAGCAAGAAAATCTGAAGAAGACTCCCCAGCCACCTCAAATGCCCACCACATTTTCTCTTCTTCGCCATCTCTCTCTCTCTCTCTCTCTCTCTCTAAGAAGAAGAAGAAAAAAAGAGAATGTATAATAATTAAGGTTCTGGTGAATTATGTTGCAGACGAGGTGGAAGATGTGTGGGAATAAGAGAATGTGTGAGGCAACAGTTACTACAACATATATAGTGGGATAAAAGTATTATTTGATTTATTACAGTATGGACGACAATGAATAATTCAGTACGAAGACTTTTGGCGTTTTTCTTTATGGGCCAAATTCTTTTCTTTTCTTGGTTTTTTTCGTTTTCGGAGTTTCTACCAACCCAGGAATGACATTTTGGTCTTTTTTTGATCCACTAATTAATTATCTGTCGTGTTTTTCTTATTCCAGTATTGTGAAATTGGGGTGGTTGTTGACTTTTCTAGTTTTCCTACCCATAGTCGGAAAATTGAAATTCTCACCATACCTTTTATTTCAACATATTATATATACTACAGTTAAATCTCGATAAATTACTGTTCGATAGAGTAATAATTTTGCTTAGATAATAATTTCTTTCGATTATGGCTTAGGTCAATAAACTAAAATAATATTCGATAAAATAATAATCTTATTAAACGAATATTTTTTTCTAATTCCAAAATTATTACTTTAACGAGGTTTAAATGTATACAGCTAAAAAAAATTTACATTAACAAATAAGGGATTCGATTATGGTGGGTCCCTAGTCGAAAGGTTTCGATATTGTACATTGTGCACTCTTATATGTTACCGAATTATTTACTCATAGGTGTGTTATAATTATTCAATTTATAATATATGATTATTCCCAACACTGGAAAAAAAAGTGATCTGGCATTGCTGAACTTTTAACCCGAAAAGTATATAAATGGAAATTATAATTAAAGATGGAGATTCCCATATTAAATTGGTCTAAAGGGCTCTGGCAACCAACATACTAAAACTACAAGAATTCAACAATTTGGTCTCTTTATATTGAATATGGTATAAAAGTTGGTATTGCTTTGATTATACTCAAAGGGCGGTTTATCCTTTTGTATTAATTTACATAGACCACTCGCAATACGAACTTATATTCACATTTCTGCTTTTATTGGAAAACTTTTTACATCCCATAATTTGTATTTATGTGTATCACTTTTTATATTATATATACATGTTATTAATATAAATAGTGCGACATAAAGGGGCACAATTTGATACACGTAACATTATTTACAATATTTATACTCAGATTCTTTTTTAATGCTTAATAATATGTATAGGAAGTTGACCAATCTAAACTAGCTAGTGGTTCTTAAATCCTGTAGAAGGACATAATTTCAAATCCTTGGTCCTTCTAAACGAATATAATCATACATTACTTCTGCAAATGGTCCAAATTGGGCCGGTCCCAACGCGTTCTCTTGTGTTAAGAATATTGTATTATTTCCGACCATAAGCTTTTCACCTTGTACTGTAATGCTGTAAAAACGGTACAATCCTCGAATCCCATGTCTTGCTACTGCATTGTCATGGCCTATCGTTCCCGTCTCGAAAATCGGAGGCGATTGCTCATCGTTAAAACGTACCTTCAAACATTACAAATGAGTAGTTTTTAGCTGCATATAGTTTGTAATTACATCCAAACATAGTATGGTAGTAAGAAAAAGTGAAATTAATTTGTACTTGTAAATTTGCTCCATTGGCTGATGCGAGGGCCAACTGGAGAGTGTAATTTGTCGTTGTATCAACGGTCTTTAGGTCGAACACGATTTTCCATGTCGTCGCATTGTATTGTTTATTTCCCACATTCCTAATTCGAAATAATGGTAACATATTAATTACAATAAGAAAAAAAAAAGATAAAATAATTTATTGCAGTCTTTCATGTAATAAGGTATCTACCTTGTAACTTGTGCGAAAAACCAGTCTTTCGTATAGTTACTTGTCCCGATTTGAAAAACAAAATCTTCGTTAGGGTATAGGTCCGTGTAACGCTCCCAAAGTCCATAATGCCTGAACCTGTGAAGACAAGTTTAGTATTATATCGTGTTAGAAGATGAAACACTACTACAAGTTGAAAATACTAATCATTAAGATTAATTTGAGTCTAACTTTTGAACGGGAAGTTTGTATTGATGAATCTTGTATGTTGGAGGCGAATCCGGAATTAAGAATTCAGCAGCTGAGCGATCGGGAATCCCGATCTCCCACAACGTTGCTCCGTTCCTCGGAGAATCGAACACGACGTTGCCCGCCTCAACACTTGATCCAGAAGTAATGTTGATGTCGGAATCATGCTTGTAATCCCCAACAACTCCGGGAACCCATGCAAACAAGCTGTAAGTACCAGGAATCACATTATTGATCACGAAATGTCCTTCTTCATCAGTTTCTGTCCAAAATTGATAACCCTACATTTTTGAAATTGTATTAGCATTAAGAAATAATAATAATAATAATAACTTGAACATTTTTTTTTTATTCTGTGAGAATTAGTATAAACCTTGCTTTCAGTCTGCCATGAACCGGCCGGTCCGGGAGGAGCCAATCCCACATAGGCTGAAGCAGCCGGCACAGGTTCCTTATTAATGAACCTATAAAAATAGTGAAACACTTAATGGACGGGTTCAATTAATGTTTGATTTGAAATAGAGAACCTGCAGTTAAACTTCGATAAAGTAATATTCAATAAAATAATAATCTCGTTAAGATAATAATTTCTTCCGGTCCTGATATGGGTCAATAATGCACTAAAATAATATTCGATAAAGTAATAATCTCATTAAATAAATATTTTTTTCTCGGTCACAATGTTATTACTTTATCGAGGTTTAACTGTAAAATCAACTAAAAAAGAACTTACGGGTCATGAACAAAAAATTGGCCGATTAGAGATCCTCTTTGGGCGGATTTAAGAAACTCTTCTGAAAGTGGAAAACTGTACGGCCAAGCAGTTACCTCCATCTCCATCTGATCAATTGTCCAAAACAAAATTAAAACTATAATTTCTTTTTAATTTTGAGTCATTTCACAAACATTTATACATTAATATATATATATATACAAAAATTAGTAGTAAACTAAACTAAATTAAATTAAATTAAATACCTTTTGCTTGGCATCATTCCAAAGTACAGAAGGGTTTTCTTTGGCAGAAGCATCGGAGTTGAGATAGATATAAACTGGGCCAAAAACTTTTTTCCAATAATCTTGAGTTTCAAACGTGACATCTATATCCAGCCCTGCATAATGTCTGCTGATGAACATCTGACATTATTAGCAATATGTTAGTTGTAGGCTTATAGTCTTATTATATAATTTATTTATTTTTATGATGAGAGAAATTCGCTGGTCAAAATACTTACGGATAGAACAATCGGACTTGTACCGAGATGAGAAGTGAGATCTTGTTTAATCGGACCGCCGGTTCGGAATTCATTGCTTGGAGTGATCATCCAAAACCCTATCGGCGCTTCATCGTTGCTCACCCACCCATGGACTTTACTGTCCTTGTTGTCACATGAGTACAAATATTTGTCCTCGACCTAATGCACGTGCGTTTTACAAATTATGTTTAAATACAGTCAAATTAGTAATTGTTCTTGAACTTTACCTCTCCTTTGAAGTCGGGATTTTTTGGATTGATTAATTGGACAGCTTCCTTATAAGCTAATACAGTGCCGGAGTTGCGATCCTCCGGCGTCGGCATAAATCTTTGCCTTTCTTCAGACATAGCCATGTAGTGAAACCTACATGCATGAATGAAGGGTTATCAAACTATGGAGAAATAATTATTCCATATACATATGAAGAAATAATTATCAAAATAATTGAGGGTGTGTTTGATTTGCAGGTTGGAATCGAGTTCGGACTCCCAAGAATTTGAAATTGCAATCATATGTTTTTAGATATTTTTTTTCCAATATTTAATATATTTCAACTTATACGGGACTTATACCTATATCTGATTTTAAAACCCTATTTCAAAAAATACCGCATAAGAATTTATTTATAACGGATATTACTAAAAGACAATATAAGACTCCAAAATAAAATAGTACTATAGAGTAAATATTTGGGAGGGAGAGGGAATACTTTTTTGATTGAAGCTTGAAGACAATCCTTCCTTCTTGGATAATGTAAGAAGGCCACCCTTGTAAACGTTCCAACACAGCATACGAATAGAATCCAGAAGACCCACGCAGCATTACATATCTATTTTCACATCCAAAACAAAAGAACAAAAAAATATTAATCTTTTTAAATATTTTTATGCAATTTAATACTCCCTCCGTCCCGCTCCATGTGACACACTTTCCATTACGGGCGTCCCGTCTCAAGTGACACACTTCCAAAAATAGAAATAATTTTTAAAAAAATCATAAATTTTCTCCTACTTTATCAATTCTCTCTCCTACTTTTTCATTTATCTTTCCTACTTTAATCATTTATCTCTCTTATTTTATTATTTCTCTTTCCTACTTTATCAATTACTCTCTCACAATCTCACTCATCTTCTCTCTTTTACTTTATCATAAAACTTCTCTCTCATACTTTATCTTCCACCTTCTTAATTCCCGTGTCGGAAATAATTTTGTCACATGAGCTGGGACGGAGGGAGTACAATTTTTAAATTGAGAATTATTTAGTTACCTTTTATCTAGGTTTAATGGAGCCAGTGAGCTATTCGAGGTCCACGTTCTGGTAAATGAAATCTCAGTCTGATTTTCATTTTGCACTATCACCTTATAACTTGTTCCTTCCAAACTGCTCAACAAAGTAACTAATTAGGTCTATTCTTGAAGAATTTTACATATATAGTTATATGAAATTAAATTATGAATACTTACTCATCAACAATATTATCGCCTCCTGCTACCTTGTTCCAAGCAACATCCCAGTGCCTATTTCAATTTCGTATCACGTATTATATTTCGTTTTAATCAAATACACGTCATGTGTATATAAGATGATAAAATTAATGTGCTCATAAATTATATATTAATTTACCCCCGGTCTGTTTCTATGTCTTCAGCCTGAAGCAAATTATCACTTCCTTTGTATGTTATATTGGTGACTGAACCGCCTGGGTTGGTAAGTGTGATGCTAACTATTCCATTACTCATTACAACCTGCGACCAAACATGTTTTATAAAATTATAAGTGAATGTATTTTACTATAATTAAATAGTATAGTATAGAAGAAATTGGCTATTATTAAATATTACATAGTTATCTTGTTCAATCAGGGATACTCCTGGAGATGGTAAATCATCAGCTTCAAATCTTTCATCCACAAGCATTCGTCTGCAGTCAATGAACAAACATTTGAAGTCCTTCAAATGAAAGTAATTATTTTATTAACTTAAAGAGTAAATGAATATTCATATATTCGTTATTTTTATCTAATATTAAGATAATTACTATTCGAAAACCGAAATGACGTGCATTGATAAAATGAAAAATTCACCTATGAACATTATGAGAATGAGTAGGCAAAAGCAACATTACACACCACAAGGTGAAGCAACTCCTAAGATTCACCGACATTTGTACTTCTTGCATAATTTTCCAGCATGTGTTGATCTGCAAAATTTTAGGATGGTATAAAAAGGAGGCGAATATCAGATTATATACATTTTATTTTAGGAATTATAATTATTTATATTATCCTATGATAGAATGTCGACAATTTTATTGATTGTAATTATGTGTTGAGCTGCATTACAAATTTCCAATTTAATGGGTGCGAATCAAATTAAATTCTTATATTTGTAAACAAGTCCATTCCAATTCACATACATCAATTTTCGATATTGAAAATGTGCCATATGATTTTGTATTAGGATAATTTAATTAAAACCTTATTTACCCTTTTTTTTTTTGGGATGACGAGCAACCAGTAGCCGCTACCTTTGGTGCGCACATGGTAAACCTTGCTCCTGTGCAATAGTCTGCAAACTTATTTATCCATTATTGAAATAAAATGTTGCAGTGCATTTTCGATATTGAAAATGTTCCATATGATTTTTGTATTAGGACAATATAATTAAAACCTTATTTTCCCATTATGGAAATAAAATGTTGCGGTGCTTAGTACTAAAAAATATTTCAAAACAACATTGCATGAGTTTATAATATCTTTAATGAAATATATTTATTTTTGGAATAATGTAGTTTACGATTACGATTCTGTTGGGTCAAACTATAAACAGCCATCTATTGATAATATATATAAATATACAGGGTATATATATATACATTATATATATATATATATATATGAATATAAATGAATACTTTAATTAAATGCATATGAATGAATACTTTAATTGAATGCAGATAAATGAATAGTATTATGCGTATAAATGAATATATATTCTATTGGGTCAAACAATCTAATTGTGTCATGATACTTTAATTGAATGCATATAAATAAATAGTATTATGCATAGTTATTTGAAAATATATGCATATTTAGTACTAATAATTACATTACGTGATATAAAAAAATTGAGTATATCTAATGCGTATAAATGAATAATAGTATGCATAATTATGTTTAAATTCAAGCATATTTAGACTTTGATGACCAAAATATTAATTTACTATTTCTAAAATAATGTAATTGTGCTCTGATACTTTAATTGAATGCATATAAATGAATAATATTATGCATAATTATTTGTGAATATATGTATATTTAGCACTAATAATTACATTATGTGATACAAAAAATTCGCAATATTTAATGCATATAAATGAATAGTATTATGCATAATTATGTTTAAATTCATGCATATTTAGACTTTGATGAAACGAACTGTTAATTCACTATTTTTATAAGAATTTAATTGTGTCCTGATATTTTAATTGAATGCATATAAATGAATAGTATTATGCTTAGTTAAATGAAAATATATGCATATTTACTCTAAAATTGTCATCATATTATTATATTAACTTATTTAGGAAATGAAAACAAACTAGAAAAGAGATGGAATGGTTATTTAGAAATGAAAAAATTCGCAATCTCTAAATTCAAAAATTTGAACTCAAATTAGAACCCTAAATTTTTGAAATGAAAATTATATGCTCTTTCAGAAAGGGAATCAATTACTAAAAAAAGAAGATAATGAAGATTAGGATTCACATTATAAACGGTTACACAAATTAAGGAATTTATATGGACACAAATACCCTTAAAGATATGTTATCAATAATAATATATAAAACAAAAACATATCTTCAAAATAATCAAAATCATAGATTTTTAAAAAGGGAGGGCTAGTATTCCTTCCTATTTCTTATTTTAAGCCTCATTGTCATATGATTCATTAATATATGTATATATATATATTTGTGCTTAAAAATTGAATTATATTAAATATAATTTATCTTGAGTTTGGCCTATGATATGTAATATATGATTTCTGAAAAAGCACATTGGGCTGAAGCCCATATGTATTATCCGAGTACGTACAATAATATTCATCACATAGTCACTCTATATTAATAATTTAGCAAATGTCAACTCAAATAATTAAGTTAATTATTATCATTTGGCATAATCATACACACGTTGTGCCAATTGTTGTACTTGCAATGTACATTATTCTAATTTGACAAAATAAAAAAAAATAATGAAGCAAAATAAATTGAGGAAAATAATTTATTTTTAGAATTAAGTAACATGGTTTTGGGAAACTCAACTACTATTTTATTCAGTCTTAATTTGTCAATAATTATGGAATCATGAATATTAATTTATTTTTTAAGAAAAATATGATGAGAAAAATCTGCGTGCAAGGGTAAGAAAGAGTATGGAAAGTACTTGTGTGAGATCTAATATACTCCCTCCGTCCCATCATTCTTGTAACATTTTCCATTTCGGGACGTCCCACCATTCTTGTAACATTCCTAAATTGGAAAAAAAAAATTAACTTAACCATTGTTTTAATTATGTCTAAATAACTTAATTAACTTAATTAATCTTTCACATCTAATACACTTCCAAATCAAACATTCATTACACACCTACCTTTCATTCTCTCTCTATCTCAACCCCTAGATCTAATTTCTGCGCCGCTCGTGTTTTTCATCTTCTTCAACCTAAAGAACAGAGGTCTCGCCCCTCCATGTTCTTCTACTTGTTCAATCTCTAGCACCCTAGATCTCGACCCCTCCGAGCCCGCAATGATGGATACCGACTAGATCTTCACTCCGTTGGACGAATACTACGGTTAATAAGAACAGAAATGAAGCAAAGTGGTGATGGTCTGAGCGGATCGAAGGTTGTTGACGGCGGCACGAGCGATGTAAGCTCTAGATGGAGCCAATTGAGCAACTCGTTGGTCGATTACCCATACTCGCCGTCGGGTAGCGAAGAGATTGATGGCCCCTGCCGCAGATCTGTTGACGGGAGGGAAACGGCCCCCTTCTACGATGCCGGCGTCGACGATATCGTTGAGTCGGGCTTTGAGGAAGAGAGTGACCGTGGGCCTTTCTTCCCCATCGGCTTTGACGATATATGGAAGCCAAATTCGTCTTGTGAAAGCCCATTGCCGGCGCCTGAAACGGAGAGTGAATCTGGACCTTTCTTCCTCACCGGCTTCGACGATATTTGGAAGCCTTCTGAGGCTTCCGAAAGCGGATTGCCGGCGGCTGATACGGAGAGCGACAGTGGGCCTTTCTTCCCCACCGGCTTCGATGATATATGGGAGCCGACAAATTCTGAGGCTTGCATAAGTCAATTACCCGACCACTAAATCGATTTTGGGTGAGATTCTTCCCTGCTTCTCTTGCTTCTATTAATTAAGTACATGCCTCTCTTTGAGTTTTTGATCTTATTGTGGAGATGCGTTTAGAATGGTCTAAAATGATAAGAACTTGCTTGCTCTAGATTAGATGAACATGTCTATGAGATTCTCTGTTTCAGAATGAGATATGTTGATTAGGTTTTGGGAAGTTTATTATGCTACTGGTTTGTTAGTTATGGTTCTGAACTTGCTGGTGGTTTGTTGGTTAATGCTGCTGGTTTGTTGGTTAAGCCTTTAGTCTGCATCTGTATGTATGTATGTTGTTTTGCTTGGTTAATGTGATTGAGGGGGTGTAAGATAAGCATGTCTGGAGTATTTTGCATGACTTGCTTATCTGGTTGTGGTTCTGGTACATGAACTACACAATCTCAATTGCACTAATGTGTCTTAATCTAATATGATAACAAAGTTGCTTCTTAGGGTCTGTCTTATAGACTAATTTACATAAAACAGAAACCAAACATAAAACACAGATTTACAAACTAATTTACTGGAATCTGTCTTGCAGACAGATTTGAATAGTAGTAGCAATCTGTCTTGCAGACAGATTTTAATCAAAACATAGCAATGTACTCACTCAGATCCCTAGCTTCCCCTTCAGCTCTTCTACCTCTGCAACCATGCCATTCTCCATCATGTAGGTGAAACACTCTTGCACTAAATCAGCTGACACTTCCAAATCTCTTGGAAGTTCATCCTGTCTCAATAAAGCATCCTTCTTCATATGTGGGATTTTGTAGCAATTACTGCCCTTCACCTTCATTATCTCAACCATACACCCTTGCAAGCTTAAAAATACTTTATTTAAGGTCATTGGTGATAAGTTTGCAAATGAATTGCAAACTACAGTGACCAACTGACCCACATTCATGCAATTTGACTCTATTTGTATGCTTTGGATGGCCCTAAACCATCCAAGGTCATTGACATTCGTATCCGGTGAATTTGGGGGTTGATGAACAAGCCTTATGTCGAATCCCTCTTCACTAGCTGCTGCCCTAAAGTCTGCATCTGTATCATTTATGTGTGGTCGTGCATTATCCTGTTGTATAAATATCAATTTGTCTAGCACAGGAGGCCATTTTGATCTAATTGCGGAAGTATCTCGTTAAGTTAAAAAAACAAACCAAAAAAATAATTTGAGTACCTTAACCACTTATAAATTACCTTACCATTGCCTTTGTAGCGGCTTTGCCTTTGTACTCCGAACTTGCATATTGATCTTATTCATTGAAGAATCAGATTATATACCAACTTTGAAATTGAAAATGATTTTTCAATTTCAAAGATACAAAGCTAATCAGAATCTGATTTGTTTGTACTCTGTTAATGGAATGTACAAAGCTAATCAGAATGTACAAAGCTAATCGATATTTAAAAGAACATTTATTTGTACTCGTTAATGGAATGTACAAAGCCGATCGGATTCCCGATTTTTAATGCAGATTATGAATTACAAGTACTTTACAAATTATTGGCAACTTGTTGTAATTCAGAATCTGATGTTGCTATAAAGTTAAAAATGTTCCATTTCATACCTGTTGTATCAAACATTCCTTGGTAACCTGTTCTGTTATGCTTTGAATTGTTTTTGTCTCTAGTGTTCCCTTTGGTCTGTTTTTGCTTGCTCTGATGGCAGCAATCTTTTCCGTAAATGGAAATATGCCAATTTTGCCATCAAATAAAATTGTTCCATCTTCATCAAATAGAGGTCTTGCTACTGCACACATGAACATTACTTTGTTGATGAACTTCTTGCTTTGGCAAGACCTATGTGGCTCAACCTCATTCGGAGTTAGGTAAAATCGTGGAGCGGCACTTAGTAAGATAGAACCATTTCTCATCAATATGTACTGTATTTTGCATGTTTCTGAATTTTAGTCTATGCATGATTCTATCGAACTGTAATGCCTCAATGGAAAACCGTAACCTTAGCAACTTATGTTGGGCTGTGAGGGAGGGCTTAATTGCGCTAGAGTGAGCTTTGATTAGACCATCTTTACGCCATCTCCACACCGTAGATTTGCTGCAAGATACTCCATTAGCTAGCTTTCTTATAGTACCTCTTTTTTGCACATTTAAACTCCTATTAGAGGTATGTTGATCAGAACCTTTTTTGGATGAATTGCTCCTTTCTTTTTCGACTGCAAATGGATAACAACACCCTGACTTTGCTGTTCTTTTGCTTCAGCCCATATTCGACCGATGGTTTGCCGACAACAATTGAACTTCAATGCAGCTTCTTGGATTTTACCACTCGCAGGCTTTCCATTTTTGAGATTTTGTAGCAGAAATTGAGCCACTAAATTTCTCTCTACTGTGGAGAGATCCTTGCTCCTCACCATTCCTCTCTTCTTTTTTACTTGGTTCTTCTTTGTGTTAATGGTTTGGATGGGATTTTGAAAACTGTATTTATAGTGGATTATAGATGGAGGGAATATTTGGAAGTTTGTTGGCTCCAATTTCAAATTTGGAGATGATTTCCCATCCACTTTCTCTCGGCTGCAAGAAATTTTTTAAGTATCAAATTATGATTTCTTTTATTTTCGGCAATTATGGTTATTTAATTTTCGGTAATTATCATTATTTTATTTTCGGCAATTATGGTTATTTAATTTTCGGCAATTATGGTTATTTTATTTTTCGGCAATTATGGAAGCTCAACCTCATTTTCTGTTATTTTACTGGAAGTATTAATCTCCATTTTCCAATATTAATAAATAATTAAACAAAAAAAATAAAGACAAATACAAACAAAACTAATAAAATAAGAGGTGAGAGAAAAATTATGGAAAACAATTAAGGAGAAGGGATCCACTAAACTATTACAACTACCACAATTAACAACTCTCCTTAAATACCGCGCCGAAAACAAATGTTACAAGAATGATGGGACGGAGGGAGTATGATTTAAGAACCCAACGGGCCCTTTCCCTTCGACTCATACAAACTAAAGAAGGGAATCCCATTGAGTTCCTACGCTTTCATGTCTACAACTTCATTTATCCGATTACAACAGGTATGAACTTAATCCGGAATATGAATCATAAAAGGTCACTATCAAAATTTGCATTGAGTAAACTATCTTTTTGTATAATAATCTTGAAAGTATATAAAAGAAGTAAACTACTCTACGATAATAGACTCATATAACATTGATGGATTTGAACTTGCTTAGCACCTCAACCGGTAAGAACTTTAATTAATTAAATAATTTTGTGAATGCATGATAAACTTTTTAGGTATCTAGCTGTAAGTCATATCTATTTCAGCTGACTCTATATGTTAATATATATATTAAAAATCTCTAGAAAGATTATGTAGGAAATAAATATTGTGGTTTTAGTGTCTACTTGACTAATTTATTCTGTTTTTTTTTTCTTCTTTTCTTTTTTTATTGATATAGTATTTGACCAACTTCTTCAACGGAAATATATATGAAAGGTTAACTAACTATATTTACAATTGATTTTATTACAAATAATAGTATCTTTTTACAAACCGGTTATTCAGAAACATTAATTACGAATTAAAAACATTATTTTATGGTTTTAATCTCGCGCTAGTCTTGATAAAAATGTATACACAATATAAAACATTAAAGAATGCCGACTAACGTCACAATCTATATATTTTGATATTTTTCCTACGTTTTCTCTTTACTTTTACTATTTATTTAAGAAATGGCCGACTAACGTCACAATCTATGTTAACTTATTTTATTATTACAAGATATTATTTAAATTCACAGCTAGTAATGAACGATAATACTCATCGTCACCACTATCTCTTCAAAAATTTAAAACTCTTCAAAACGACAAATTTAATCGATATTAATCCAAATTCTACAAATTAATTAATGTATTTAGTGGCAAAACAGACCAAAACTACGATATGCATATCTCAGAGTATCATGCTGCAGATTTTGGCAAAGGACGATGAAGGTCACACGTTGATCAAATTCTTCAAATTGATGAATAATACACAATTAATAAATAAGTCTCACTATTTTGACATTTCGTTCGCAACTTTGAATCAAAATTTCAATTTTTCAGATCATTTACCCCAAATTTAGAATGAGAATCAGATGTGGACTTTGAATAAGACTGGTCAAGTTACTACAAATTCAATAAAACAAATTTTTTAGATATAATTTCAAATTTTAATTCCAATACACATAATTCAAATCCATTTTATGGAATTATACCAAATCTAAAATTCATAAAACTTTTTACCAAATATTTCAAAATTAAGTAGCCCATTAAATATTTCTTCAATGATATAGTAATTCCACACCAATTATGCATATATATTACTCCCTTCTGCTCACTATTCTTGTATTAGTACTGTTCAAGAACGTAGGTGAAAATGTATTAAAATGAATGAAAATATTTTAAATTGATAAGATCCACTGCTTAGATTGAGTGTGATCCGTATAAAGATAAAAATAATAAAACAACTAAAAAAAGAAAACTAAAACAATATTAGAAGGACGAAAGGAGTACACAACGTTAAATATATGTTCTAGATATTATTTGAAAAATAAGTAAAAATAGTAAAGCAAATCAAATTTAGGTAGCCCCTTGTGATTCATGACACCTATAAAAATGGTAAACCTTTGTAGAGTTGTAGTCCCCATCTAATACTCCAACAACTCCAGTCACCTTGATTATATATTTTTCTTTATCCCTGTCTCGTTGTCCCCCCACCAATCCCGCTCATATTCCTACATATCATTATAATATTATCAACAACATAAATCAATCATCTCATCAAAAATAAGACAACATAAATAATTGTCCCAAAAAATCCACTCCCCCTTTGAATACTCCTTCCGCGTACGACCCTCAAATACCCTCCGTTTTCCACGCACTTTCCATTCAAAAAAAAATCATTGCCCTAGTCTCTCTCTCTCTCCCTCTCTCTAGCGCTCTCTCTCTCTCTCTCTCTCTCTCTCTCTATATATATATATATATATATATATACAAGAGTTCAATTTGCTTACATAGTCTTACTACATATGAACATGAGTTACGAGAAAATCGGCAAGAAGTGCTGTGGAATAAAGGGTCTCCGTCTCAATTCGAGAAGATTCTCCGTACATCGGCTGCGTACAAATTTCTTGTATATTTTTCGAGTTTTCAAGAGATGGAAGAATTCTTACAAGAGTTGCCTTAGGTTGCTGAGGAGGACTCTGGTTAGGAGAAGAAGGAAAAGTGGTTTGGTCGAGAGACCTAAGGTCGGTTGTGGATTTTCCTCGTCATATCATCCGGCGGTCAGAACGATGAACCACTCAAACTCGTTTTGTTCGGAAGCGATTGCGGATTGCTTGGAGTTCATCAAGAGGAACTCGGTTTCCATCGACGAAGAGATCAAGCCTATGCTCGGCCAAGATTAGCAAGTTTGGAATGAAAAAAGATTTTGCGGTGTACATAATTAATTAGAAAAATAGGAAGTAATTTTCTTTTCTTTTTTTTTTAATTTGGATTTTAGGGTTTGTAGACGATGTAATATGTAAGCATCATGAAATTGGAATGATGTTTTATTTTTCTAAAATTTTGTTTTTGTGATTTGATTTGGTCATGGAGAGGACAGAGATCTGATGTAGTTTTGTCCGTGTTCCCGACAATTGAAATTCTGAGTATGTCTTGTTAAGGTTTTTACTTTTAATTAATTTAATTAATTCTATGGGGGTAAAACGAATACTTTCGTAGCGTTAATTTCATAGAGTATCACTATATCATATCATATAATTTAAATTAAAACCAGTAAAAACAAATCTCGTGTTCTAAAATTGTCCCATTTTGGCTCCATGTGACTGGTAATAATAGTTGGGAACCGACTACAATAGGAAAATCATTATTTTTTACGGCAAGATTGCTAGTTTCCATGCTAGCTTTCAAATTATTAATAAAAATTTGTCTTGTTTTATTATTATTTTTCTTATTTTCTTTCCCTAAATAGTTATTCCTATTCAATTTTTATGACAACAAATCGAGTAGGTTTGGATTTCTGAACAACAAATTACTAGACGTGGCATTATATTAGCTTAGAGAAGTAGTATTAGTCAATAACTAGTTAATCAAAATGAGTTAGCATTTAAACTAAGACTTAATTACTATTTTTAAACTGAGGTAGTCGTGCACGCCATTTTAAACTCAAATTTCGGGTGTTTGCAAATGCTTATCATAAACATTTTTTATTTACTTTTGCTTAAACTTGAAAATTATTGTTTTTAAGAAAAAGCATAGGGCTTTTGTTATCAGTAATAATATATATATATATATATGTTAATTTTGAAAATTATGATGCTTTAAGCACTAAAAGCATCTCAATATATGCTTAAAAAACTATTTAATCAAGTAGTTTAATTGCTTAACTTTAGAGAAGTTGTCGTAGTAAACAGATTTTCAAAACAATAAAAAATTGTTTATATATACTGCTTAAAATAAGTATTTGCAAATACCCTTAATTATAATGTCGGATTTTATTGGGTAATTGTGAAAAACATCTTTAGTTTTATGTGAATATATAAGCACTAACGTATAAATTAATTAGTAATAGACTAATTTGAAATTTTGAAATTTCTCGCCTTTCAAGATTTATTCCTCCAATAAAACATCTTCAAACAAAATCCGTTAATTAAATAAAAAGCGTACTTATGTAGCTTAATGCAAAGTCTAGACTCAAGAACAAAAATTAATAACATTAAAAAATTGCTATATTATTGTTAATTATCTTAAATTGTGGAAATTGGGATGTCTAGTGGCAATCTTGGAAGTTGATAGTAGGTGTGAACTGTAAAGGAACTTTTTGAAAGGTTAGGGGGGATAATGAAAGAGAAAATATTGTGAGCCTCAGCCACCTAACTCGGCCCCTAAAAATTGACTAAACATGATTTCAAAGAGAAATAAACGGTCATTAGCCAATTAAGTAGTGACAACAACAATAATAATACTAAAAATATTGAATTTATACATCTATTTTTTATTCATTTTATTTAAATAATTTAAAAAAAAAGGAATCAGAATCGATTGGGAATCCGAGTCAAGCCATGTCTAAGCACTAACACATTTTTAAATATAAACCCCTTTTACATAATTATTAAATCGTTAATCATTCAACAATTTTTAAATCTCTAAGAAAGGGAAAGTTTAATTAATATAATTATCTTCTCGGATGTGAAACCAGCAATGCGGCGTTTGTTAATTAATCATTATTTGACACAGTTTTATGCATGTTAAAGTCAAAATTAAACTAAAAGTTGAAGAAATGTAGATGCCTCGGGATATGTGTACATTATTAATTTAAATTAATCTTAACAAAAATTCAACTAAATCAATTATAAATTAATAGTGTTCAATTTATGTTAAGATTAATTTAAATTAATAATGTAACACGTAATGTAATTAATATTTCCATTCAAGACCGTAACATGAGTAGACTTTGTTCCTCAGTATCTTGATCTCTTCCTTGTCTTCAGCATCATTCCTGTTCAAACTTCTTCTATTGATAGCATATTTAATTTCTTCCTCAATCTTCTTGTTACAGATATTTCCTTATCGCGTGAGATGAGGAGATAGAAGTCTGTACTCAGGTGCCTTGAGAGTTTTAATTGACTGTTGTAGAATGGTTTGGATTTCAGCATAGAGTTCAGGTTCAGCGACTGTTGCAGAATTGTTTGGATTTCAGCATAGAGTTCAGGTTCAGCGCTTATCAAGAATTCCTTAAAGGTTTTGTCAGGATCAGCTTTCTCACTGACTGTCTCCAAATGTAATTGCTCTTGATAAAGTTGACCTTAGCCTATTTCCATTAATTATTATTTAAATTAATCTTAACAAAAATTTGAACACAAAATCAACTATAAAACAATCATTTATGTACAAATGGAAATATCAATTACTCTACGTGTGACCGGTAGATGCTAAGAATATGTGGCAAATGCTATCAATTAATTTTAAAATCTTTATGGCTTTGGGTTTTTTTTTCAATTCAAAGTATAATATACTATAACGTATGAATACAAGTTTCGGATGTAAAATATATAATACAAACTCGATTATCTATATATTTCATGAGACAAATAAATGGATCATATAATGATACAACAAATAAACAAGGCCCATAGTATAGTAAACTACAAGCCCAGTTTATTACATCAAGCAAAATAAACTATGAGGGGAATCTCAATTGTTTCCAAAATTTCATTTAGGTCCTTCTAAACGTATATAATCATACATAACTTCCCTAAAAGGTCCTAAATTCCTTGTCTGGCTCAAGAATATTGTATTCCTTCCATCAACGAGTTCACTGCCTGCTATACCAATTGTGTAGAAATGATACAAGCCATGAATCCCATGTCTTGCTAATGCATTATCACCCCCAATATATCCCGTGGTGAATTGAGGACTCGATCTCGGTTTGTTCACGTGTACCTAAAAACATACATTTGTTAAATTCGTTTTATGTAGTTCGACTTAAAGACGTTAATAAGGAGCAAAGTTGCGTACTTGTAATTCGGCACCATTCGTTGATGCAAGGGCTAGTTGGAGAGTGTAGGTTGCTCCTTTGTTGACATTTTTTAGGTCGAATCGGATTTGCCACGTAGTTCCAATGAAGTTTTTACCTCCTAGATTTCTGATTAAAAAGTACACAATTAGTTCAAAGAAGAGGTATATATATAATGAGACTAAGTAAGACAACTATGTTATACCTCGTCCCTTGCACGAAAAACCAGTCTTTCGTGTAATTACTTTGTCCGACCGTGTAAACCAAGTCATTCTTGGGATAGTAATCCTTGTAACGCCTCCATAATCCGTATTGGTGGAACCTGTAAATTGACAACAAGCATATCAAATAAGCTTGTAGTAAACCTACGATAGTATGGTATTAATTCAATTGACACGAACTTTTCGATGGGTTTCGGGTACATATGGATCTTGAATCTCGAATCTGGGTCTGGAATGAAGAACTCGACAGCCGTTCGATCGGGTATCCCGATCTCCCACAACGTGGGACCTACTCTTGGAGCATCAAAAACAACATCTCTCACATCAACATATGATCCGGAATCAATTCTGATTTCTGAAGCATGCTTGTACTCTCCTAAGACTCCATGAACTGATGCAAACAAGGTGTATTTTCCGGGTATCACATTCTTGATCAAGAAATTCCCATTCCGATCTGCTTGTGTCCAAAATTGATAACCCTAGAACAAAATATTTATTTAACTTTATTAGAAATTACACATTATTTGACCGATCATCTCTATACAGTTAAACCTCGATAAAATAATAACCTTCGAACAAAAAAAAAATATTCATTTAACGAGGTTATTATTTTATCGAACAATATTTTAGTTCATTGACCCATATCGGGACCGAAAAAAATTATTATTTTAGCGAGATTATTACTTTATCGATGTTTAACTGTATATACAACGGCGAAGCCAACAATTTTATCCTTTGGGGTCAAAATTTTCATTCGTTCAAAGAGAAAAACAATCCAACTATATAATTAAATCTCATGAATACCTTATTTTCCAACTGCCATGACCCTGCAACTACTGATGGAACTAATCCCACGAAAGCTGAGGCTCCAGGAACAGCTTTCTTATTTTTATACCTTTATTAAAAAAAGATTAATATAATTAATTATATAATACTAAAATAATTTGACATAATTTGGACAAATGATTTAATTTACCAATCATGAACAAGTAATTGACCCCTCACACCTCCCCTCTTGTTCGACTTAACGAAGTCATTTGAAAGTGGGAAATTATAAGGCCAGGCAGCTACCTCCTCCTTCATCTGATTCATCACAAATTATATATAAAAAAAAGCATTATTAATACGATTAATTTCACTATTAAATGGACAAAATAAAATTAATTCAAATCAATTATATACCCTATGTTTAGCATCTTTCCAAAGTATAGAAGGATTAGTCTTGGCTGCACCATCTGAGTTCAAATAAACATAAACCGGACCCAAAACCTTCTTCCAATACTCTCCTCTCTCGAACTTGATAGCTATGTCCTCTCCGACATAGTGTGTACTCATAAACATCTTTTTATTACGAACATTTAGTCATTATTAGTAATAATCAAAGTATATAAAATTGAGCATAATCAAAATGGCATAAGTATACTTACAGAAAGCATGGTCGGACCAACATGAGAAGTAAGATCCTGCTTGAAGGGTCCTCCAGTTTTGAACTCATTACTCGGCGTTATCATCCAAAACCCGATGGGCGGGCCGTTGCTGACCCACCCGTGGACTTTGTTGTCTTTGTTATCGCACGAGTATAAATATTTATCGTCCACCTAAAATCAATACGTAAATTTTTTTAAGAAATACTTATTATAAGTCCGAATTAATTAACACTAATAAATGAGTATATTATATATAGTATTACCTCTCCTTTAAGATACGGATTAGTTGGATTCGTCAAGAAAACGGCTTCTGGGTAATCAAGAGGTTGACCGATTACACGATCTGCGGGCGTTGGCATAACCCTTTGCCTCTCGTCCGACATTGCCATGTAGTGGAATCTGCATTTTATTAAACCATAATATATTATTCAGTTTTCAATATGAATAAACTATATAATCTGAATATTTATGATTTTTGAGTTACTTGTCTTCTTGGAGCTTAAACAAAACTCTTCCTTCTTGTATGTGAAAAGCTGGCCAATCTTTCAATCTCTCCAAAATAGTGTAGGTATAAAACCCAGGAGAGTCTTTCAGCAATACAAATCTGTTTTTTCATACATTTCGAAAGTTTAATTAAGTTACCGTATTTGTATAGCATATTAGAATTGAGTCGTTTATTCCCTTAAAATGACTTAGAGTATCTCCAACCCACACTATAATGTTGTTTGGAGTAGAAAAATCATCATCAATCCAACTATATTTTCAATACTAAAATAACAATTTACCAATTTTCTCTCTCCTTGTACTCCATAAATGGTGACTACTATTCACCATACCATTTTACTTTTTTAAGTTTAATCATGGTTTTTATATAATACAATTATAACAATAATAATAGAAAACAATGAACTATGAAATACAATAATATATTAAAAGCATTAACAATAATAGAAAAATACTAGGAAATGCACAAATAATTTATTTATTTTTTATTTATATAATAAAAAATATTTTATATATAATTGTTGATTAAAATTATGGTGAGTCTAATGTATAATATTGAGAAATATATAGGTATTATTGTAAAAGTAGAAATAGAATATATGAGTTATGAGTCTAATGTGTAATATTGAGAATATTTTTTTTTATGATAAATTTAAAGATGTGAGTTAGAGTGAGATTATTGTTTGATGTGACAGAAACTGTAAAATGGTGTTAAAAATAAGTATATGGGCTGAAGATGCTCTTAAAAGGGCAGAGGACGAATATTTCATCACCTTTTGTCGACGTTTAGTGGAACTTTAGAACTTCCAACTTGCCATCTTGTTGTGAAGGATATTTCTGTGTGATCGTGGCTATGCGCTATCACTTTATAGCTTGTGCCTGCAAATCTAAACCAAAACCAAAATTGATTTTTTCGCATAAACGGAATTGAATTAAATAAAAATGTGATTAATTATTATTTAAATTTTGCATGATTTTAAGGTGCATTTGAATTAAATTATATACTTACTTATCCATGATTCCGCGACCGCCCGGATAGTTCCAAACAACATCCCAATACCTGATATCAAAATACACATTAATACTCGATCCCTTTTTTCAAAAAAAAAAATATTATTATTATGATTTAAAAAAATCAAGTGATTATACAAAAATTAATACCCTCTATTATCATCAAGGTTTCGAGTATCGAGCAAATTGTCACTCCCTTTGTATGTCACACCACTGACCATGCCATCTGGTACTGTCAACGTGAGGTTGACTAATCCATTAGTCAATACAACCTGCGACACAATTTTAGAGGGAAGATAAATAAATCATTATATGACATAACAAAAATCTATATACAAAAAAATAAAAATATTACATGTCGATCATGTCGAAACAAATGCACTCCACTGGATGGCAAGACATTATCAATACTCTCTTCCTGATGCATTAGCCTAAATTTAATGAAGACATCAGATTTTCTGTTATATGATAAAGTTGAGTAAATCATTAACATAAATCGCGTAAGTTCGTGACTCGCTATTCTAACAACTAGATCACTTGAATCGAATATTAATGAACGTACCGATCAAAATCCTGAGAGACGACTAGTAAAAAGAATAGATGCACAAGCAGTGCAATCCTCCATATGATGATGAATCCATCTTGGAGCTGCGATCTCCCCATTGTTTAGCTTTTGTATTATTCGAGATTGATTGGAAAATGATGATGTTATTGAGTTTTATACGCACTCTTCACATCGATCTAATTAATTGTTCTTTTCTATTTTACAAAAGATAATCATGCGCGTAAATTAAACAGGCAAAATCTATTTTGTTTTGATAGATCACTTTATTAATCAAGGACAAAATCGAATATGTGAGTGATAGGTTTGAGATTCTGATAATTATAAGCAATAAATGGGTTGTAATAATCTCATATTTAGGCAAGTTAAGATTGGTTCACATTTATGAAACATGTATCCAAGATTTGTAAAAGAAGATCTTCATAATTAGTGATTGTTATTCATACAATCTGAAAGATGGTTACTAATGATTGTGTGCACTATAGTACTGGAACTATTTTTTTTCATATAACGAGGGGAACTCGCAGCTGTTTCCGAGATAACCACTGATAATTCTGCATAACAACCGCATTTTAAAATTATATATTGTACTATATTTTATTTTTTATAATACTTATGCATCTCAAGTTTACATTGTGATGTCATCAAATGTATTAGGCCCTCTTATATAATGATTAGTGTCTTGCTTACTGAAACCACACCGCGTAATGAGATTTAAAAAAAACTAATTATATTATCTTAATAATTTCACAAATCATATGTTTTTCACAAATTACCGATTAGATTTTTAAATAATCACAATATTGTCGTGAAATCAAAGAATTCTTGGAATTAATTTAAATTTTCGTTATATCTTATATAAATTATCTGCATGTTCACAAACAATCTATTACCGTATTTCATTAGTGAAGTCACTGTACCATTTCCTCCACGTTAATGGTATAGAAGTATAAGGAATTTAATTTTCGTTAAATTTCGAATACGTTATTTTTCCTTTTTCCCAATCACTAAAAGACGGGCACTGACATCCAGTCGCATCTTAATTCCAGACCAGCGACGCCAGTGATTTCCGTAGCATCCTTATGCAGATTATTATCGACCCTCAACATCTTAATCCGGCCGCCGGATTTGTCCATGCATCCCACTTCCAGAGTTGTTTGCAAGTCATTCACTTTGAAAATTCTACTTCATACCCCAAAAGTTTTAGGAAATAAAATACAACACGAACTCTTGCACTGTAAAACCTTATTCGAATTTCTAGGTAGAGCTAAAAATTCAACTCCACCCACACACTCTCGTCAACCCATACTCATCTTTCCTAAAGAAATGTGGGTTAAGTGCAAATATAGTCATTTCAAAAGTTAGAAATGCAAGTATGACAAAAAAATTGTAAAAATACACTTATACATATTTTTTCAATTTTACCCTTAAAAAGTGAGTCTACATCCTAGCTGTCTTACTGTAGGCCTATGATTCTCTCTCTCTTCCCTCAATTTTAGTCCTACTCCTTTTATAGGTTGTGCAACCAGCTTTTTAACCAAGTGTGGGGTGAAATATTTTCCAACATAAATGATGTGGTTCAGCTTTGATTTTGGCAATGTATAGTGTGTTGTCCACCGTTGGTAGCAGCAGACAATATATTTAATATTTTTTTTTTTTTTTTGCTTTATTGGAGAAAATGTGTGTATTATTATATATAAAGAGACACTTGCAGATATATTTTGAAGCAGCAAAACATAACGTGAGAGATAGAGTAACAGAAAAAAATTTGCAGCTAAGATCTAGAAGCTTTGCGCATTTTCTTGAAGAACTTGTTCGTATTCATTTGTAATTTTTCATCATATTACCCCAATGTATTTTTTCTATTAATAATATCTTCTAGAAGAAGTAATGATATTTCCGTGCATAAGTTATTGGCGACATCATGATATTCCAACTTCATTTTCCGTATCCATAATTTACAACAATTTGTTCAATAGAGACATAAGCTATTTTAGTAAAGACTTTAGTATTTTTATCGATATACGATAAATTCCGTGAAATTATAACTATTTTAGTCAGTGAAAATCATGCTTCTAACGAGTAAGTAGTTATTATTGACTTTAGGGTTGAAGTTGTTACTTTGTATTCAATTTTGTTCTCGCATTTCATATTTCAGTTAATGTGAGGTATAACCATAAAAATACGTACTCCACAGTTTTAAATTATATGCATATTCATCAAAGATATCTGAATTCACCGTGTTGTATTCGTTGTTTATGAATACGTCAGAGATATATGACTAGTTTACAAAAAATATGGGCATAATACATTGTTATAAATGCTTAGAAGTATAGAACATAGATCTTATAGTTCTTTGACATCTTAATGCTTAGTCAATTATGTACTTTCTTAATTACGTCTAAAGATATAAGATTACTTTAATAAAGACTTTAGTGTTTTACTGCACTTACATTTACTCCAGATAGTTATAACTATTTCTGTCAGTGAAAATCATGTCTATAACGAGTACGTTGTTATTGTTGACTTTAGGGTTGAAGTTCTTACTTTGTATTCAATTTTGTTCTCGCATTTCATATGAATATGCATCAAGGATATAAGCATGAAATAAGTACTCCATTATTTTAAATTTCTATGCATATGCATCAAGGATATCTGAATTCTCCATGTTATATTCATTGTTTATGAATACATTGGTGATATATGATTGGTTTACAAAGAATATGGAAATAATACACTGTTGTGAATGCTTATAAATATAGCCCATTGATTTTATAGTTCCATGACATCTTAGTGCTTCGTCAACTATGTATTGTTTAAATTATTTGTAAAGATATAAGAATAGATTACGGAGATAAATGATAGTGATTTCTCTATCCTCATATGATCGATAAATGGACAAGAATAATAGTAAAATATGGAGGAATGTATGAGGGTTCTAAATACAGATATGGGGATGAACAACTTGCAGCAATTTCGTTCTCCCTACTAACCTTGTCATCTTTAAGAGCAACCATTGATTCCATCACGTAAATAAATTCAATGCATACCCCGTATCTATTGTACTCACTCGAGCATAATCGCACAGGTCGGCTCGTGAAGTCACTAATGACGAGCAATGACGATTTACTTCGACTTGTCAGCTTTAAGGCAGACCCCCACTATGTGTGTTGTGTTGACTAGTTCGAGCGACGGGGTCGGGACAAGTTCAAGGCAAACCCGACTGCATGATTCGGACCTAGTTGAGCAATACACTAGGTATTTCAATGCACATAACTTTTTCGGCAACAGAGGAGAGGAAGAGGAGGAGGAGCGAGAAGTGCATAATGAGGATGGAGATGCTCATGATGATTCGACAAACTCGGATGATTCGGATTACACTATTGAAGAAGCTGATGAAGAGGAGCATGGCGAACTACAAAGCATCTACGGTATCATGTTGGAGTTCGCAACGTTACTGCGAAATGGGGGTGGTTTGGGGGAGAATGGATGGATTTTGAGAGTGAAAAGGGTGTAATTTCGTGTGGTAGGTGAGTTATGCTGGCTAGGGCTTCAAGTTTTGGCTTTATATAGTGACCCAGGTCGAAACTGGGTCAAAACTGGATAACCCGCAAGATTCAGCGCCGAAAACAACCCCGATGCGGTCGTGTTGGGGTAGCATCAAGTCATTTTCCTTCTTCTCGGTAACGCCCTAGACGCGGTCGCGTCGGGGTCATCACAGTTTACAACTCTAAACTTCTTTTGACTCGTTCTCACTCGTTTTTTATCCAAATCTCGATCCGTTTTCGGCCACGTGACCCCAACGAGCTGAACTTTAAGGCCCAACTTCCCTTTTCTTCAAAATAGGTCTTCATCCTCCTGAAAAATCAATAGAAACCAACCCAAGTAGCATGTTCTTCGAAAATTATGAACTATGCGAACACAACATGTACAATCATGATTTTTCTTGGTAAATAAACATGTAAGCTCTCTAAGAACTATAAAATCCATGTTTGTCAGTTAGCACCGATTAATGACATTATTAGAACTGCCGAGTAACCTACTTGTCACTCTGTCGTCTTTGAAGGAGGAAGATGGAGACCTGACTGCCGAAATAGCAAATTGGATTATTTCATTCTTCCCGATCGGTGAAATCGGAATCATAGGATGTCTTTTTTTTTTTTTTGTTGACGAGGAACCCGCAGCCGCTACCTTTGGTGCGCACAGGGTAAACCTCGCTCCTGTGCAATAGCCTGCAAACCACACAGAAGAGTTAAACCACCCTTAATGTGACAGGGTGACAGGCTCACACATAGCGTGTCCAATGGGAATTGAACCCATGACCTATCGGTCCCGGAACACCCACCTTCACCGCTATGCCATCTCAAGGGGACAAGAATCATAGGATGTCTTGATTTGGAGGTGGTTAATGACAGTGTTCTTGAGGTGGATTCCGTGTTTTGAAATAGAGGCGAGCTTACAGGCGTCATCGGTGTGTGGCACTTAGAGAATCAACGTTCTTTTAAGGTGTTAAAAACACACAGAGACTATACGTGGTTTGGGTGTTTATACGGCAAGTCATGTCCTTTTATGTTGCGGGGAAGAAAAGCAGCAGATATTTGTGAGATTTACAAGGTTGACAAGAGACACACATGTCAGTTCGACTTTGATCGATTGGTGCCAAGAACTGTAAGTGCGAAGACCATCAGTGTATATTTTAGCCGACAAATGCGTAGAGAGAGTGCCATGATAAGGCCTCGCGACATCATCGATGAGATGTGTCGTAGATTCGGTGTCAAAGTGAAGTATTACAAGACACTCCGTGGTTGGAACAAGGTCACCAGTATGATTCATACGGCGACCATGCCGACTCTTATAAGTTGTTATCCAAGTATCTCCATATGATGAAGCAGTTTTGACCCCCGGAACGGTAACCCATTACCGCACCAGGGATGACAATTGGTTCGAGTACATGTTCGTAGCTTGGGGCGCGTGCATAAATGCATTTTTGTTTAACTTAAGGCAAGTCATTGTAGTTGATAACACACATCTGAAGGGGAAGAGTGTTGACATCCTATTCGTAGCAGTGACGATAGACTGCTACGATCAAGTCCTACCACTTGCGATTGGCATTAGCCCGGTCGAGAATAATGATTCTTGGACATAGTTTATGAGGAAACTACAGACAGTGTACCTGTCGAATAAGGGTTTAGTCATCGTGTCTGACCAACACGTGGATCGTTTGTTCCCTTAAAATAACTTATATGGGAAGAGGTTTATCCGAGTTTTTCATTACCTTTTGTCGACGTTTAGTGGAACTTTCGAGCTTCCTACTTGCCATCTTGTGGTGAATGATATATTTTGTGATCTGGATTTTGCGCTATCACTCTAGTCTATACAACCTGCGACACAATTTTAGAGGGAAAATAAATAAGTTATTAGTATGTGTCATGTTAATGAAAATATTAGTATATAAAAATAAATTATTACATGTTGATCCTGTCGAAACAAATGCACACCACATGCTGGCAAGACATTTTAAATACTCTCTTCCTGCTGCTGCATTGGCCTAAAATGTAGTAAAGAAATTCGATTTTCAAAAAGACTTTTCGTGATATAAAATTGAGTAAATTATAAACATTGATCGTGACTCGTTACTCTACTAATTAGATCACATCAATCAGTCATTAGTTAACGTATAGATCAAAATCCAGATCAATGTAGTCCTCCATATGATGATGAATCCATCTTGGAGCTGCGATTGTGTTTTTCTATTTTACTCAAGATGATCATTCGCGTAATGGAAAAAGAGGAAATAAAATTAAACATGCAAAATCTATTTCCTTTTTACTGTTTACTTTTAATTAATCAAGACCAAAACCGAATATGGGAGTGATAGGTTTGAGATTTTGATAATGATAAGCAATAAATGGGGTTGTAATAATCTCATTTTCATGCAACTTAAGATTGGTTCACATTTATGAAACATGTATCCAAGATTTATAAAAGAAGATCTTCATGATTAGTGATTGTTATTCCTCTGATCTGAAAGATGGTTACTAATGATCGTGTGCATTATGAGTAGTGGAACTAAAAAAAATTATATAACGAGGGAAACTTGCAACTGTTATCCAAGGTAAGCACCTATAAATCTGCATAATAATCATTAGGTCTCGGAAGTGTACATTATGATGTCATCAAATATCTTAGGCCCTCTTAGATAATATGTAGTAGTAGTCCCTCTGTCCCATTAAACATGTCTTGTATTCATTTTTGAGTTCTTTTATTATTGTTGTTTTGTTTCTAAAAAATAAACAATTTGTGGACCACAATCACTTAAAATAGTGGATCCCACCACTTTAATACATCTCCAATAACTTTCTTAATCTCCGTGCTGAAAACAAATAAGACATATTTAATGGGAGGGAAGAAGTATATCTTGTAACACAGTCATTGATAAATGATTATTGTCTTGCTTATTGAAACCATACTGTGTAATCAGATTTTTTAAATAACATTTCCGTATAAATATCATCTTAATAATTTCACAAATTATATGTTCTTCGCAAATTACAGATTTGATTTTTAAATTATCACCATATTGTCGTGAAATCAAAGAATTCCTTTAGGAATAACCTTTCTAATTGCGAATGTTTATTCAAGGCTAGAATCAGACCTGCTATTAACGTAGGTATCTCGGTTTCCAGAGTAGGGTCCGCAGCTCAAATTAAAGCCATGAAACAAGTAGCCGGAAAATTAAAATTGGAACTGGCACAATTTGCAGAATTAGAAGCCTTTGCACAATTTGCTTCAGATCTTGATAAAGCTACTCAGAATCAATTGGCAAGGGGTCAAGGATTGCGCGAATTGCTTAAACAATCTCAAGCAACCCCTTACGGTAGAAGAACAGATAATGACTATTTATACGGGAACAAATGGTTATCTTGATTCATTAGAAATTGGACAGGTAAGGAAATTTCTTGTTGAATTACGTACTTACGTAAAAACCAATAAATCTCGGTTCTAAGAAATAATATCTTCTACTAAGACATATACGGAAGAAGCGGAAGCTCTTTTGAAAGAAGCTATTCAGGAACAAATGGTCAGGTTTCTACTTCAGGAGCAAGCATAAAAAAATCGATCATGTTGTATTCATGCCTGTTCGAAATGTGAATCATAGTATTCATTCCTATGGAAATGGGAATGAAAAACAAGAGATATTCTTTCTCGAAATATGGACAAATGACAGTTTAACTCCGAAAGAAGCACTTCAGGAAGCCTCCCGTAACTCAAAAAATGTCAAAAGCTACCTTCTTTTTTGAATGTTTTGTGAATCAAGAGTATTATAGATTGTTTAATTGAGGTAAATTTCTTCCATTCCCGTTTTGGTCGAAACAGATCTACTCATTTTTTTTCCAGTTAGTAAGAAGGGTGTTGAACTAAGAAATAGACCCTAGAAGTTAAAAAGGGTATCCTGAGCAATTGCAATAATCGGGTTCATTGATATTCCTGGTATAGTAGATGCTATCACGCATACAATCATACTCAATTCGCATTGAAAAACCTCCTTTTTTATTGTAATACATAAAGCATATATGATCAGATGCATATGTAGTTAAAGGCCACTTAGGGTTGTACACGGAATCCCTAATTCCAATTAAAATATACAACGATCCATAAGATTTCCTTTTCTTATTATTATATATTAAAATATGTTAAATGAGGCCAAAAAAGACGCAATGAGTAGAAAAGCTACGTCTCTCAATGCAACAAATAGAGATGTGGAAAATAAGAAAGGAATTCTCTACAATTCCACTATAGAACAATTGAAGGGATGTGGCGCAGCTTGGTAGCACGTTTGTTTTCGGTACAAAATGTCACGGGTTCAAATCCTATCATCCCTAAAAAAAAATAAGAGTAAGTTGTGATACGTTCACTTAAAAAACATCCTTGAAATTAATTTAGATTTTCGTTATTTCTTATACTTATCTGCATGTTTACAAACAATCCATTGCCATATTTTATTAAGATTAAATTTCTACCTTTTAACCGGCAACTTATAGTGTAGTTAAGTTATTATTTCTACTTCTGCATAAATAGTTGATCTAGTGTTCAATCTCATATACCTTCAAATATCAAAATTATTTGAAAATGAACTATTCGACGTATTCTATACTCCCTCCGTCCCGCTAAACTTTTCTTAGTGGGTTCCGGCACGGAGTTTAAGAAAGTGGGTGGAGATGTATTAAAGTGGGTAGAAATGTGTTAAAGTGGTGGGGTCCACTATTTCAGTTGATTGTGGTCCACTAATTCTTTTCCTTTTTTGGGTGAAGACAAGTTTAGTGGGACAACAAAAAATGAAAAGTAAGACAAGTTTAGTGGGACGGAGGGAGTATTAAATAAACCTTAATAGCCAAAATGTTGGAATGGGCTTTAACTCAAAAACTACTTTTTTCAGCTGTTTTTGTATAATTTATTGTAGCCCATGGGCCGAAAGAACTAGCAGGCCCACTAGTTGATTTCCATATGCATAACAAAACCGACAGTTTATTTTATTATTTTTTAGATTATAATAATATATAAATCTTACTGGTATTAAATGGAATATTTCCCTAATTAAAACTGAAGCAGACATTGATAAGTTGTGTCAAGTCAGATGATGCTGCCAAACCCACAAAAAAAACTTGTTCCTGCAGCTTTTTTTCCACTTCTCCCTCATTGATTTAACTACACAAGTCAAATTAAATTCTAGATTTTCCCTTAAAAAGAAAAAAATTTAAGAGCTTGTAATAAAGCTGTCACCGTGCAATGATTGTTATTCCAAAATTGTTCATCTACAACGAAGTATCGAATATTGCCATAATAATGCTAAAGGTGATTTAATAGTCACATCTATCACATTGGTGTTGGACCCAAAATATATATGAAAATTGACATCTATATTATTATTATTGAATTACAATAATAATTATTAGTTGGTTAATTTTAGTAGTGTAAAAATGACCAGTCCGAGCATAGAACAAGATAAGGCTATTCTGGCATTGGCAGTACAGGCTATCATTCATACACCTCTGTTACACCGAACTTTCATACAGAAGCTCTACATACCAAACTATTAAATTAATATCCTCGTCTTTCTACCCACTTCTCTTATACTCCTCTTTACACGTAAGGGTTAAAGTGGTTCTTCTCCGCACTGCGAAATCGATCGGATCGAATTGAATTAAATCGAAAAATATGGTTCATTTTTTCTTCGCGATTTGGTTCGATTTATTATTTTATGAACCGTTTACAATCGATTCGGTTTACGGTTTCAAAAATTTTTAAACGATTCGACCCGAACCAAACTAATATCTTATTTTTAAATTTTTCTATATAATATTTGTCTTTCTTATATGAGAATATTGTTGAATTTAAATATTAAATTTAAGTTAAAATCAAATCTAATCTATACAAGAAAAGAGAGTAACAACTCTATACTTATGATTTCAGAACGAGTGACATCCTATAAACTATTATTCTTGTATTATTTAGGATTTAAAAAATAAATAAATAGAAAGGTGAACCGAACTGAACCGAATCATTTATAAACGATTCGGTTCAGTTTTGATATTTAAAAACACATCGAACCGAATCGAACCAATCTATTTCTATGTGTTTGATTTGGTTCCTAAAATGCATAAAAGACCAAATCGAACCAAACCATTACACCCCTACTTACACGTAAATTGTTATGTTTCTTTCATGTACTAAGATTCAAAAAAATATTAGTTGTATATTAAGAAATTATAATTTAATGAAATCCACTAGATTTATTTGAGTAATATTTTACTTAAAAAGAAAAATAAACAATTAAGATGGAATAGTCCATAAAAAATATTGCACAATTGGAATGGGACAGAGACTACCTTATTAGTAAATCACTTGTCCAATTCTTTTCATTTTTGATAATGTATATACCTTTAACATTATATACCCGAGTAAAAATTATTAATTTGTGTTAAATGGGATACCAGCGACTATTCCATTGATAATACATATGGAATCAATCTCATTCCTTGTATCAGCAGCTAATAGATAAATACTAAGTCCGATCTAAGTACGTGTTTAGTGTCTAATTTTATATGTTAAGGAGATATTGCGTGTATAACTTCTGAATAAAAATATATATCCCTCCATCCTATCCGATTTGTCTTGTTTGGTTCCGGCACGAATATTTTAGCGAATGAATGATTGTGTGTAGATGAGCAGGTGATTGTATGTAAAAAAGTAGGCCCTATAAAAAAAAGTAAGAGTTTGTATAGTAATTATTTTTTTTTTTTAAGAAAAAAGACAAGATAGGTGGAAAAATTCGAAAAGAAATATAAGACAAATCGGGCAGGACGAGACAGTATTTATTATTATCTGAATGTGATATTCGTAAAGTTGTTCCACAATGGTGAGGGGACCAAGGAATCCCACTAACGTGGCATCATCACGTGATGTGTGGGTGCATGGGTCCATGTCGCGCAGGGATTGAAAGGCCACACACCCATAATCCAATAATTCCGAAATTTTACTGCGCATTATATTAATTTCTAATCAAATAATAGTAATTACTTGTGCCTACATTTCACCAAGACACGATATTTGGGCACGCTAAAATAGTCATGAGAGAGAAAGGGGTAAAATGAAAAGTGCGTATCGTTGTGCATTGTCATCACCACAAACTCCTCCATCGTCGCCACGTGTCCCGAGATTCTTCATAGTGATCAATTTTCTTTACGGAATAAAAGGCCCATCCCATTAATTTAAAAAAAAAAAAGAGTAAAATAACAGAACGGGCAACCTGTAAAATCCGTAACGTCTAATCCTTCACTATCCCGTAATTCTCTGTCTCGCGGTGTGGCCCCAACTTGAAGGCTCGCTATAAGATGTTGACGTCTGAAACTCGACGTGGTCCCCCAATGTGCTCGGTACAGCTGCTGATATCAGTCGCGCTAACGGCGCGTGCGGCCCATCACAATTTAATACTCCCCATCCAACTAGAAACGACACGTTTCTTTTAGGCGCGAGAATTAAAAATGATGTTATGTGGTGTAGATTATTTGACTTTTTTATAGTTAAATGTGTCACACAATATTTATCATTTTAATAAACGTGTCAATTGTAGTGGGGCATCCCAATAAAAAAAATGAGTTATTTCTGATGGGACGGAAGAAATATTATTTATTTATTTATATTTTATAATAATCATTGGATTTGTCGTACTAAATCTCATTTTGTTATAAAAATCAGGCAAATTGGCAAAAATAGTTCTCAAACTTCGCGTTTTTTCAAATTTTGTCCTCAACAATTTTTTTTTTTTTTTTTTTTACCCTCAACTCCTTGTTCTTGCGATTTTAGTTCTACCGTTAGATTTTCCGTCAATTTAACCGTTAATTCAAAATTTTATTAAAAAAATAAAAAATTGAAAGGTCAAAATCGAATTTTTTATTGTGGGAATACACGCTGGTGGCCAAAACGAAAAAAAAAAAAAAACAAATGTAGCCCAATTCTAAAACAAAACACAAAAGTAGTCATTTAGTCTTTATCCGGCGTAGGGCCGATGGGAGGGCCGATGGGGGCCGATGGGGGAGTCTATAGGCCCTCCATCGGCGGAGGGCCTATGAACTCCCCCCATCGGCCCTCCCATAGGCACACCGATGGGGGGAGTTCATAGGCCCTCCATCGGCGGAGGGCCGATGGGGGCCGATGAACTCCCCCTTCGGTATTTCTATTCGAATATTGATATTCGTATTCGAATTTTTAATATTCAAGTTCGAATATAAATATTTGATTCGATTCGATTAGTATTCAAATAAGAATAAGAATTTTTTTTTTTTTTTTTTTTTTTTTTTTTGTTCAGGGCCGATGCCCTTTTAAATTTTTTTTTTTTAATATGATGAGGGCCGATGGAGATCGGCCCTCCATCGGCCCTCGGCCCTGGTAATTATTTCTGATTTTTTTCTTTAGGGCCGATGGACTCCATAGGCCCTCCATCGGCCCTCCCATCGGCCCTCCGCCGGATAAAGACAAAATGGCTACTTTTGTGTTTTGTTTTAGTGATGGGCTACATTTGTGTTTTAATGTTTACTATTTGGCTAATAGTGAAAATGCCCCTTTTTTATTTGCATGAACCAAAATTGCAAATAAAAAATAATTTGGGACCTATTTAGCAAAATAAAACAGTTTAAGGACTGATTTCACAAATTTTAGACAAATAAGCTAATTACTTCATATCGACGAGATTTTGCATTAAATTTTTTATTTTTCATATAACTTTATTACTTCGTATCAAATATAAGCTAACGAAGATTTCGTACCAATATAAATAACATTTAATTCGAAATGCAAAATATATATTGTGAATTAATCATTAAAAAATAAAGTTATTATCACCCAAAAATTTTACTTCAAAATAATCATTTAGCGCATAATATTTAATTCAAAATAACTAGAATACGATGAGAATTGCGAATCCGCAATTGATGAGTTTGCTGACGAATTGCGGAGGAGGCCGACAGCGAAGAACATTCCCTGTAGCTCGCAGCGGAAGAGGAAGTGGGAGACGAATTCGCCGAAGCTGATGAACACTGGGACGAGGTAGATCAAGGCGAGGAAATGGCTGAGCTGATCATCGCGCTGGTAGCGGACGTGAGTTATGGTTACGACCTTCAATGGCGGGTGGTGGTGTTGGGGATTCGTCATTGCAGTTCTATGCAGAGAATGTGAATACGAGACTAACCTTGTTTGCAGTAGTTTTTTTGGCTTATTATAATATTTGCAAATAAAACTAATATTTTCTGTTATTTACGAATTGATACATATTTTTCTCGTATTCTATTATTCATGAAAAATTACGAATTAAATATTTTTTATAACATATTATTCATCGTAAATTACGAACTGACACATATTTTCCTCGTATTCATGTTATTTTGAAGTAAATATTATGCTCTAAATTGTTATTTTGAAGTAAAAAAATCTGGGTGATAATAGCTTTATTTTTTAATGGTTAATTCACAGTAATATTTTGCATTTCGAATTGAATGTTGTTTATATTGGTACGAAGTCTTCGTTAGCTTATATTTGATACGAAGCAATAAAGTTATATGAAAAATCAAAAATTTAATGCAAAATCTCGTCGATACGAAGCAATTAGCTTATTTGTTTAAAACTTGAGAAATCAGTCCTTAAAACTATTTAATTTTGCTAAATAGGTCCCAAATTATTTTTTATTTGCAATTTTGGTCCTTGTAGATAAAAATTTCGATTTTGCCCTTTCAATTTTTTATTTTTTTAATAAAATTTTGAATGAACGGTTAAATTGACGGAAAATCTAATGGTAGGACTAAAATCGCAAAAACAATGCGTTGAGGGTCAAAAAAAAAATTTGTTTGAGGACAAAATTCGCAAAAACGCGAAGTTTGAAGATTATTTTTGCCAATTTGCCTAAAAATCACATGGAAAATATCTTCAAAACGAATAATCTTTTTAATGCATTTGTTTGTGTATATATGTAGATGCATTAGTCGTTTATTTTAACCATTATGTAATTGTAACCGATAGCTTAAGTTACGGAATACTTTAATTTATTTTATTATGGAAATGATAAAAACTGGCTATCTCGTATCTCTAAGCATAAATATGCAGATGTACGAGTTGTTTGTGCTTTATGTATGAGTATACATAACAGTGACTTCTTAAATTATGTGATATTGAATTTTATTGTTATTGAAAATGATTAATGCGGTTATTATTAATATATACTCCCTCCGTTCCATAAATTTAGTCCAATATTCTTTTTCGGGCTATCTCATTCAAATAGTTCAATTTACTTTTTGGTAATTTATTACAAACACTTTTTTTAAGAATCTACAACTTTAAATAACTCGACACACATCAACTACTCTCTTTACAAACTGTGTCCAAAAGAAAGTGGACTATATCTATAAGACTAAGGAGTATATGCATTAAAAAAAATTATGCATTATTTATATGTATTATATTAGGAATTTTAAGCTACCAAATCATAGGGTTGTTCTTACCTAGATTTTTCACATAGGACAATTTAAAAACAAAAAAGCAATAAAAAATAATCCCTCCGTCCTAAATATATACGTATACTTTTCTTTTTCGTCTTTCTCAAATTTATATACCTATTAACAATTTTTTGTTTCTAATTAAAATTTTCACTAACTTTAATACGTCTAATTAATGTGATAATATAGAAAAAGACTACTTTATCCAACTTTTCTAATAACAAATACAATTATGTTATTAACTTTTTAGTAATTTATTTTAATTTACTCATATTTCAATATCAATATTTATCTAACTTTCATATCATTAAATATTTTCTTAATATATGTGAAAAATCAAATAAGCATATATATTCGGTATATTTTAATGTATTTTTCAACTCAACTGATATCCTGAATATTAATGTTCACTCGACCTGGTCTTGGTAAGAATTTTCCCAAATCATAGATATATTACGGTAAGTTTTACTCCCTCTGTCTCACTCTAATTGTCCGATTTCTTTCCTACACTGAGATTAATAAAGTTGTTGTTTGTAAGTAAATAAGTGATAAAGTAGTGTGTCCACTAAATTTATAGAATAATTACTTTACCAAAAAAAGGAAAGTGGACAATTAGTGTAGGACAACCCGAAAAGAAATACTAAACAATTGGAAGGAGACGAAGGGAGTATAGTTTTACCATTATACCCTTATAGTAATATATAAATATACATAACAGTAAGTAATATTGTTGAATGAAATCAACTACTTCTCGTTAGAAAAATTATGGTTAGAATATATTTTTCTATTGTTTAAAATGAACAAGTTACAATGAGACGTTTCAATTAGTAAAGCAATCAAGTTATAGTTGGACAGGGGAGTATATTAGTCCCTCCGTTCCACTATAAGTGTTCACCTTTCTCAATTGGGATGTTTCCTTAAAAATGGTCACTTTTTGAATTTATCAAATAATTATTATCATATCACATACTTTATCAATTTTTCTTTATTACTTTATCATCTCTATCATTATCCCACTTATCTTCTCTCTCATATTTTACCATCTACCTCATTCTCTCATACAGAGGCGGAGGGAGGTGGTGGCTAGTGTGGGCCGCCACCGCCATCAACGAAATTTCAACAAGAAAGTTTTTGTTTTAATTAAGTTATTCTATAATTTAATAATTTGGATCACTCTAATTTAATATTCCATACTAATAAAATAAGTGAGCAACTATTTTTTAATTTTGAATAAAAACGGAAGTGCAGACAATTAACTATAATTTAATAATAATGGTAAAATAATTGAACTACTATTTCTTTATTTTGAACAAAGACGTGAGACAATATTTTACTAATTGAGATTTTTTATGGTTCTGTATTTTATTTATCTTCTCATTTTTTGCTGTCTTTTTCTTCTCCAATCTGGCAATCTCTAAAAATGTGTATGAAAAAAATGCCGGTCACAATTTTAAAATGTCTAAGAAGTTAGAACATATCATTATTTCGACACAATAATTTAAAAAATAAATGATAAAGTATGAGAGCAGGGGTGGAGCCCCCGACTTTTTTTTTTTGGTTTATAGTATAACAACGAGTATAAGGAAGACAAAAGTACACATAAAAACATCAAACATAATAAATATCAATAAAATAATGAGACGGATGGAATGTAATTTAACATTTTAGCTTACATTTTAATTTTAGTTAAGCGTTACTGTCGGTGACATAACACAAATGTTACAACTCTCGACAAGCTCTAATCCGACGCCGAGGTTGAGGCGCGTGGGGATGTTAGTTGACCCTGACGGTGCTGTTCATGTGCGCAATGGGCCAATTGAAGTGTTATTTTCCGAAATTTAGAACTCCACATACGTCAGATCTCTCACACGCTATTTTTAGAGGCCGTGTCGATTCACCATAATTTTGCTGTTCCAATTTAGTCCCTCTTAATCTCAGACGCGTAAGTAGTGTTGGACTTTTTACTAGTAGTTGATTTAACCTTTTAGTTTAATGAATAATTTAGGAGCCGTTTGGTAAGAATTCGGGTATGACAATAGTAATGAATATGATAGTAGGATGATTGGGTATGTGTATGAGTAATTTATTTAATGATGTTTGTCATTTACTAGTGAATGGGTATGATAACCAAATATGATGTTTGGTTGTAGTTAGGCTTCAATGGGAATGGATAATTTTATATAAAAAAATTATAATAATTTTGTGAATATTCTAACGTGATAAATAATAATGACATGAGTCATGTTTTTTTATTTTGTGAAATTTAATACAGGAATATTTTAATAAAAAGTACATTATCTTTTATTTGATTATTTACAAAAAATAATAGTATAATATTTTAAAACATAATTGTAAAGATACTTTCTACATATTTTTACGATTATTGAATATTTATTTTAATAAAAATCAAAAACATTTTTATAAATTATGTTAAAATGTTTTTATACAATAATGTTTATTATTTGACAAAATAAGTTTTATTTAATATTATTATGTTATTATATATTTTTATGAGGTTAGTGTATTTACTTTTTATTAAATTAAAAACATTTTGATAAATTATGTTTAAGATTTTTTAAATTATAATGTTTATCATTTGATAAATTTTAAGTTTTATTTAATAATATTTATTTTAAACATAAGTGTATATATTTTTTTATAAAAAATATTTTTATATTCATGCTAAAATATTTTCTAACTAATGATACTTGTTATTTATAAAATTGAAAATATATATTTATATCATTATTCTTATTAAATAATATTATAAAAATAAATTTCAATTTTAAAAAATAATACATAAAATATAATTTTGATACCCATATGGGTATCAAAACTCATACCCACCAATCACTTGGGTATCAAAAAATCCATACCCATATGGATTTGATACCCATAATAGGATACCGATACACATATACCAAACACGATATATGAATATCAAATTCGGATGATTCTCATAATAGGGCAAGATACCCATGAATCAAACAATCCATCTTAACTAAGTAGCTCGAAGCGTAAATCTTAACTAAGTAGCTCGAAGCGTAAATCTGATTGAATAAAGAAAAGTAGGCCCACACATGGACTACATAGTAGTACTCCACACATGGAGTAATATTCAGTGTAGGCACATCAGATGTGGAAGTCACAGACCCCACTCCACCTTTTCTCTCTCTCTCCCCTCTCTCTCTCTCTCTCTTTCATCTTTTTAGCATTGCGGTGCTCCCACGGCTCTTTTATGCTTCTCCCTCTTATTATTTTCGGTATGAGAATTAAAATAATAATATCATTATTTTGGATTATTTTAATTTTTTTTTTAATTTAGACAATAAATTATGTGTTTTTTAAAATGAGTCACTTTTAACATAACAGAAAGAGTATCAATCTACTCAATCAATGAACCAATCTCCTCTTCTTCATATATTTTTTAAATTAATGAATAATTCGATTTTCCTAGATTCGTTATATATTTTTTTTCGTATTACTATGAAAAATTCTCAACCACTAATAATATGCAAATTACATAAATAAATGAGATTTGAATTCTTAATTTTCAACCACAAATCAAGCACTCATCAGTATATTATCTTAAATAAAAGGACCAATGGTCCACATCTATGTTATTGGTTAGTCGGGTGTGGCAAATTTTTTCGTCCAAAGGGTACGTATTCACAAAATTTTGATTTAAAAAATTAAAGTAAAATAGAATTGCAGTTCATCAATTTTACGTCGTACTATCAACAGCGACTTGTCCCGGGGGATCTATTCTATTCCTAATGTAATAAAAAAATTACCATAAAAGAACATAATACTCTCCCGTCCTATAGAAAATGTCTCTTTTTTATAGGGCACGGAGATTAAGAAATTTTATTATGTGGTAGAGATTGTTTGATTTTTAACTTGTTAATTTTAGTAAATATTATTTGCTTTTTGTAGAAACAAGAAACTTAATATTAGGCGGACTAAAAAGGAAAACAAGACACTTTCTATAAACGGATGGAGTATAAGTATGGAGATGTATATTGTTAAATATATAAACTTTTAGGAATGAAATAATTTATAATTATTTGATCGATTCTATGATTGATTTTGATCAAAATAGATACCAAAAGCTTCCTTCCCATGGAAGTCTTCCACTAAAACTAGTAAAATCAAATAAAAAGTAAAATTTGGTAATTTATTTATGGTAGCATTGATTCCATTTTTTACATAAATTTATAGAAACATATAAACATTATTAAATATGGAAATCTTACGCAGCTAGTAAGAGAGGGAATTAATTACGTGAGACTTGACGACACAAGTCGCATGATGATTATGACTAATTAGTGGAAATTTTGATTATTCATTCATGACTAAACAACTTCTAAGTGAGTAATTAATTCGTACATTCTCACAGTTAGTAGATATAGATGATGCCCGCATATTATTTATGGCTTGATGATTATAGATTTCTTTAACTGGCAATATATAATTAGTTTTCTTGATGAATCATAGATGTGGAACTTCTTGAACTATTTTCATGATAAATAATTCATTTGTCCTATTACTTATGTTCTACTTTTCTAATAGGATTGTCTCGTAATTACTGTCTTCATTTCCAAAATTATAAAAAAATAACTCTCAAACTTAAAATGAAGTGGATTCCCTCTTTATTCACTACTCAACCTTATATTATTAAACTATCTCTCCAAAAATTTCTCACACGTTTTCATCCCCTCCCAATTCAAAATTTTATTATTTAAAAAGTTTAGGTTATTTCTTCAATTACAACATGAAAAAAAAAATCGATCACCTCCACTATACCTCCTACCAAGCACTCGTCGAAATCTGTGTTCATTTCTTAATACAATAAACTCATAAAATATACACTTAAATAAAATTTATTAATATCTTAATGAAAAGAAAAGGGACAGTAATATGAGGACAAAAAGAGTATAAGTTTGATAGATATAAATTGATTAAGTCACTCAATTGAACCAAATCACGTCTTTCTATTTGGATCAAATCCAACCAAGCTGAAAATTTTCAATTAAGTATTTATTTTAAATTTATTACATTTTTCGATTAATTGAAACGAATTGAAAATATTTTAGTATATTTTTAAAAGATTAATTGCATCATTTAATACTTAAATTAATAAAGAAATCTATGTTGTAAATATTATTACATTATTCTTCTCCTTGAAAATTCGATTAAAATTGAATCGATCCGAATTCTTTTATCAAACTGAAACCCAAAAAATCGAATTTAATATTCGATTTTGCAAAATAGAAATCGTAAATTTGTTTTTCCAAAATTCTAATTTGATTCGCTACCAAATTGACCGTCTTAATTTTGTAACCACTTCTACAAATAAGTTGTCGAAAATAATAAATCTAATTCCTACCATATTCTTTTTGCCATTTCATTCAAGCTTTCGTTTTCCATTTTGATTAACACAACAATAAAGTTTGAAATAAGTCAAAACTGTCATAATAAGATAGGCTTGGTCGTTAAAATTCATAAATTCAAAATTTATTATTTTGTAGTTATATCATACCACTCCCTTAATAAATGACACATTTTTCTTGGAACACCCACTACAAATGATGTTTTTCTCAAAATAATGAAAAATATATGGATTTATGTATTTAAAAATCAAAAGTTTATATTAAAAAATAACACCACTTTCTTAATTTTACCACAAAAAAAAATTATCTTTTTTTATTAGGACAGATTGAGTATCATGTATATTCCATACATTCCATTAAAATTGTACAATATACCTTTTTGGACCGTCCTGTTGAAATAATCCAACATTTTTTTTAATTATTACACAATTTATTTAAAAGATCCTTAATTTTACATAACTCTACACACAACTAACAATTCTCCTTATAAACTAACTGAAGTGGACAATTTCAATTGGACGGAATACTTATTTATTTATAAACGAAATGAAAAAAGAAAATAATTTATGGCTAGCTTCACCTCGGCTGTTCCCTTCTTGAAGCTCGCGCTCCCTTCACTTGACAAGCCTCTTTTCCCGTTTTCTGCTATTTCAACCCCCAATTAAAATAATCTAAATATATAAACTCGCAAAAGGGCTGCAAAAGCCAAGCAAGATTTCATGATTTTCGATTTTCAGCTCGCCCACTTGCACTCATCCATGTTTCTTCAATCAATTGCGCACCACAAATTTTGAAGAAAAAAAAAATCACTCAAAAATACCATTACCCCAAAATGAAGCGAGATCGTGATTGCGGCAAGGCGGCTTCCCCGGGAAAAGCCAAGATATGGATGGAGCAGCCGCCCGACGCCGGTATGGACGAGCTGTTCGCGGTGTTGGGTTACAAGATGAAGTCGTCGGACATGGACGACGTGGCGGAGAAGCTCGAGCAGCTGGAGATGGCGATGGGGACGACTGAGGATGGGGTATCGGTTCTAGGTAATGATTCCGTTCATTACAACCCCTCCGATCTCTCGGGTTGGGTCGAGAGCATGTTGGCGGAGCTCGGCCAGCCGTTCGACATGGTTACGAACGAAATCGGCGTCGCCGGCGAATCTTCCAACAGTAATTTTGTTGTTCAGCAAGAAGGCGAGAGATTCGCTTACGACGACGATTTGAGGGCGATTCCCGGTGGGGCTGTTTTTGGAAATAAGCAGAAGGACGAGGAATCGGAGAATGGGATTAAACGGATGAGAACCTCGACCGGATCGGAATTCACCGAGATTCGTTCTCCGGTGGAGGCGACGCGGCCAGTGGTGTTGATGGATTCGCAGGAGACGGGTGTACGGCTCGTCCACACGCTAATGGCGTGCGCGGAGGCGGTGCAGCAGGAGAATATGAAGCTCGCCGACGCGATGGTGAAGCACGTCGGCGCACTCGCGGTGTCGCAGGTCGGCGCGATGAGGAAGGTCGCCACCTGCTTCGCGGAGGCGCTGGCGCGGCGGATTTATAAGATTTACCCCACCGAAACGCTCGAGTCGTCTTATTCCGATATTCTGCAGATGCATTTCTACGATGCGGCGCCGTATTTGAAATTCGCCCATTTTACGGCGAATCAAGCGATTCTGGAGGCTTTTGCCGGTGCTAATCGAGTTCACGTGATTGATTTTAGTCTGAGGCAAGGGATGCAATGGCCGGCTCTGATGCAGGCGCTTACTCTGCGGCCCGGAGGGCCGCCGGCTTTTAGGCTGACCGGAATCGGGCCGCCGCAGCCCGATAATAGCGACGCCTTGCAGAAGGTTAGTTGGAAATTGGCGCAATTGGCGGAGACGATTGGAATCGAATTTGAATTTCGTGGATTTGTGACGAATTCGTTGGATGATTTAGATGCGAAAATGCTGGAGATTCGGCCGGGAGGGGTGGAAACGGTGGCTGTAAACTCCGTTTTCGAGCTGCACCGCTTCTTGGCCCGGCCCGGTTCGATTGACAAAGTGATGGATTCAATCAAGGCTATGAGGCCAAAGATTGTTACAGTGGTAGAGCAGGAAGCGAATCACAACGGGGGAGTTTTCATGGACCGGTTTAACGAAGCTTTGCACTACTATTCGACCATGTTCGACTCGCTCGAGTGCTCCCATTTGACTCAGCCCAACGGGCAGGACCTGGTGATGACGGAGGTCTACTTGAGGCGGCAGATATGCAACGTGGTCGCGTGCGACGGGGCCGATCGGGTCGAGCGGCACGAGACGCTGGCTCAGTGGAGCGCGCGGATGAAGTCGGCCGGGTTCGACCCGGTCCACCTCGGTTCCAACGCGTTCAATCAGGCGAGCATGCTGCTGGCGCTGTTCTCCGGCGCGGAGGGGTACAGGGTGGAGGAGAGTGACGGGTGTTTGATGCTCGGGTGGCATACGCGCCCGCTTATCGCCACCTCGGCGTGGCGGCTCGCGGTGGAGTAGGGTGTTGAACTCACTGAGTTTCGTGGACGGACTCGGACGATAGCTAGTGCAGGAAGTCGTGTGAGCTGAGTTGAGCGAGTGAGAGTTGCGGACTAAAATTAAGCCAAATCCTGTCTTTTTACTTTTCACTGCTAAGTCAACCTCTTTTCTCTTAAACCTTTTTTCAATTTTTTAATCTCTGTTTGGGTACATTGCTTTAAGCTTATGAAAATACTATTTTTTTTCTTACATTAATTGTTTCCCTCGTTCATGTGAGAGTTGCAATTACTTAAGTGTCCCCACGTGTGTAATGTCATTTAATTCTTCTACTTCGATTAATAAATGAAAGCCTCAGCTACATAAATCTCTCAGTTCTTATCCTTCTAACATATTGAGCTAATCTTGTAATAATCCAAGAACTCCTCCAAGTCCTACAACAATTTGTGTGGCTAACTAGTATAGCCCGGAACGTTTGGTTCGTACTTTGGAATTTAGTTCGGAATCATAATTCTGAAATTCATTAAGTTAATTAGAAACTAGAACTCAATATTTTTAAGGGTCTTATAAAAGTACGAGGAATAATTAAATCCTGCATTAAGTATGCGTGGTTGAGCTACGGAGGGCATTAATTAACATTTACTACTTACTAACAGAGTTTTATAGACAGCCACGCGACAATATTCTTTCTTATCTTATAACATTTGAAATTATCGATTACATTAATTGTTCCATGATTTGTAAATGATTGGCCTGCATTTGTTATTTCCCTTTGGTGTTTACTCATCTAAATCCTGTACATAAAGATAAGCCTAACATCAGTTTATCTGTCTAAATCGCAATTAATTAAAAACAGACTATGGTTTGGTTAAATGATTAATTATCATGAGTTAAGTAGTCACAATTTTCACCAAACACTACCCTTAAAATTAAGCTGGACGTTTGAAAACAAGCATTTTTGAACCAGATCTAAAAAATTGGAATCAAATTATATTCAAAACTCACATCTGATTCTCATTTCAAATGCTAAAACATATTCCCTCCATCCTATTATTAATGTCTTACTTATTATTTCGGTGTATCCGACTATTTATGTCCTATTCCAAATATATACACAAATAAGCGGACTATAATCATCTAAATTAATGGATCTGGATCCACTACTTTATATATTTACACTTTATACAAACCGTTTTAATCTCCATCACCAGTTCGAATGAGATATAAATAATGAGATGAAGATAGTACAATTTAATTCGATTTCAAGGAATGAATCAAGTATTTGTTTAATTTCCTAAGCCCAATTTAAGAAGTGGAAATAGTCTTTTTTAACCAAGTCTCACTAAAAAAACACAAATCTACCCACCAACTATAATAATAATTACAGAATATCCGATATTACCCATTTACCCCTATTTTTTTCAATTGGCAAACGGGTGCCGATGAGACCCTACGGGTGCCGATTGTTTATCATCGGCACTAGAATTATCCAATTTCAAATATTTTTTTTAATCAAATAATTGTTAAACAATTTAAAATACGAGTGCCGATAGACAAAAGCCATCAAAGGCACTACCAAAGGTACTGCCATCAGCACTCCTAATTTTATTTTTTTTAAATAAAACAATTAAAGTTTCCGAAAAAAAATTAGGCACCGATTAAAGTTTTCGAAAACATAGTGCCTAAAGTTTTCGAAAACATAGTGTCGAAAAAAAATTAGGCATCAATTAAAGATACTGCCATTGGTAAGAAACGGCACCAATTAAAGTTTTCGAAAAAAAAAATTAGAGTGCATATGTTAGTTTACTTAAAAAAAATTAAATATATGGTGCCTATGGGTGCTGATAACATGATCGGCACCCTTAGGCACCGATTAAAGTTTCCGAAAACATAGTGCCTCCATCGGCACCCATAGGCACTCCATCGGCACCCATAGACACTCCATATATGATGCTTATGGGTGCTGATGAAATTAATCGTAGGCACCCATAGACACTAGAAAATTTTAACAAAAAAAAAGGAAACAAGAAAGCTGACGAAAATCTGAGGATAAATTGATAATCTTGGGTATTTAGTGAATATAAGCTTAAGGAATGTATTGTTTTGTATTTTTTTTTTTTATGTAGAATTGTGTAAAAGATAAAAGCTCCATTTAAGAATGACTGGAGAAGGGGTAGAGAGAGAAAGGCATCCAATGAAGAGCGGGAGATGGAATTGACACATGGAGAGGACATGCCTTTATGAGGTGTTAGGACAATGAAGCCATGCTCAACCCATGTGCATCAATTTTATATGTCCTAAAACAATACACGCTAACAACTTGTCCAAACATCAAATTTAAACCTGAAAATAGTTATTGTTCCCATTTCTTGCTTCAACAATCTTGGACCCCAACAAAAGTGGGGAAAGCATTTGTGTGTTCACTGCTGTCCAGGCAAGGACTACCCCCCCCCCCCATCCCCACCCCACCCCACACCCAACTCATAAACATAAAGGGGTGACTAGTGCACACTACTTCATGACCATTTTCTTGCTTCAACAAAAACATATCTCACATGTCACCCACATGTGGTATTGGACATTATGGGGCCATCACTCTTGACCCTTCAAAATTGAGTAACATCAATGCTTTATACTACTATAGTCACGAGATCGGATACCTGAAACGAGGTTAATTTTGCGTCAGATCTAACTATCACGTATTCGGAGTATTTGAATATAGAGGTTAATTAGTTTGTCACTATTGGTTAGCATTGTCACTATAAAGAATTAAAGATTCACTAATATAGCAACTTCCGAAAGAGGGATGACAAAAGTAATTTTAGACAATTTTGAAAATATAAAATCAATTTTTCTGTATTATCCTCACCGAAAATCTCATCCAATTATTTGGCTAGTGGGCTAACATGTACCTATAAAATTGATGAATTTCTGCTCAGAGAATCTGAATTTGGACCCACTATATATTTTATCTACAGCCGAACATCTTATCATTCATTTATTTATTCATCTACAATATCAGTTATGGCTTCAATCTGCTCAAATAGACTAGGCCCCAATTAACAAATTAAAATTCTCAACTCGGCCCATTTGAAAATATTTCAAGGCTTATACTCCAGAAAAATCTTAGCCCAATGTCGAAAGTCCATTTTCTTTTATAAAATTAATGACATTAGAAATTTCACTTTTACAAAATCATTTGCAACATATAAGCCATACACACATAAATCGTATTACGGGTTCGAATCACACCAACACCGCTATACGATTACACCATAATCAAACGAGTTGGAATTATTGATAAGAATAAAGCATGAAGTGAAAAAAAGGTTAACGGAGAATTAATTAATCTTTTAAGGGCATTTGGGTTTGCCTTCTTGGGTCTTCCAGTTCTTGTAGCAAGGGCATGTCTGTTTGTTGCAGTACACTCCCGGCGGCACGCAGCGACACGTGGCGCAGCACTTCTCGCAGAGAAACATGCACGGCTTCTTGTGCGACGTCGCCGAGCACCGGTACGTGCACCGAGGCTTGCAATCTACAATATTGAATAATTATATATCTAAGAAATTACTCACTACAATATTAAACAACATTTATAAATTCATTATTTAATGTTGAATTATGACAACATATCAAGATCAATAATTCAGTTTGGTTTCTACTTCTCGTATAGGGATTGATTATCATATATATCTTGAGGCAGGAGATTATTGTATCCATGTCCGAAATTGGAGAAACAACATTAGTTAGAATGTGTGGTAATAAAGAGAGATTCATTTCAAGTGATGAGTATAATTGCAGATTGGCATTACCTCGGCCACGTTGGATAGTGTGATCAAGAAGAGCATTGATAGAACTAGCAAATGGCTGTGAGCCGCCATCTTACGTTCTCTCTCCAAAATCAAAACAAATAATACGAGGTGTTTGGAACAACTTTCAGTTAGAATGTTTGGAACACTTTGATTTTAGCAGAAATTCTCTACCAAATATAGTCAAGATAGAGAAGCTGCTTAAGCTGCTATGATCCAGCTTTCAGTTGCAACTTAAAGTTTATCTAATTTATTAAACTATTCTATCCGTAAATTTTTTTACAATTCTCAAAAAATTATTAATTTTAAAATTAATTTTTTTCTTAGTTACAATTTTAATTATAATTATATTTTAAAATATTAGTTAGTAATTTTATAAAAAATATTTTGTATTTATTATTTATAAATTCTTCAAGTTTAATGAAATAATTATTATTAAAATTAAATATATGTTTATTAAAATACCGGGTTCTGAAAATTTAGAATTTTAAATTAATTTTTTTTCTATTTTTATTTAATGATAATTATTTTTTAGCTCCGTAATTATTAAAAGTATATAAAATATTATTATTATGAATTCAAGTAAATAAATAATACTTAAAATATAATAGTATGACATGTTTATGCTAATATGATATATTATAAATTTATATTATATAAAAATTAATTTAATTTAATATTTATTTATTTATTATAAATTATAATTATTTAATAACATTGAAGGTAAAACGAATATTTTATTTAAAAACTTAAAATAAGCTATTAATATCTAACAGTTTTTCAAATACTATTTCCACACTTTCAACAGCTTTCAACACTTATTTCTAAATACCTACAAATTCTCAAATCAACAGCTTTCAGCCGCTTTCAATAACTTTCAGCATTTATAATAATCTTCAGCTACTCCAAACATTCACTAAGTGTAAGCCACATCTACTATTTATAGGGCAAGATTTGCGAGGGGTTTATAGAAGGAAATAAATCATATACACGAATATCGATCTAGAAACGGCGCCGTGTTTCGTTGTGTTCTTGATCTGCATTAAATTTGTCAATAATTTTGCATTTTGGGCATGTTACTTGCAATTTCAAGCAAATCGTTTCACGGAATCTGCATAACTAAAAATTATTATTTAATAACTCGAAATTTTATTTACGAGATATTAGAAATACTATTCATAATATTTTGTAAAATTCAAAATATAATTTACGATTTAAAAACTAAAATTTGTTATAAACTATATGGAATGAGAGAATAATAGAGAAGATGGAAAATAGATGTGTATTATTATGAGGGTGGAGACCTATATTTATAGAGTACAAGATAGACTGCTAGGGTGTAGATATAGTCATCATATATATAGTAGATCTTATCTACAATACTCCCCCTTGATGGTTCGCTAAACAGAAATTGTTGCCTCGTTAAAACTTTGCCAGAAAAACTCAATGGGATAAAAATTGGTTGAAGGAAAAAAAGTACAGCTGCTCTACTTCAATATAGTCATTCTTGATCCTTGAGTAGGCGCATATCAATCTTGTGTGCCAATTTCTTGAATGTTGACGTTGGTAATATCTTTGTAAAAGAATCCGCTAGATTGTCACTTGAGCGAATTTGTTGGATGTTGATGCCGCCACTCTTTTGGAGATCATGTGTTGCATTGACTCTTTTATGAATAAATCTCATTGACTTATTTACTCGTGTGTTGCATTGAATGTCTCGTTAAAAACCTTAACTAAGAAAACTCTTTGGGAAAAACTTAGAAAGGAAAAAAAGAGTACAACCATTTGACTTTCAGGGTCATTTGACCTTTAGGAATCAGTCTAATCTTCAGGATTATTTACAATTTGTTACTCGCCCTCAAGATAACAATCTTCAAGGTTATCTTCAAGGTCTACACTAATATGTGCAACACAAATTTAATTATCATCATAGATAATAACATGTAATATGTCAATATTTCATTACTCTCATATACTGTCATGTTTGTCTCAAAGATAACAAAGGATGGTCAATACCATTTCAAATTCTCCAATTACACATAAGTATGGAACTTCTGGTCCTAAATCATCTTTGTTATCTTCTATCAGTCTAAATGAGTCTACATCCACTTCAAGTGATTGAAACAACTATTAGGTAGCTATATGGACGCGATACAATAAAATCTCTTTAAAGTGTAACTCCATCAGGGAAATGCTCGATCTACGGATCGAGACAATGCTTAGTTTTACCTTAGTCTTTCAATTCAAACTCCGTCTTTAGGCATGGGGATATTTCTTCAAGTACTTTTGTATTTCATGTAATGATTTACATATCTTCTTCAGGAGGAATTTGGAGTGATGTATTTTAAATTTATATTCCGTAGACTTTTTATCTTTAGCACAAATAAATCTCTCACGTTTCTGGCGTCAATGAGAATCAATTGATTTATTTTATCTATGAGGAACTTCAGTTCTTTCACGGTGCATATACAACGGGTATATGAGATTTTAGTCACTCCTTTCGCACTAAATAACTTGATGAACTTCTGGTTCATAGTGCTTGAATCTAATAATTAATCCAACGAGATATTTGCGGCATTCTATCATTTATATTTCATATCTCCCATAATGCCGATAATGATATGAGTTGGATTATCAATGAATAATTCATAATTATTTGCTTTATGTAAGTCATTTGGACGGAGTATACATATAAGTATTATGCTCTTCAAGAGTTTCAATCAAACTCAGGATACTTGTCGTTCTTATTATATCATATACAATTGTACTATTTCAGCCCTTACAATGACTTTTGCAGTCTAATTGAAAACATCTTCTTGACTTACATGCTTTGAGTAAGTTAAATCCTTTAGGGATCTTTAAATATATATGTCACTATCTAGTGAATCATATTGATAAATATTTACTACACCCATAAGACGCATAACAAACCTTTTATGACATAAGTAGATTAATCCAATTGTAAAATACAATGACGTCTATTATGAGAGAGTACATAATTAATTTTCGGTCTTTGAGATAAACATTGTGTTACGAGTATTGCACTATATCTCGTAATTTTTTATTTCTTTGTAACAAAGACACATTTGTATCATTCGAGGATATACTTTCCGATTTCTGGAACTAGAGGTCCAAATATTTCCGGCTTTCTAGGGAATATCAATTCACCTTCTTTTACTTCGTTCCTCTTTGGCCAATTATTTCTATCTTGGCAATCTCTTATAGACCGTCGTTGATGATCCTCTTTTATCATCTCAAAAGTCATATTAAAAGGCAAAAATACCGTCGTGCGTCTACGACGATATTTGATCTCTCCAATATTTTGAGATCTCAATATTTTCAGACGCTTGTACTTCTTCAGTAACTTCATTTGATTGATTAATCATATTCGTCATTGTTTGGTTCATATCTTGCACCACTTTTCTTAGGCACAAAATTGTTTTTAGAACCAATTGGTCGACCAGATTTTTAACGAATTTTAAATTCATTTGCTACCATTTGTACTTGTCCTTCAGGGACATTTATGTATGCGAGGGTATTTGCAGTAAATGTATAACATTGTCACTTTTTTATATATATATATACAAAAGCATCAAGAAGTTGGTTTGAATCATTTGCAAGTGAGTCTTTCGACTTCTTGTTCACATTGATTACTTCGTGAATCCAAATGTGACTAGTTTTTTCCTGTGCTTTTTGGATGTAGATTTCACATTGATTATTTCAAGAATCCAAATGTGACATATGTTCCAACTAATGTTGGGAATATCTTTCATCATAATAACAATCTTAATGTGAGATTATTTTTATACGTACAAAATCATTTTGATTATGGACATGAGCAACTAGGTATTGAATCTCAATCCCAAAGCAATATAATATTAAATCTTCTTTAGGAGGTACTTGGAGTTGTAATAAACTCACTCGCTTTATCAAGACAAATCTTCTTGATGAAATTGAGCTCTTTATTTTTGAAATTGTAGTTTTAGCAAGTGCTACATTTCTTCTAGAAATCGAGCATTCATGGAAATTAAGAGATTCTTCAGGATCTCTCTACAGCGCCCATATGAATTTTCAATTATATTGCGTATCATAGTTGCTTGCAGATGTTCAAACTTATCATGTCGAAGCATAGATCTCTTTTGAACTTCCGGTTCATGACATGTTTTGTCTCGCTTGTTTTTTATGAATGTGTAATACATTCAAGGTGGTAGTGTGATAACTACCTTCTTATGTAATTTCAATATGATATCCATTGCATATCCTTAAAACTTAGTAAGTGTCTTCTAGACTTACTAGAGTAAATGACATGTTCAATAGTTAATTTAGTATCATTTGATAGAATTATACAAGCTCTGCCGGAGCCATCAATGATGTTTGATGCACCAGATATAATATTAAAATTATCTTTAGCTAATGTTAATGTTTGAAAATACTTTTTATCTTGGAGAATGGTGTGTGTGGTGGCACTATAAGCTAAACAGATATCACAAGAATTCATTTGCCATTTCTGAGATATTATATTTCAAGAAAAGAAATTTGTAATCAGTTAAAAAAATCAACAATAGTCAAAAACAAAGTTTTTGAAAAACGATAACAGTACTAGAGTTTTGTAAACAAATGAACTTCCTAACTACGATAAATAATAAAAGCTAAATATGCGAAAAATTGTATTAATTGTCTTCTAACACACCACCACCAATCAAGCCATCAATGTTGTCATTGTGGTCATCTAAGTGACTTGGAATATCAGTTGAACCGTCATAGTCAAGGACATTGGTCTCGTTCGTTACTTTTTCCTTGATCGAACTCTGATACAGTTCAACAAGGTGCTTCGTCGTACGACATGCACGCGACCAATGCTCATTCATGCCACATCGATGACATTTATCCTCCTTTTTGGATGAATTGGGTGCTTTGGATGTCTTAGACCTTTTGTAGCTCGAGGTTGCGTGGTCCGGACTACTGTGTCGGTGACCACGGCCACGACCACGACCACGGCCATGCCCACGTCCAGGTTGGTTTGAACGACCATGTCCTTTTATTGCATTGGCTTCAGGTAATGCGGAGGAACCGGTAGGTTTCAACTCTTGTTTTTTCAATAGCAATTCATTATTTTGCTCGGCAACCAATAGAGCAATATATAAGCTCGGAGTACTTTTTGAAACCACGCTTTCTATATTGTTGTTGTAGGAGCACATTACAAGAATGAAATGTAGAGAATGTTTTCTCAAGCATCATTTCATCAGCGATTGTTTCTCCATATAGTTTCATTGTAGAGCTAATTCTGAACAGTTCAGAATTGTATGTACTCACAGATTTGAAGTCTTGCAGTCTAAGATGCATCCAATCGTATCGAGCTTTAGGAAGGATAACCGTCATTTGGTGATCAAACCTCTCTTTGAGGTTGTTCCACAATTCATATGGATCTTTGACGGTAAGATACTAATTTTTTAGATCACCGTGAAGATGGTGACGAAGGAAAATCATTGTCTTTGCGCGATCCTGCGGGGATGCGTTGTTCATAAATTTTATAATGTAAAAGCAATATTCATAAATTTAGTCCTCATTTAATAACAACCATAAATTAGAATAAATCAATGGACCTAATAAGTTCTCATTTCTCATTTAAGGTTATATATATATATAGGGGGTGGTTCAAATAAGAACACCCCTTAGAGTGAGAAATAAGAACAATTATAGGCATTTAGATTATGTTAATTAATGGATGCGATTTGATTTTATTTTTTTTCGGCCGAAATGCACCATATAGTTGTTAAAATTTGCACAAAGGGTATAATAGACAATTGCATAAAATAAAAACCTAAACCCGTCTATACAACAAAATTTTTCACAAACGAGAATCGAGATCTCGGTTTTTATCTCTTTACAACCCTTCATCTTCGTTACTGTAGAAATTTTTCTACAAACGAGAATCGAGATCCGGTTTTTTCTACAAACGAGAATCAAAAATTTTCTACAAACGAGAATCGAGATCCGAAGTGCGCAAAATCTACTCGTGATTCTTTTAACACTCTTCATAATCGAGATCCGGGTGTGTCTACAACTCTTCATCTTCGTTACATGCTGGTAGGTCTTCATCTTCGTTAATGCGTCCTAGCCCCAAACGATGATGTTTTCGATGGTTTTAGAAACTGATATGTGGGGAGGCAATGCCGTATTTGTCTTTGTGCCCCTAACCGGTGATATGCTCATTTAATTGATGGTTTTGGAAATTGGTATTTGAGGAGACAAATGTTGTATTTTGCTTCATAGCCCCAAACGATGATAATACTCATTTAATCGGTGGTTACGGAAACTGATATGTAAGGACATAATGTTGTATTTTTCTACACAATTTTGAATATCATTATGCACATTTTCTAAGTAAATTATGAACCTTTTATTTCGTCTTACAACTTGTTTCATCTTCGTTCGATTTTGTTCTATTTTCTCTGGTAATCTATTACGTTTGTTGCTACGTTGGTGAATTTATTGTTTTTCTTTGTCGTATTGAAATCGAATGTTTCTTGCTTGTTGAATTTGGAAGTCAATGGTTAAGTTTACTTGGAGAAAATATGAACACATTTATGGGAAAAATATGCACAATTTATTAATAAAAATATGCATAATTATTAATAAAAATATGCACAATTAATGAAAAAAAATGTACAATTACTTGGGAAAAATATGAACACATTTAATGAAAAAAAATGCACAATTATTAAGAAAAATATGCACAATTAATAGGAAAAATATGCACAATAAATAACGAAAATATGAAATTATTAAGGAAAATGCAGGGACGATACTTAAGATCTAGAATGATAATTAGTTAAACTATGCACAATTAACGATTGTTCTCGTAAAACGGGACGAGACTTGATGATATTGAAACATGAAAGAGAATTCCAGAAAATGAAGTTTACAAAGAAAGAAAGAAGATAAAAAATAATAGATTGTCAAGATTACAAAAATAACTCGTGCAAACTTTTTGCCTAAAAGGTGCATTTCGGGATTTTAAGTGATGGGATGATCTGGAGCGTCGAATTACTTGATCAAACGGTTATAAATTGTTCATATTTCTCACTCTAAGGGGTGTTCTTATATGATCTCCCCTCTATATATATATATGTATATATTTTAACTTTGATGTATCTGTTACAATACATACGTTCATAAGATTTTATTTTTAAATTGTTGATGAATCAAATATCTATACATGCAAAGTAAATGATGTTTGCTTTTATACATTATATCATATATCATATATGCATATGCATTTTGACATTTTATGCATTTAAAATTATAAATTTATGCATCAAACATTCAACAAAAAATGAATTGAGATTTAAGACATACTAGAATTTAAATTAAGATTATGATATTATATTAATTTAGGACATCGGCTTAACAAATGGTCGTATATGTGGGTTTTAAACTACTAATTTAGCGGGATGAGATCACCTGTCCAATAAATTCATGTACAGTTGATGTCCGATTCAAAACGACGTAATTTTGTATTGAAAAACTAAAAATTAAAAGGATAAGATTGAAAAAATAATTTAATAAATAACTAAAGAGTGCATTTATTTAGAACAAAACTTGGACAGATGATTTCATCCCTAATTTAGCATATTAAATTAAATTAAAAAAAAAAATTATATTTTGAAAATGAAAATACTAGTACCCGATATTGTTCTCTGCTCTTACACGATCATCACATAAATTTCAAACTTGGAAGTTCAGTAGATATCAATTTCAGATTCTACGAATTTGATCTGAATATTCATGTGTTTTAGCAGTGTTGAGGAGCAAAATCTGCGGCAGTTATCGAGAGCAAAGCGACGTCTGCTTCAATATTGTACATTCTTTTGTTGTGTAGTGTTGGCGATTGAGGGGCCACAAGCTGCGCTTGTGGTTGGAATTTATCTCAATCTTCTCTACTCCTCGCTTACTTGTAACTTACCACCACTCTCTCTCTCTCTCTCTCTCTTCTCTCTCTAGGCTCTAGCTACTGTTCTCTCACTTATATAATCGTTACCTATTTCTCGCTCATTCATCCAACTCAGCTGGTAAGTCTTTCGTCACTGACTCACTTCTCAGTTTTACCTTTTGCTGTTCTAACGAATTCTCGCTGCTCATAGATAGTCGATTTCCACGCCTGCGCTTTATTGCGTGATTTTGATTTGGGATTTACGTGTGTTTTGGGGGTATATATGAGCAATTTCCTAGCTAGGTCTAGATGAACATGTTCGCAATTTTTGATGAGTGCTGTTTTTACTCGACAATCGAGACATGCAAAAGAGTGAGTTTGAATGATTACCTGAATTGACATGTGAATTTTGTGAAATAAGATTTGGGTATTAATGGATTACCTGTAATGGCAAATTGGCATGTGAATTTATGAGAAGATTTTGGCATTAATGAATCAGAGTTGCTTCATGTATTGCTCTTTCAGTAAGATGAACTCAGTATTATGGTTATCAAGAATTTTGGATTGTTGTGCAAATTTAGCTTGAAATGGTCAAATTAACTTTAACTTGATGTAATGAACTTGGTTGCTTGATACTGAAGCTTTGTCAAACGGGAAACTAAATGCTTCCCTATTTCAGACACCTTTTTCAATTCTTCAAGTGTTAAGCCTCTATTACTTCTCAGTTATAGCTCGAGTGAAACCTTGTGTCCTAACTGATCTTTTTTGTGTTTTTCACTTGATTTGCTGAACTGTAAAATGTCTACATGCTGTGGACATTTGGAACTGGTTGATTTGATACGATGCTGCTAGTTTTGGTCAACAAGTGATGTTCCTATGTGTAAGGAGTTGATCTGCATTAATAAACATCATTGATCATCACATTCAATTTTGAGGATTGTCTGCATCAAATATCATAAAAAAATGCCTAATGTTGTTTCTAAAAAAAGTTAAAACTAAATAAACTCTGCCTAATGATCATCTATTTCTACCGCCTTCAGAATTCTGGGTCCACTCTCTGCATTGATCATTTCTTTTCAAAGCCTAGCTGCAGCTGGAGCTCCAATTGATACATAGTCCATGGCTAAAGTAAATGGTGCTGTTTATTCATCAGCAAAATCACCGCAGCACCCTCAGCGTATCATATACCAAGGAACGAACCAACATAGGCCGGGAACAGGACATTTATCGCTGTCTAACGTGAAGTTCAGTACAAAGGGGTTCTGGCCTTTAGGCCGAAAGTTAAATAAATTTGTTGGAGAAAGAGGATTTTCTTTGGTATGCCATTCAACAGAAACCCAAAATACAGAAACAAAGGAGCGTGTGAGGTTATCCAGGTATATATATCACCAGTGATGTGACTCAGTATTATGGTTATGTTAAAGGTCTTAGATGAATGTCCTGTGTCGTAATATTTTAAAATCTTGGTCAGTGATCCTGGTCATCAAATACTGTATTACAGCATAAGTTATTAAGTTGTGCCACTGTTAATATTTTATATGATGATTGGATTTTCTTGCGAGGCATGCTGTTTTAAGAGTTAACGTTGGTAATTATTTTTTTCTTTCTGTAGATCTAAAAGTGGAGATGACCATCCCACTGGGACAGGCAAAAGCATCTCGTCTAGGCAGGGATTAGCTGAAGCATGCAGATTTGTCTCAAATGATGCAAAATTCGTGAAAAAAAGAGCTAAAAATGATATTGTACTTCTTTCACGGTACAACTATTATCCAATTGTTCAGCAGTAGCAATTAACCACGACTAACCATTCTATGGGTCTTATAATTTTTTGGCTTCTAAAATAGTTAAGAGTTCTTTTCCCCTGTTTTTAGCTTCAATAATTTAAAAAATTAGATCCAGATTGAATAGCTTTCATGTACACTGAGTAATAACTTCAGTAATTTACATTTTCAGGGGCATAATGAAGTTGGATGCTCGTGCACGACAAGATGTTGCCCTTCTTGGTTCAGAGTTCCTCAAGCTTGATGGTAAGCACTCTGTTGCCTCAATATGGTAGTATTAAATAGACTGAAAACTCTTGTGCATGAACAGAACCATCGAAAACCGTTTAGTTCGGCAAAAAGAGGCTAAAAGATGTACTCAATTGTGATTCATCAACTAAAATAACTACTTTTGGTATTTGGTAGCACGTGCTAAGGAAGATACTGAAAAAATTGATCATGACGTAAAGAAAAGAGCTGAAAGGCTTCATCATGTTGCTATGGTGAGGACTCTACATTTCCTAGTCGTTCCTAAAACAGAAAGTAAAAGAAAATATGTATTCCATCTATCTTCTTGCTTGTTGCAGTTTCTAAAAAACATCGCTGAATCAAGATTGAAAAGTGCCGCTGACAAGCACTGGAGTGACGGTGCATTAGAGGTAGGTGATGCCGTGATGGTGCTTTAAGCTGCTTTCTAGAACACATTTATTAATTAGAGAACAATTCCTTTATTTTATCTGGGCAAATTGCATCTCATGTTGAGTTGCATTTTTTTCCCATTAAACTGTTCATTTTTTTCACAGTGTATTTTTGTCCTATTTTCTGGAATATAAAAGTCATATTTGCTGTCTAGAGAATGCGTTTATTATTCATAGAGACACATGATTTTGATCAGCTTCTGGTGCATGAAACATCTGCCATCCCTGAAGAATTTGATTCCTTAGGTTGTTGCATCCCACAATATTTTTAGAAATCTTACCAGATTTGGTTCCATTTTTTTATGCATTTTCTGAAAAATAAAGATGCATAGTATCCTCAAGACTATCAAAAAGTTAATTGCTCGTCGTGCATTAGTCTTCAGCTGCAGCTATTTTTGCTTTCATTGCTTATACTACATACCCTCATTCTGAACTCTGATTCCTAAATCCCGAGCCGCAGGGCCTCTCCCACTTCCCTCCTACCATAAATATTTCTGCAGACAACCAAAATGCTAAAAGGCTTCTGAATACACTAGTATAGAATGAGGGAAATGGTACTTTGCGTGCTTAATGAAAGATAACTTTGTATTCTCTTGTTCAGGCTGATTTGAAGCGAGCTGACTCTGTAGCCAAACAACGTGTTATGGAAGATTCTCTGATGGCCTTGGAGGTATTGTTATTAGACAAAGAGCTTTGTGTGCTTTGATATAGCAGAACTTTCGTTGTTTAATCATTTCGAGGAAAACTTACGATTTGTTTCTTCCATGACCTCAGCTGCCCTGCATGAATAATACTTTCCTTTCTTTTTATAAAATGATTTGAGAGTTCAGATTTCTGTTTGTTGGAGTTGCAGTTTGTCAAGAACATTCATGATATGATGGTGAGCAAAATGTACAAATTGTAAGTTTCTGTAACAGTATATCTTCCTGGTCTTGAAGGCATTTTAATAGTCGCGTGAAAAGATATGATACGTGCAGGAATAGAGATCCTACAGGTGCGAGCGAGGACAGGAGGCATGTAACACTTCAAAAGAACGGGGAAACTCATGACTTTATCCTAGGGGAGGTATCCACGGACCGTATCAACGCCATTCAGGTTAGTATAGACTATATTTGTACTTAAAAAAGAGTTTGTACTTGTAATGAAGTGAGAAACCTGTATTACTTAGCCTTTTTGTAATGTAGGATGCTTATGAGACCATGGCTTCTGCACTTTCTGAAGCTGATGGAATTGACTATACCGATCCTGAAGAGGTCTGATTCAATTGAATGCAAGCTTATCAAATTAGACTTTTCATTTCCATGCTTTTCCTATATGCTTGTTTTCTGTTTGGAGCAGTTGGAGTTGCTGGTGGCGGCTCTTATTGATTTCGATGCAATGGATGGTAAAAGCAGTGTATCTCTGCTGGCAGAGTGCTCAAGTTCTCCGGATGTCAGCACCAGGTATAAATATTCGTTCCAGTTCGTTAACCATTAGATATATTCGATTTGTATGAAACAATTCTAAGAAAAAACTCAAAACCCCAATGGAATGTCAAATAGGAATATGCATCAATATTCATACGTGCATGATCAAATGATATTTGCTATTTTTCTCATAACCGGGTTTGGCTTTATGTATTTTGAATGAGTAGGAGAGCACTAGCAAACGCATTATCAACAGCTCCATCAATGTGGACTCTAGGGAATGCTGGCATGGGTGCTCTGCAGGTACTTCATAGTCCAACTCTCTTGAAACCATTTTTCGTGTATACTACGAATGTTCGGGTTCTTGAGACTTGTTTGATATGGTTGCAGAGGCTTGCTGAAGATAGCAATCCTGCAATTTCGGCAGCTGCATCTAAAACCATCAAGGAATTGAAGAAACAGTGGGAAATAGAGGAAGGTGATAGCTGGAGGTTCATGATGAACCAAATGGCTGAAGTAGATAACAAAGAGGGTAATGATACTGAAGATCAAGAGGGTAATGATACTGAAACAGAGTAGGAATCCACCATCAAATTAATCATGTAGATAGACTCTCTTTGGGTCACTTTAACTAATTACAAGGGGCTTCCCATTTACCTAATGATTCTTCGAATCTTGCTTTTGTATCTCGATCTCTAAAATAAAGAGAGACAAATTATGCCAATTTACCATCTTGAAGGGATATTCTGCTTTGAAGTGCCATTAAACTGACATTGGTGGTTTTGAACTCATGACTTTTTGGTTATAAATTAAGCTTCTTAACCGTTATGTAAATCTAATGTGAATCTAAAAATGATTCATTTTTCATAAACATATAAATTTTTAAAAGTGTTTCTACAATTATATACTTCCTCCGTCCCATTATTAATGCACTCTTTTTTTTGTCATTCATTATTTATTGCCATCTTAAATAAAAATAAATGAATAAAAAAATAATAATAAATAAAAAAAAAGAAAACAAAATATTATTTTTAATTTTACACAACTTAATTTTCCATATCTTAATAATACGCTAATGGGACGGAGAGAGTAATAATTACTAGATTGCGCTTCGCATGACATCAGTCTTGCCCCTGGGCTCCGGGGGTTACCTCAATGGTAATTAATACTTCTATATATAAATACATTTGTTTTGTTTATCATAATTGATTTATACAGTAATTTAATAATACACTCCCTCCGTCCATAGATTTAGTTATATATATTTTTTTGGTCTGTCCTGTTGAAATAGTTCAGTTTCTTTTTTTGATAAATTATTACACACATTTTTTGAGGGACCACTACTTTATACAATTCTGCATACTCAATTCTCCTTAAAAACTTGGACCGAAAAAAAAAAAACTATATCTATGAGACGAAGGGGTATATAGTAATTTATACTATTAAGTTGGGAGAAATATAAAGGTAAAATTTAATTTGTTTTCAGTTGAATCATGCCCCGAAAATTGAAAATGAAAGCGAACCTGTACATTGGTGACTGTTGTTGTTCGAACCCGTCCGGTCCGGTTCTGGTCCCGATTATCTTGGCCGTTTCTAGCGCCGGTAATCTGAAGAAACTAGTATTTGTCACACTAAAAGTTCGAACTGTCTTCAATTAATTCCAAATTTATTCGCACCAACTACCCGAGGAGAAGAACTCCCTCTATACGCATAATAACGATCCAGATATTGGCATGATTCCCCTGCCAACCGTTAATTAATATTTGAATTTGCAGTGGAAAGCAGCTAATGGTAGTTTCCATTCTTATTTCACCATTTCCTTAAATTCAAAATTTCTGTGTTTATATATATATATATATATATATATATTCATATGCGGTTATGATTATTGTGCCGTTCTACATCTCAGATTGCGTTTCCGTGATTCGCTTTGACCATTCTTTCGCTGTAAGCCTCAGTCACTATTTCGGATTAAGGGCTAACAGAGCAAGGTACTCCCCTTTTTTTTTTTTTGGTTTTTATTTTCAGTTTCTCGTTTGAATCGTAAATTGATGTTTTGTTCAAGTTATTATTATTATTATTATTATTATTTAGGGAGATTTGCATCTTGAGTTTGAAAGATTCTGCTTGTTTATATGAATAGCTGCGAATTCTAGTAAGACATCTGCAAATCATTACTTCTTATGTTTGACTTCATTGTCTAATTGATAGCTGGACCATGTTTGGATGTTAGATTTGATTTTGTTTTGTTGATGGGTTGATTTGATTAAAGATGTGGGGAATATTCGATAGATAGTTTGGTGCTTTTGTCTCTTAGCTTTCTGTCTTGCTAATGTCCAAATCTTGATTTTCTTCGAGTATAGAATGAAAAGCTCTAGCATGGACCTTGTGCTTGTGGGGTAGATTCTTCCACAAAGTATAAAATGTGAAATATGAGGTGACACTACTCTACACCACAAGGTCCACACGACGGTCTAGGGTCCGTCTTAGACTTAGTTGTTCTCATTTCATAGTGTTTATTAGTTGATCTTACAGCCATAGTATTTGACTGATCCTAACAACAGATTCAGCCTTGTTAAAATACAAGTTGAATGGCACAAAACTTTTGATCTCTTGTATTCTTGCTGTGATCATCAAACCCAAAATTTTCAGTGTGGGATAAATGACTATGCTTGTGCTTTCTGTCGCAATGAAGTTGTTGATAGTTTGTTGACATGGATTCTTATCATGTGACTACTCATTCTCTAGTTCGTGTAGATGGTCGATGTAGCTAAAGACCTAGCTGCCGGGACTGTAGGAGGGGCATCACAGTTGATTTTTGGACACCCTTTCGACACCATCAAAGTCAAGCTCCAAAGCCAGCCTGCTCCCCTTACTGGTCACCTTCCCAAATACTCCGGTCCAATCGATGCAGTAAGGCAAACCCTAGCAGCCGAAGGGCCAAGGGGTTTGTACAAAGGAATGGGAGCCCCATTAGCAACTGTGGCAGCCTTTAACGCGGTGCTATTCACAGTCCGAGGCCAAATGGAGGCGTTGCTGAGATCCGAACCCGGAGCCCCTCTCACCGTTAAACAGCAGGTCGTTTGTGGGGCGGGAGCTGGTGCTGTTGTCTCCTTCCTTGCCTGCCCTACTGAGTTGATCAAATGCAGGTTCTTTCTCTTCAACCCTATTAAGCAAATTGAAATTAAGAAGGGTTAAATGCACTAAACTTCCTAAATTATTAGTTTTTTTTTACGTTTTGCCTCCTAAACTATGAAAATGTGCATTTTGCCTCTGAATTATGAACTTTTTCCTTAATTTTGAAAATGTGCAATTTGCCCCCCTAAACTATTTAATTTGCTGTAGAAGAGTAATATTTCGGTAAAAATTTCCCGACACACGTGTAAGGTTAAGAGTAATATCATCTTGAATTATTACGTAACTAATAGTCCATGAGGTAAACCGTACAAAACTAATAATTCAAGGTGATATTACCCCTAAATTTACATGTGCGGTCGGAGTATTTTGTCGAAGTTTTACTCTTCTAAAATAAATTAGATAGTCCAGGAACAAATTGCACATTTTCATAGTTAAGGGACAAAGCGCACAAACTAATAGTTCAGAGATAAATTGCATATTTTCATAGTTTAGGGGAGAGAATGCAAAAAACTAATAGTGTAGGGGGTTTAATGTGTTTTACCCAATTCAGAATCATTATAATAGGTAGTTAACTTGTGATATGATTATTTAGACTACAAGCAAGTACTAGCTCTGGAGCTATTGCTTTGAAGTATTCTGGCCCAATGGATGTGGCAAGGCAAGTTGTTCAGTTGGAAGGAGGATTAAAGGGGCTGTTCAAAGGGTTGTTTCCAACCATGGCTCGAGAAGTACCGGGTAACGCTGCGTTGTTCGGTGTATACGAAGCAACGAAGCAGCATTTGGCTGGTGGAAGAGACACTTCTGGTCTGGGCAGAGGCTCACTGATACTGGCCGGAGCAGTGAGCGGAGGCGCGTGCTGGCTCTTGGTGTACCCGACGGATCTAATCAAGAGTGTGATTCAGATCGACGATTATAAAACGCCGAAGTTTTCAGGCTCGTTCGATGCGTTTAACAAGATCTTGAAGGCTGAAGGAGTTAAGGGGCTGTACAAGGGGTTTACACCTGCGTTTGCGCGTAGTCTTCCTGCAAATGCAGCATGCTTCTTGGCGTATGAACTTACTAGGTCTGCTTTAGGGTGATGATTTGTATTTTTTCAGTTAGTTTGGATTTCCCATTATTTATTTCGATAAGTTTTTCCAAAAAATACACTCCCTCCGTCTCATTGAAGTTGTGCAATATACCTTTTCGGATCGTTCCATTGAAGCTGTCTAGTTTTTTTCTTGTCAAATTATTACAAACATTTTATTTAAGGGACTCGTAATTTTTCCAACTCTATACATCAACAATTATATTTAAAACCGCTACAAAAAGAAAATGGACAATGTTAATGGGACGGATCTACAGTTCATTTTCCAGGTGGTCCATCTTTTGCCAAATATATGGTTGAGCTTTGAAGTTAAAAATAAATGAGAAGTAAAGATAAATAAGAATATTTAAATAATATTTTTAATAATTTATTTAATTTGGTAACTACGAAGAGCGACATAAGGGCTACCATATAAAATCACATTACTACACCGGCCCAGGAAATATTCAACCCAAACGAAGCCCATTGTGTAGGCCCAATGAGGCCCATAAGTGGCATATAAATTAAATTTCGACCTCACAATTTGTATGTCCTCCTTTGATCAATCTGAAGCCCTAGCCCCTCTCGTAGAATTCCCCGTTTCGTAATCAATAAGTTTCCAGATCTCTCTTCCTCCCCTCTCAATATCTCGATTTCTCTTGGCTCGTGCAAAATTTTTGCTGCAGATCTTTGAATTTCGGTAGATCGAAGGATTCCTCGTTATCTTGCTTTTTGCGGATTCAGGTACTATTTCTTTTTCATCTCGCGGTGTATTGTTTCGATCTGCGTTTGGACGTGTTTATATCAAACGCATATGCTGATTTTGTGTTGCGATTTAAGATATGTATATCTTTTTACCTCAAATTGGATTCGATCTCGCCCAAATTTATGGAATATGTATGAATTAGTTTACGCTGCAATTGATTTATTTTTTGTTATATACGTCTCGTTGCCCTTGTCAATGCGTTTAAAGGATTTTATGGACGGTTTTCTGTATGATTCTCCATGTGTTGACTTTGACTTGAAGTATTTACCTGATTTTTTCTCTGTTATGCATGTTCTAATTGATTATTATTTCTATCTATTGTGCTTAGGATTAATGATTATTGTGTATGTTTTTTGTGTTGCAGTTTCCATTATTTTAGAAAAGCCTTGCTCTTTTATCGTCTATGGCCTCTCTGGATGTATCTTTGGATGATATGATAAAGAATAGAAAAACTACTGAAAAAGGAGGCAGAGGCAGAGGGCAAGGGCAATGGCAAGGGCAAGGCAGGGGTCGACGTGGAAGAGGGGCAGCAGGGTCCTTCCGAGGTGGTAGACCATTTGGTGCCCCTCGCAGAAATCCTCTGGGAGTGAATCCTCGCAATTCAGCCTACACTATTGCCAAGGCAAGCTCGATGTCTTATGCATTACATAGACAAATCTGCTATGCTGTAGTACCTCTATGAAGGTTATCTAGTTTTGCCTTATAAATTCAAAATTGAGAGGTTTTCTGCATATTTGGTCATTGGAGATGCCCACAGTTACTCAGGAAGGATTAAAGCTGTCATATTCTAGTGAATGCTCTAGGTTCCTGATGGTTCGATTCTTGTGGATTTTGTCAAGCAAGGATGTTTGTGAAAATTGAAAGATTTGGGGATCTCTACGTAGCATCAGTAGTGAAGCATCTTACCTGAAAACTAAAGATCTTTTGCCAATTTAATATCCAATCATTTTGAGGCTTGCTACTTTTGCCCATCTTTATAGATAATTGTATAATCAAGATCTCTCTAGCTTGTATTTCCAATTCTAAGAGTCGGGAGTCTGACGGAAACCTACTATTTGTGATGGATGGAACTACCATACTCTGGAATTACCGTGGGTGAGATTTGTCATATCTCTGTTCATGGCATGTTGCAGAGGTGGCTTCCATAGCTGAACTTGAGAACTGGAGCTCGCATATATTGTGTGGAGCTGGCATGTTGTGGGTCAAATCTCAATCCTCATATTGACTAATTTACGTACCTCAGTTTTCAATGGACTTAGATAATCTTCTTTGAGCTTTTACATGTGACTCCTTCCTGGATCTTTGATGATATCTACTTTATCTTGAAGAGCGGTAAAATATAATTTTCTGGTCATGTGCTGACATTCACTTTCCCGATTCAAATATGTTTTGGTTTGCTTGCTTCAGTCCTTCCGCAGACCCAAGAATTTACCGTGGCAGAACGGTCTGTTTGAAGAGGGTCTCAAGGCAGCTGGGCTATCAGGGCTGGAAGCTGGTACAAAGATATATATTTCAAACTTGGACATTGGGGTTTCCAATGAAGATATAAGGGTATAAGTTTTAGCCCCATCTGGCATTTTATATATCTTTGAATGGTCTCGACGGGAATTTGCTGAAGAGGATTTATGGAACAGGAGCTATTTGCTGAGATTGGAGAGTTGGTTCGTTATGCCATTCACTTTGACAAAAATGGACTCCCAAGTGTAAGTTTTGATATTTATCTCATAAATTGTGCAGTAGTGCAAAGTTCTACGATATTTTAATTGAGTCAATATCTATTTTCAACAAAAAATGTACTTTGTAAAATGTAGGTGGTCAGCCTAGCTTAAATTAGCTAGACTTTCTCTAGGACATTGTTGTGTTAGTATATTTTTATTCCTTGGAATGCCCAACCTTTTTAGATTCAGTTTACAATGACACACACATCAGTCTTGTCTGAATGTCTGAAATTGTTTTGCACTATCATGAACCAAATAAAGTTTCTTAAGCAGACATGATGTTAATGCAGTAGTTTCAAGATACTCTCTTTAATTGATACAATGCATTCTAATATTTTTCGACAAACAGGGTTCAGCTGAGGTTGTTTTTGCAAGGCGGAGTGATGCATTTCAAGCACTTAAACGCTACAACAACGTCCAATTGGATGGAAGGCCTATGAAGATAGAGATATCTGGCGCAAATGCAGGGATTCCACTGTCAGCTCGTGTTAATGTAGTTGGAGGAGCAAATGGAAATAAGAGGACAGTTGTCATGGGGTACGTGACTGAATCCATTGAAAGAAACCATTTGTTTCATATGTGTTACTTTGTTTCCTACCACCATGTTATGACTTATGAGACCAAAATCTTGACACTTTTTTTTGGTTTTTATCTATTCATTTTAAATGTAAATCTGGGTATAGGCGATTTTCTTAAGTTACGTAAAAGGATTGTTGATGTGTTTTTAGGTCTGGACCTGGTCGTTCAAGAGGCGGCTTGGCAGCGGCAAACCGTGGTTCTGGGTAAGCTGCAAGTTAGAATTTTCTTTCTACCAAGTCTTTTGTTGGTGTTTCTTATCTGCAACATGTCCATTGATAAACAATGCTATTCAAATGCCAAAAATAACTTATATTTGTCCCTGAACCCCTTGGTTTAAATATGCGATTCCAAATGATTTGGCAGTCGAAGAGGTCGTGGAGGCTTTGGCCGTGGTCGTGGTGGGGGCCGTGGTGGTCGTGGTCGTGGTCGTGGTCGTGGTGGTGCACAATGGAGGAAGAGGACTGTTGAGAAATCGGCTGATCAGCTTGACAAGGAACTCGACAGCTATCACGCGGAATCAATGCAAACTTGAAGATCTTTAGCTCTACGGCGTCGCATTTGCTAACCTTCTCTAGTTGTTTCCTTTTTATAATGGTTGAAACGTATTGCTTTCTGCTGCTGGATCATGACATTTGCTGTTAAATTCATATTAGATGGTCGCGTGGGTTTGTATTGTAAATCTTTATAGAATTCACTTGCTTTGGACTAGTTTTATTCATAATGCTTAGGCCAGTTTTATATATTTGTAAAAGGCTTCCGTCTTACTGTCAAAATTAAGAACAATTCCCTACAAGGAAAGAATGGTGACAAAATTCAAGCATAATATGCCAAGAGATCACATATATCTGTGCTTATCTTTTGGTTGACGTTGATCCGGAGCCACTCTCGGCAATAGAATCCTCCCTCTTGAGCAGCAGTTTGCCGGACTCATTTCTATTGAAAAGTTTCTCTACCACTTCATTCCAACTGGTCTTAGCATTCTTACAGAAGGATTTCTCCTTCTGTGAGCTCGGCTCAGCGTCGTCTTGGCAAGGTTCTTTGCCGGTTAAAGATTCCTCTTCGATGGTGGCTGCAGATTCTTCTTCTGCGGACGTTACAGCATGGGGTATGTTCAAACTGACAGCCCTCTCTAATGCATCCTTGTGTTCTTTCTCTAGTGTCAGCTTCCGGTCGAGTTTCTGCACTTTCGGGGGCGTTGTTATCGTCTCTGCACCAAGCTCCTTCAAAGTCTGTACAGTAGTATAATTTTGGTTACAAGAATTTGGTGAAGATGGAATCAAATATTGGTGATGTAAAACATATTGATATCAGAGGTAGCAAGAATTTGGAACTTGATTTACTTACTGCTAAAGCCTTATCCGCCTCTCGTTCTATCCAAATGATAGCATGATCCGATGTAGCATTGCATGACAAGACAATATGCTCAAATCTTCCATCAACTGGAATAGCGGTCCTAACTTCTGGTGGAAACCGTCCACATCTGAACCGGCCGCAATGTGTTCAGTGTCAAGAATACCCAAAAGACTATAAACTGAGATAGTAGATGATAAACTGATGACTATAAACCGTCCACATATTCAAGATTCAATCACATAATGCTTGCAAATTGCAACAAAATACATATTTCATCAAAATTATTGTGATAGTAGATGATAAACTGAGGAAAAAAACTATAAACTGCAAATATGGCTGAGCAGTTCAAGATTCTGGTCATGCAAGCCGTTTTAATAAACTTACCTGCAAAACTTTCTTTCCACAATATGATATATACGACCGGGTGCGTATAGTCTTCTTGGATCTCTGATCTTTCTGCCTTCAGGAATGAAAGTATCCCTCAGACAGACAAGAAACAACAAGCAAGGCAAGCTGTTGCAAAGCATCAAGGCCCGGTTCAAACAACAGACACAAAAGCAGAACGAATTCGAGACTGTAAGGCCCTTTATTATGTTGTCTTTTCACACTATAAGCTAATAACAACTTACCAAAAGATGGACTTGAAGATGTCCTCCAATGGCGTGGGCGTTCTCGGCAAGAAATCATCCTGAACAGTGATAAGAGGCCTAGAATTAAAACATGTAAAACAAGTAATAACTCACTCAAATGCTATCATCATCACCAACAAGAACAATGACATTATAAGAGGCAAAATCGATAGTTTCTCCAAGGCTAAAAGTTTTTTTCTACCATTTCAAGAAAAGCAGTTGTAATTTTTTCATAGTCATTCATATCTCAGTCAATAGCTACATAACAACACAATCGAATACCAATCATTCACATTGAAATTATTTGCCAAGTTAATTTCTGAGTCAACTCACCTGCAAAATAATAGAGTTGATAACATCCGCATACTTCACCGCCAAGTTGAGCGACATACACCGCGCCGGCGCCACCGCGTAACACTTCACCAAACTCCTCGGGATCCCGCCCAATCGATCGCCATGGTTCACCACAATCACACTCAACAAAGCCGCAACTCCAGACCCCAACGAATGCCCAACGAAAACCATCTTATACTCCTTCCTGTTCTCCTCCCATAGCCGCCGCAAAGTCTCCGACTCGGCCTCGAGCACCCAAGCCGCCGACTTCAGCAGCCCGTAGTGCACGTAACCCCCATCGAACATCTGCTTCCCGAGCCGATTATCCAGCAGCAACTTGTAATCGCTCTCCTTAGCCAAATTCAATCCGCGCATCGCCAGCACGATCTCGCGATTATCGTGATCGAGATAGATCAAGTACGGCGGGGCGTGTCCTAGGGTTTGCTCGTAAGCGACGCGCTTGACGACCCAATCGGGGTTGAGACGGTAGCCGCCGGGCGGGGCGTACTTGGGGCATCGCAAATCGGGTTCGTAGACGGCTAATACGACGCGGCAGACGCGAGGAACCGCCTCGAATTCGTCGGCGGTGGCGATGCTCCAGCTCTCGCTATCGTAGGAGCCGACGTAGGTGCAGCGCTTCCACACCCAGCGGAGGCACCCCAAAACGACGACGCATTCTACTCCGCAAGCTACAGACATTTAATCAAACAGTTTGAGCTCAAGTTCGGAGCAAAGTGGCGAAGCTTAAAGTGGGATCAAGTAGGAAGCTTCCCGGCTGTGAAGCTGGAATGTGAAGCAACTGATTCTCTCTCTGACTCTCTCTAGAGTGTGTGAGAGAGAAGAATGTAGGAAATTCGCTGATCATTCATTAATTATTAATCTAATAATAATAGTAATAATAACAAAAATAAAATGATTTTTTCCAAACTTGAAAATTTAAATTTAAAGAACTTTTACTAAAATTAAAATGCTTGAAAATACATCTACAAGAAATACTTTATGAATATTTATTCTGGAATAAACAGTTAAATTCATCCTCCATATTTTTAATGACATTCACATGAGTCTTTCACATTTAAATAGAGTAATAGAAGCGTAAACATCTCAATTTCGTTCACCACATTCAAATTGATCATCCACCTTTTTTGGATCATATAAGTTTAAATATCATAATGTAATCTGACATATTCATCCTCCAATTAAAGGTTTCTTTTAATTTTTAAATCGTAAACCAGCTCCAATTTTTTTACTTGAGGGAAGATGTGGATCAAATAAACGTCTTTATTTCAATGTTGTAACACAGTTAATGCTACGAGGGAGCCATGTCATCAGAGAGAAAAGATGAGACGAATATACCAAATGAAATTATGATGTTTAGACTTATATAACTCAATTGAAAAATAAGGATCAATTTCAATATTATGAAAAAGATAGAGAACCAATGTGACTGTTTACTCTATTTTCTATTAAAATAAGGTAAAACAACACAATGTTGAAAAATTAGTTATATTTGCTTTGAGTTTTCTTCTTGTATTTTATTTGAATGACATGATTTATACTACTATATTATAAGATTCTATTTGAGATCAGTTCGATTGATCTTGGTCTAAATGTCGGAATCATCACGCGACCAAATTAATGGCTTGTGGGTGTGCTCGAAGCCGTCGGTAGGAAAAAGTTGTCCTAAAATTGCAGGAAACATACTAGAAACCTAACAACTATACATAAATGGAAGCATAAATCCTATATATTACAAGAAGATTTGTATCTGTACTACTATTACAAAATCAATATTATCTACACTTATTTTGTGTTGAAAACAAGATCGAATTTATGTAAAATAAGACTTTGGTACGACTTAGATGCATATAGAGGATGTACGGAAGCCAATTGCAGCAGATGCTCTCACAAGAGAGTTTACCAACAATTTGAAGAGAAACCATTAACCCATCACTACTGCTTCACAAAGATTCATATCACAAGTTTAATATGGTGAAATGGGCATGGCTCACAAATTTATATCACCACTATAAATTTCTGCTATCTTTTCTCAATCAACATCAAGTGAATGATACTAAAATGGGTAGAGTTGTTCTTGCAGGGTTGTTGATGGTTATAGCCATGGCTGTTTCACCTTCATCGGCTTCCATGGTGACCTTCATCTTCGGCGACTCGTTGACAGAAGTTGGGAACAACAACTACATGCAACTCTCCCTTGCCAAATCCAACTATCCATATTATGGCATCGACTTTGAAGGTGGGAAAGCCACTGGAAGATTCACCAATGGAAGAACCATTGGTGACAATATCTGTAAGTAGTAAAACACCCCTACTGCTCATGTATTACCTCTCTCTCTCTCTCTCTCTCTCTCTCTCTCTCTGATTGATCAAATTCTCAGCTGCCAAGCTTGGGATTCCGCCACCACCTCCATATCTCTCCTTATCTCCAACTGATGATGCAATCTTGAAAGGTGTGAACTACGCGTCTGGTGGAGCTGGAATCCTCAACGACACGGGCCTCTACTTTGTAACCATCTATCTTCATTCTTGAATTCAATTCTGTAAAAACAATCAAGTATTCATATGGTTAACTTTGATGATAGATAGAGAGGCTCACATTTGACGATCAGATAAAGAAATTCGAAAGCACAAAGCAAGCAATAACGACTAAAATAGGAGATGAGGCAGCCAACAAACTCTGCAATTAAGCAGTCTACTTCATTGGAATAGGTAGTCATAAGTTAAACCAAAGTAACAACATAAGGAAATCAATCAGTCTTTAACTCTATCGATAACAATTACTTGCAGGCAGCAACGACTACGTTAGCAATTTCTTACAGCCGTTTCTGGCAGACGGCCAACAGTTCACACATGATGAGTTTGAGGAGCTAATGATCTCAACCTTGGGCGAACAACTCACGCTACACAACATAACAACTCAAATAATCATCACAACATTCAAATCACTGAGAAATAACTAACAAGACTTAAGATAAAAATTTCAGAGGCTATACCAACTCGGAGCAAGGAAGATGATATTCCACGGACTCGGGCCACTGGGATGCATTCCATCCCAGATAGTAAAACCCAGCCGCGGACAATGCCTAAACCAAGTCAAACTCTGGGTGCAGCAGTTCAACTCCAAAGTGAAGCAGCGGATCGCCAACCTAAATTCCCACCTGCCTTCAACAAAAATGATGTTTGCAGACACTTCATATGGTAGGTAACCTCAAACAACACAAACATAAATAGAGAAGTAATAGATTGCTCAAAGTTTTGTTTCTGTTGATCAAGGCTTTAAGATATCCAACACATCATGCTGCAAAGTAGACACAAAATTGGGTATATGTTTGCCTAACTCAAAATTATGCGATAATCGCAAAGATTACGTGTTCTGGGATGCTTTTCACCCATCGGATGCTGCAAATGTGGTGCTAGCTGAACATTTCTTCAACGCCATGTTCGGAAAGTCTCCTTCTCCAGCTTCACAGCCATCACATTAACAATACAGTAAGCCAAAATATAGTTTGCTATGAGAATTACTGGTTAGCCAGTTGTTTTTCCAGACAAAGGAGATTTGTCATTGAATCTGAATACTAAATCGAACTCAATATCAAAAGGTTGACATTTCAAATTCGATCCTTTTAGCTTGATTTTGAATCAAACGCATTTGTATCAAATTAACATTATCAAATTGTAACTGTAAAAATCAAAATGAACAATAAGATAAGATGTTGCTCTCAGTGAAAGGCACAAGTTTTCCACATGAGAAAACTGATCGGTAATTCCTCAAAGATTTTAACCCGAAGGAAGAAACATCAGACCGTTACACTTTGAACCGACCGGCAGAGCCTTCATCTTAAATCTACAGAAAAAAGATTCATTAAGCCGACGCCGGTAAGTTCCAAAGTGAAACAGGAGAAGCTTCCTTCAACCTAAAATCAAATCGGAATGTGCAGACCAACCAGCCTCTCTTCGGTGTGGTTAAAGCAAATCAATCATCATCGAGCAAATTCCAAAACAAACAAGTCGAATGGAAAAATAGAAACAAATTTCGGCAAGTGTAGTGTTGAGCCTAAGAGAAAACGCAGAAATCCACGGCGAAAATTGGATCTACGTGTCCATAAGCATCGTTTGATTTGGCATCCTTTCCTTATATCCTCTGTTACTACTTTTTCTGCAACAGCGAAATTCATAGAAGATGCAAATTGTTCGAGGATTTTAGGAGAAAAATGGATATTACTGATGACAAATAACAACGAAAACTAAACATCATGAAATGTAAAAGCATGTATAACCGATAAACTGAAAGAAGTGGAATCGTTGCAGCCATTAATATTGATTTGAGTGGGCGAACAATTAGGAAAGTGGGGAACGTGAGTGATGCAGTTAATATATGAAGGAAAATTAGGGTTTATTCGGAAACGGATTTGGGCCTTTTTCGGGTCGGATTTTTCAGCTCATTTTTCAGCGGTTCGGGTTTATATAATCAAAATATAAACGGTTCGGGTTAAAAATCATTAGCAAAGTGCATTTTCTGAGTCCCACTATATGATCCATTAATTAGGTGGTGTCAATACACACATGGTTGGTATAATAATATACACATGGCGCCACATGATTGGTGGGCCATGTAGTGGGACTCCCAAAAATGGGTCAGAGGATGTGTAGCGATTAGCATGGGTAGCAACAGGCTATTCTCATTTATTCGATGAACACCTCGAATAACGGGTGCGAGTTTCGCTCGTCATAACAAATACTATATATAATTTCACTAGCAAGAAAATCACATCACATACACTAAATTCCTCAAAACAGAACTGCAACAAATCCAACTAATCCAATCACAACTTTTGTAGCTGTAAATGGATCTCCATAGCCATAGCTGAAGCTAGCAGAAGAGTACGAACTCTCCGAATCCATCGCCGCGTCCGTACTATTCATCCTGCTGCCATTCTTATCACTACAAAAAAAAAAAATCATTCAATCATAACTTTCTCTGTTTATGCATGTCTTCATGTTAAGAATTTACATCTCTTTAATTATATACACATACCTCCCAGTTACTGAAACTGTGCATGAATCATTACCTGCATAATTATCATTACAAGACAACATTAGACTATCAATTAGCAAAAACAGTTGTAACACAATTCTTGATCATCACAAGCTTCCACATCACTTACGTGGAGTAGTAGAAGTGATTGCAGCCACGCCGTTGAAATCACAGCTCCCAGCCGCCCTCCCCATCTGTTGGTAATACGAGTCGAACGCAAACGTGGCGTGCGCGGACAGCGTGTCCGGCTCGAAGCACGGCTGCCCCTGCATCAACGGCGAGCAGTCCACCTTCCCTTCTCCACAAGCCCAGTCCAACGCAGCCTGCACCATTTTCTCGTCCGCCCCGGCCTTCGCACTGCAGTAAGTCTCGTTGGTATTGGTGTTGGTTTCATTCACTGAAGATGAAACCAAGCCACTGAATTGGACGGTGTAGATCGATTCACCGTTTTGATCGAACAAGCCCCAGTTTGCCCCTTGTTTTGTATCCTCATTGTAGAGTTCGTAAATGTAGGCGCTCACGCCACTACCGGGATGTCTAGGACTTCCTGTTCTGTTCAGCACATGTTTAATTAAATTCGTGTTGTATGTCTTTGCATTGTCCAGATTGGCGTATGTGTCCGCCTCGCTTTTCGACGGCCATCCCGTCTCCGAAACAACCACCGGGACGTCGCTAATGTTGAGGTTTGCCATCGCGTAGTACGCGGCATCCACCATCGCGTCGAAGGCGTTCGAGTAGCGAAGGGTAGTGTTTACATCCACGGCTTGTTTGTTCGTCGGGATTGGATTGAAAAGCGCGTAGTCCAACACATACACGCCGACGCCCCTTGATTTCGCGTAGTCGAGGTAAGGGTATAAGTTGATCATGAAGTGGGAGTTGGTGGTTTGCAGGAAGTTGAGTAGTGGGAGTAAGACGGCGTCGAGCGACCGGTTGAAGAAGGCTTGAGAGGGAGGGAAGGAGTTGAGGATTATAGTGGAGGAGAGTGGTGTAGAGACTTTGATTTTGTTGTCAAGATTGGAAGCTACTAAAGCTAGGTGGATATTCTTGATTGCTTTGATGAGGAGGGATGAGGAATTTGGCATGGTTGTTAGAACATCTGAGCCAATGCAGATTGTTGTGATGTTTGTGGAAGGGTAATGTGTTAGGACATTTTGGGAGACCCATTTGGCAGCAGATGAGTTTGACTGGGATATGGATAGGAGTTGGTTGTTAGGGACAGAAATAGCAACTTTAATGGTTGTGTTGGCAAGTGCTTGGAGCATGTTGGGATCTGCATTGTAGAGCCTCACTTGCTGGATTTGCTGGGCTTTGAGGAGTGCTGCTGTCTCGGCCGGGGTCGGGGAGGAGGGCGTTGTTCGGATGTTGACGCCGATAAACGCATCTGTGAAATCAATACATGTCACGTGTATAATATGAAATCAAGACTAATGAACATATAAAAATTTAGAAAATGTGTTGATTGTATTGTACCTTCTTCAGCAAGAGCAGCTGCAGCTGAGAATGTTAAAACCAAAAGAAAAGGAACCAATTTTTCCATCCTTATTGATTCTTCTAACTTGGTTGCCCTAAAACCAAATGCAGAAAAGCAAGAAAACTTAAGCTATAAAAAGGCCATGGTGCTAGAAAAAGAAAAGTAAATGGAATAAGAACTTTAAGAAGAAAAAAAAAAAAAGAGGAGAGCAAATGCAAAAGATAAAGGGACTTTACGATATGAAAAATGTTTGAGAATTGTCAAAGTACGTGTTTATGTTTCATATCGACTTGGTATTGATCAATGTTTTTATACATGTAAGTTTGGATAATTCCTCCCTTTATACGGGGCTTTTTAAGCAGTTGTGGTACAATTTATCAAGAATAAAATGAGTACAAGTAATATTTATATGATCCAATATATCTTGAAAGAATCATCTTTCATTCACTCATGTTCTTCTCTTTACTGCTTTTCTCTTTAGAATTGAATCTTTTTTATTTGAAGCTTCTGTATTGACTTTGAGAAAAGCACTTTGTGAAGGCCCTTTAGGCTTAAAAGGTTGCCATTTCTTGGCTACATCAAGTTATATATTATGGGCTAGCCATCAATTTACAGATAACAATTGAACAAGGCCTTAAATTCAGAAATATGGGCCTAAGAGATTATATTCATACTTCAACCATGGGTATCTCATCTCCCTTCAAATTGTGTACTTTAATTCGACATGATATATTTACACTCCGTTAAATTGTGAATTTCTTTATTTTGAAATTGTAAATTTATACACAACTCTGGACCATTAGGACTGTAGATTCAATTGCATTCCCAAAGACCCTTCTTCTTTAGTATTTCAAAGAAACCAATGCCAAATATTTTTCCACATACATATTTTCATCCCACCAAACAAATCAAAGAGATTGACAATCTCAACACGCTCAAAGAAGTGCACAAAGTTGAAGAAAAAAAAGGTAATAGAGTGTGTTGAAACACAATTGAAACAAGTAGGCAAATTCAATTGGTCATCGAGTAAAGTGGTGCACATAACAAAATGTCGCCCCATTTAATATTCTAATTGGCCCAAATCCTTAAAATGGGTACACCTAGACAAGAATCAAGAACATTGTAGAAAGGTGGGACGACATAGCGGTTAAGGTGGAGCCTGGGGCCGGAAGGTCATGGCTCAAAAGCAACCAATATTGCTATGTGTGAGTATGTCTATGGTTAGTTTAGAGTGGTTAAACCCTCCTATATTGTTTGCAGGCTAGAGCACAAGAGTGTAATTTACTTAGTGCGCACTTCAATAGTAACTGCAGGTTACCCTCGTTATAAAAAAAACAATATATTGTAGAAAGTCAGTGCGCTAGAGAGAGAGTTCACACACACATTATATGCCAGTAAACATAAAGCTTAAACCCCGTTTATAGTTACAAGTGCAATCATTGTTGAAAGTGATGGTAGATAAGATGAGTATTTTTAGAAATTGAAACAAGTCTATGGTATCCAATAGAATTTAAGTATTAATAATTGTAATTAGTAAACCTTCCGTCCCATTCATTTTATCTCACTTTTTTTTTAATTGGGTTGTCTCACTCAATTCTGTCTCACTTTAGAAATGACAAATTATGTACACATAATTATCAAGTCTTCTCTTGTGGCTTCCACTCATTTATTTACATATAATTTTCAACTCTTTTTAATAGTTGTGCCGAAAAGAAGTGAGTCAAACTCAATAGAATGAAGGAGTACTAGTGTTAATCATCTTATATCACAGTATTTTTAGAAATTGGAACAAGTCTATGCTACCCAATAGAATTTAAGAATTAATAATAGTGACTAGTACCCCTTCCGTCCTATTTATTTTATCTCACTTTCTTAATCGGGTTGTCTCACTCAATTTTGTCTCACTCTAAAATGGCAAATTACGTACGCACAATTATCAAGTCTTCTTTTGTGGCTTCTACTAATTTACATATAATTTTCAATTCTTTCTAATAGTCGTGACGAAAATAAGTGAGTCAAACTCAATAGGATGGAGAAGTACTAATGTTAACCATCTTCTATCACATTTCTTGTGTTATATAGCATGAAATGATGATACACGTCCCTTTTAGCCTAAATAATTAAAATAATACTGACCCTAATGTATATCCGTATATAACTGAAAATACATATATTATCTTCTATTAATGGATCATGAAATAAGATACATAAAATGAGATAGAGAATTCTCACTGCTCTTATATACCAACAGAAAACACATACTATAATTTTGGTGTCGGATAGGTGATTTCACATCTTACTAGTGCTTTTTCATTGTTCCAAATTTATCAATTGTATGTTTGTTTAACTAAAAACTTATTATTGTACTCTCTCCGTCTTATTGTTACTGTCTATTTTACTAATCGGGTTGTCCCGTTATTACTGTCATCTTTCATAAAATAGCAAAAATTACTTTAAACAAAAAATAAAGTGGCCCCTCCTACTTAATATTCATCCCCACATTATCATGCTCTCACTCTCTCTCCAAAAATCTATATCTCACACGATTTTGATTCCACTCCGTACTCGAAAATTAATGATTTTTAAATTTTTTAGAAACTTAAGATTATTTCTTAAAATACAATATGAAAAAAAATTGATTGTCTCTACTATGCCTTGCAAAAATTTGGATAAATTCTCATTTTTTCTACCAACCACTCATAAAAAATTGTGTGCATTTCTTTATACAATTAAAACTCATAAAATATATACTTATACAAAGCTTTTTAATCTTTGTGTCGAAATCACACTAATAGTGGGACGGAAGGAGGAAATATATTATTTTAGGCTCGAAAGAAAAATTGAGGCGTCATGGATACATTATTATAGGCAGACAATTGAGTTGGGTGAAATAGTATGCGTCAGCAAAACATCACAAAACCTTGTGCTCATGTCATATGTGCAAATATTAATTAAAAATAAATAAACATGCAGAGGCGGATTCAAAGAGGGTGGATGGGTGTGAACCCCCCCCCCCCCCCCCACCCCCACCTCCCAACTTTCGTGTAATATTACGAATTGTCTTCAATTTTTAGTAATTTATATATTTGTCTCATTTAAATTTTTGGATTCACCCCCCAATATTTTTTAATTTGTCAACTTACACCAAAGTGAAAATTAAGAATTAGTGTGAATATGACCACTAATTTAAAGAAATATTAAAAAATGCATGTTACGTGTCACTAATTTTAATTTTAGTGAAGGTCTAGAATTTGAAGTTTTGGATATCTATTTTGATAGAGTTACATATATAATATAACATATATCTTTATGCAGTTATATGTTGTTGGTCCAGAGACGATAGTCAGGTGTAGAGGGGGGGTGAATACTCCTGATGGCAGTATCTTTTTCTCGAACTGAAGGACAGATGAGCTGTTTAGTGCAACTGATGAACAGTGCCAAATATTAACCTTCGATCACGGGTCAGAGTGTGTCAACTACTGAGCTCTCCTACTAACTTGAGTCAGTCGTTCGAAACTTAGTCGGAGACGTTTTGTGTGCGGATAAATGTGGGGCCCGGAAATTCGTCTCAGTTTTGAATAACGCTTTTCACAAATCAAGTTCTTTTGGATGTGCGCTTTTGAAACACGTTTTATACAAACATATGATTTTGAACAGTTATGATATGCAATAAAACAGTAAAGAACACAAGCGATTTAACGTGGTTCGGATACGCAAGATCCTACGTCCACGGTCCTGACAATGGCAGGATAACTTGTTGATTATACTGAGCAAGCCTCAGCAGGTATCTGTGCACTGGACAGATCCTTCTAAGTTATAGTCCTTAGCGACTTTACAATTCAAACCGAAGTTCGAAAGGGAGGGAATAATCTCCAACTAAGAAGGAGTTCTTACAATAAGAACAATTCACTAAAAGTGAACTCCTTCGAAATCTAAGCTATAAATCTGGTAATGAGCTTAGTCTAGAGAAGAAAGGGATCTAAATACTCTAAAGAGAAGAACTACAAATATTCTATGAAAGCAAGTTCTTCTCTATATAATCTGTTGAGTTCGCTAGAGTGTTCTTGAGCTTGAGTTTTTTCCCTTACGAGTCCCGTACGTGGAGCTTCGAATTTCTTCTCTATTTATAGTTGTGAGCTATGGCATATGTCCGTTGGAGACGACGAAGCCACGTGTCACAAGCTTCCAAAGAAAACGGCCATAATTTCGAATTTGTTGCAGCAGGGCAGTTAATTACTGTACATGAGAGCAGCTTTACTATATAGAGCAGATATGGCGCTGTCGGCTTCTCATTGGTCGAGGTTTGTGGTTGGTGAGAATGTGTTAGAGTCAAAGTTGACTATTCAAACAACCTCGTAAGATCTTCTGCTGAACTTCGAAAAGACTTGTGCGACTGGGTCGTTTTCTGTCGGACACAGTAGACTAGATAAGTCTCTGTCTTCTTCGACTGAGTCGGCTGACAAGGAATACATTTACTGAGAGGTCAGCTGGCGACTGCGAAGGTACTGAGCTTTGCATATGTTCTTCTGCTGATGGCTTATCAGTTGATGGGTTGTCTCCTACTGAGGTGAAGATCAGCTGCTGGCTGAAGAACGCAAGCTCTTACAAAGATGACGTGGGGTTCTGGAAAGTAACTTCGTCAGAAGATCAGTCCAACAGTTTACCCCGTACAAGACTTAGACAAAAGATAATCAAAATAAACAAGTCTAAACTATACATCATCTAATCCTATAAACACACTGAACGACTGATAACAGCTGGGTTTTGGGATTTTCAATTCCTTAGTACTACTATGATTTCCCCCAATATTCTTTTAACCACTAGACAGCTGAGTACCATCTACTGGCTCATAACCCAACAATTTCCCCCTAATTGATGATGCCAAAACCTCTATTTCTAACCATCTAGCCTCTATTCTACTGACAACAATTTCCCCTTGAAGACAATCAAGATGATCAATAAAACATCAAGTCAGTCGGCGAGATATAGGCAAAATCAGAGAACGATTATGTGAGTGTGTGTCAGATCACTTAGTGATCAGTTGTGAGAAAACACAAACAAAATCCATGAGACAATGAGTAATTGTCTGGCAAGCAATAGGAACCAATATATATATAGACAAAGAGTACAAGGGCCCTATTACTATTACAACAAATATGAGATAAGAGATCAAGTCTGACTTCTGAAATTCTTCGTGCGTTTCTTAAAGTCAGCAGACTTGTCAGCTGGAGGGTCCAGGTAGTAATACTTGTAGACTCTTGAGCGTAGAACCTGGATTTCCTCATAATCCTCTGGATCGTTCATATTCAGACATAGATGAATAGCAGCTTCTTCTACTTCTCTCTCAATCTCTTTTGTGCATAGCACGCCGCGAGTAGTCCTAGGAGGAGGGATTCGCCTGAATGCTGGAGCTCTGAAGGGTATTTTCTCTTTCTCCATGATCTGACGGATCTGATTTCTGAAATCCATATCGAATCGACTGATAAGTCTATCAAAGTGTTGATCAGCTGATTTGTCAGTCTCATAGATACCCCAAAAATAGTATCCCTTAATAAAGTCTTCTTTCAGTTCCTCCCACTGCTCGTTGAGCTCGGCTGGCACCCATTTATCCACATGAGGTGTAGGCTCCTTCTTGATATAAGGTGCCCTTCTGAATTTGGATCCTCGTGGAATTTGCTTCCTTGGATCAGCTGTTGGCTTTTCAGATAGTCTAATCATTTTAGCCATGTCAGCTATCCTCTTCTTCTCTCTGAGAGCCGCTGCCCTTGTATCTCCTCTCCTGAGATTTAGTCCCTGCAGTGTGGCTTCCCAAGTAGCTCTGTCCTCTGCCTCCTACTCAAGTGTGAGATTAGTCGGATAATAACTCTGTGCAGTTGGCTGGACCTCAGACACTAAGGCTTTGGCTAGCTCCTCCTGAGCTTTCTTCTCATCCTCAGCCTTCTTGGCCTTGCCCTTTGCAGCTTTCCTTGGCTTCTTGCCTATCTTAGCCTCTTCTAGTTGATGCTCATGATCAAGCTTATCCTGAAGCTGTTGAGCAATCTGAAGATCATAGGCTTCCTGCTCCGCTTTTGATTTAAATTTGCGAGAAGATGGAGAAGTGGGTTCAGTAGCGATCTCCTTCCCCGATCTCTGCGGTGTCAATACCTGAGGCTCTTCTACTTCTTCTTGATCCAAGAATTGTGCAACTTCATCTATGTGCTGGGCAGATGAGATGGGAGCTGCCTCAGTCACTGTCTGCTTGAGAGGGGTGTATTCCAGCAGGAGTACAACTGAACTAGGTCTAGCCTGAGCGGCTGACCCTTCTCCTTGAGCTGTGCTGGCCCCTTCCCCCTTACTTCCTTCCTCCACCAGTTCGACTACAGCCGGTTCCGCCTCAGTTTCTTCCTTTACGTCTTCTTCCCCCTTTTTGGCAACATCTGCCTTAGAGAGGTGAGAGCGGATGACTTTGATTTCTCGTTCAACATTGTGGACTGATTCTTTAATAAGAATGGCAGTGGATTCGAAGTCTTTGACGAGGTCGCAGTACATTTCCCAATCTTTTCCTTGATCAGCTCTGAATTGCTTAAGCTGCGCGGCTGACTCCTGACGGAGTTTCAGCAGAGCCTGATCGTTGGAATCTGTCATCTCTTTATGAATGGCCTTAAGGGCCTCCGCCTGTTGTTTTATACCAGTTTGTAGGCAGGAGGTGGCCAATTTATTTCTTTCATCCATTTCGGCCTTGACTGTAGCAAGAGCCTGAGCCAGCTGCTCAGAGAAAATCTTCTGCTGAGTGTGAAGTAGCTGTTGAATCTGGATTTCTAAATCTGCCTTCTGAGCGGCTAAGGCAGTCTCAATTATCTCCTGAATGTTCAGCTGTGGAGTGGTAGCTTCTGAGACTTTCTTCACCCCTTCAACCAGTCGGTCTACACTTGCCGTTTGGGCCTTAGTATACTGAGCCCATTTTATGTGAACATCTTTGGCTAGGAGGCAATTTTTGTCCCCCTGACGTCTTATGGCCTTGTTCACCGACTTAGAGGTGACATAACCGATTGGTTGTATCTGATACGAGCTTGTTCCGATCCTCTGCTCAGAAGTCACGAGTAGTTGCTCTCGACTGCGCTTCGAGGCACCCGGGGCAACACCTGATGTGGACGGAGGTGGTGATTTGCCCTTCTCGCGGGGAGTGGGACCCTCAGCAGAGCCTCCCAACTCTGCATCCTTGGGTGATGCCTGTTCCATCTCCTCATCCTTATCTCCATTATTCTCATTATCAGGAGAAGATGGTGGCGAGTGACTGTCGCCGGGCACTGAGGTGCGCAAGCTCAGCAGATAGAGCATTACCGCCCTCAAATCTTTGAATGTTGCCAGATCAGCTGGTTCCCCGAACCCAATTGCTGACTGCAACTCTTGCTCTTCAGCAAGTAATGAAAGAGCTGTCTGAGTCCTTATGATCTCTTCGAGTATGTCCCAACTCAGGAATCTCAGCAGCATCTGAACTCTAGCCCTTGTGGCTATTTCCACCAGATCTGAATGATCATATATCTCAGGGATCTGTGAGTGGACTTCACTTGTGGCTTGGAGGCGAGTAGAGTGGATGGTCGTCCACTCAGAGGAAGTCTCTTCAGTCGGAATTCTGACGTCCGACTGAGTCTCCTCAGAGCTGATCACTTGTACCTTATCCTTAAGTGTGGCTCCCTCCATTCCTGTGTCGGAGTCAAGAATGTGTTCTTCAGTAGGAGGAGGAGAGGCTGGTTTAGCTTGTTCTACTAGCACCTCAGCAGGTCCAGTTTTAGTCAGTCTTTTCCTTTTCGGAGGGTCGGCGCGAGGGGGCAAAGCAGTAGCTGATCTTTCTCTCTTCTGATTAGGCGGCCCTCGCCCAACAGACTTCTCAGCAGCTGCTTTAGTTTTGAATTTTATTAGCTTGCTGTCGAAGAATTTGGCGTCGACAAACGAAGAATTCCTCGCTACTGATTGCTCGATCAGTATGGACATCTTGGTCCCATATAGTAGCTTCCCAACGCTAATCATCTTCCCCTCACCAGTGGGTAAGATGGTGAACTTTTGCGCCTGAGCCTTCAGCTCGGCTACGTAATAATCTGTCCAGTTCACTTGGACTCCGTTGTCTATAGCCATCATCAGCTGAATACGTGGCTTAGACAGCTGATCATAAGATCCTGCGGAGCTCGTCAGAATATGTGACACAATGTAGGCGAGCCCCCCGTGCCGAGGTAGCGAAGCGGGTTCTTTGGTAGAGCAGTTTTGAAACTGATGTCCTGCCTCCCACAGAACTTCTGAACATACTTGTTCATCTCCTTCTCCTTGTAGCCAATAGGAGAAACACCACTGTCTGGGAGATCAAACGCTAGTCCCAATGCATCTCGGATGTTGAAGACGTGCTGACTCACATCCCACGAGTTTGGGATAACCTCCTTCATATATGAGAAGGAAGACTCTTCTCCTCTGAATGCGAGAGTCCTCCAGTTGAGGTACACTTCCACAACTTGCCTCGGCAGATAAGCCCTAGGCTGCTTGGATACGAGCCATCCAAGTCCAGATAGCTCTAGCGCCTCGAAGACTGGCTCAAGATATGGAAGATCCACTTGGCGAAGCGCCATGGTGGGTTCGAACTGAATCCGTGAGAGTATGATCTCGTTCATATTAGCGGGTTCATTAACATACGCCTTTAAAATCGTAAAGACTTAGGAGGACGGTTGACGAGCTGAAGACCACGTTCCCCCTTGTTGTGTACAATATGATTCTCCCAACTGAATCACTGTACTGGTCATCTGTCCTGTCATACTGGTTCCTTCCGTTTGATACTAATTGTTGCCAATTGCGGTTATCAGTAGTTGTCCTCTACTGACGTGACTCAGTAGGATCCAGTAGACCTAGCTCAACTGATAGTTCTCCGAATCGTTCTCGGCCAAGTGGTTTGGTCGGTATGTCTGCCCTTTGCTTGTTAGTATGGACTTTCTCCATTCTGATATCCTTCTTCTCGACATGGTCTCTGATGAAGTGGTGTCGGATATCCACGTGCTTGCATCTCGTATGTAGAACTGGATTCTGAGTTATTGCAATAGCACTTGTGGAGTCACAGTAGATGGGCACTTCATTCTGAATGATACCATAATCTCTCAGTTGTTGTCGAAGCCAAAGAATGCAGGCACAAGCAACTTCCGAGCAGCCATATACTCGGCTTCCGGTAGTGGACGTTGCTACTAAGTGCTGTTTCTTTGAAAACCATGACATCAGCTTGCTGCCTAGGAACTGACATGTTCCGGAAGTCGACTTTCGATCTATCCTGCATAATCAGCATCGAAATAACTTTGTCGGTATAAGATTATCATCGGCAGGGATACCATAACCCAAAGTCAGGTGTTCCTCTTAGATATCGCAGAATCTTCTTTGCTTTGAGTCTAGATGACTTCGCTTGGGATCCGCTTGAAATCTTGCACATACACCTACACCATAAGTTATGTCGGGTCGGCTAGTCGTTAAATATAATAAAGAACCAATAATAGTTCTATAATCGGTAGAGTTAACGAAGCTCCCTCTTTGTTTAGATCGATTTTAAAATTTGTGTTCATGGGGATCTTGACCGTGCTTGCTCGAATCGCGGCCCGAATCTTTTGAGAAGATCTCGAGTGTATTTAGCTTGATTGATGAAGATTTCTTCGGTGATTGCTTCACTTGAAATCCAAGGAAATAATTCATCTCTCCCATCATGGACATCTCGAACTTCTCCTTCATCATCTTCTCGAACTGGCCGGCATATGGTCTCGTTTACGCAGACGAAAATGATGTCGTCCACGTAGATTTGCACCGGTAGGATGTCATCTCCTCGACTTTATGCTTGAACAGGGTGCGATCTACTGTCCCCTTCTGAAAACCTTTCTGAAGTAGAAAGTCTGATAGGGTATCGTACCAAGCCATAGGTGCTTGTTTTAACCCATACAGAGCTTTTCGAAGTTTGTACACCTGATGTCCCTGCTGAAAGCCGGACGGTTGTTCCACGTAGACTTCTTCCTTCAGTACGCCATTCAGAAAAGTTGACTTTACATTCATCTGATATACTTTGAATCCTTGATGTGTTGCGTAGGTTAGGAAAAGACGAATGGCTTCCAATCTTGCGACTAGAGCGAAAGTTTCATCAAAGTCGATTCCTTCTGCTTGACTGTATCCCTTGGCAACTAGTCGAGCTTTGTTTCTGACGATGACGTTGTTTTCATCACGCTTGTTTTTGAAGACCCACTTAGTACCGATCACATGCCGATGTCTAAGTGCACGTCAACAAGCTCCCAAACTTCGTTTCTGACGAACTGGTTCAGCTCTTCTTGCATGGCGATGATCCAGTCAGCATCGTTAAGTGCATCCTCTATCGACTGAGGTTCTTCTGTAGACAAGAAATAAGAATAAAGTGAGCTTTCTCCTTGATTTAATCTCGATCTTGTTCTTATCGTTGCTGATGGATCTCCTATTATGAGATCTGAAGAGTGAGCGTCAAGCCATGAATGTCTGAGTCTGGCTTCTTCTTCTGATACTACTTCTGCAGAATCAGTAGGAGTGTTAGGCATTTCAATAGTAATGCGTTACGAGATTGCGAGCGGTTCGGTAAGAAGGTTAGGATCTACTGAGTTTCCAAGTTCAGGGGCATTTAGCTCAGGAACATTAATCGTTCCCCCTGAGTTTATATTCTCAGTAGAGGTCTCAGTTACCACTGGGGCTTCCTCATCGACCGTTGTTACCTGTTGTTGATTCTGTTCAGTAGAATCAACCAGGTCGCCTACATCGCCCGTTGGTTGAGTCCGAGTTTCTTCATCATCTCGACTCATCATCCCAACAATGCTTGGATCTTTTCGGTTTTATCGATCGATCAGAGATCCCGTAGCTTGCTTCGCCGACATCATCGTATTTGTCTCTCGTAGTTTTCCTCGTTCTCGGTAACAAACTCATCAAAAACAACATGAGGGCTTTCCTCCACGCAAAGAGTCCGATAGTTAAAGACTCGAAGGCTTTACTTGACTCGGGAATATCCTAAGAATACCCCTTGATCGAGATTTGCTATCAAAGACCTTCAACCGATCTTTCCCGTTATTGTGGATAAAGCACGGACAACCAAAAATATGAAAATGAGAAATAGAAGGAATTCTCCCTTTCCACAATTCGTATAGTGTCTTCATGTGTTGCTGTGTAAGTAGTGAGCGATTCTGAGTGTAGCAGGCTGTGTCAGTAGCATCTGCCCAAAACTTAGAGGGTAGCCCAGAGTCTGCTAGGAGCGTCCTTGCTGCTTCTTTGAGTGTTCTGTTTTTGCGTTCGGCAAGTCCGTTCGTTGAGGAGTACGAGCGGTGATGTCTCGTGCTTGAATTCCCTCTTTCTCGCAGTACTCTTTAACTACCGAGTTGAGAAATTTTGTTCCTCTCGTCTCGAGCGTTCTTTGTATATCTTGATGTCCTTTTCCACACTGAGCTTTTTCAGTAGTTTAGGCAACTCAGTCATGACATCAGATTTGTTGGCGATGAAGATTACCCATGTATATCTCGAGTAGTCGTCTATAACGACAAGGGCATACTTCTTGCCTCGTATAGTCAATGGAGAAACTGGCCCAAATAAATCCATGTGCAGCAGCTGAAGGATTCCATCAGTGGAAGGTGAAGGAATAGGTGGATTGCTTTTCTTTGTCTGCTTTCCCTTCAAGCATGCTTCACAATTTCTGTCTTTGATGAACGATTCGTTGGGTAGTCCCCTGACTTTAGAGTTCTTGGCGAGCTTGTTCATAGTCTTGAAGTTCAGGTGGCTGAGTCTCTTATGCCATAGCCATCCTGACTTGTCACTGGATTTCGTCTGTGCGAGCAAGCAAGCCTCAGGTTCTGCGGTATTCCAGTTAGCAACGTATATGTTTTTCTTCCGCGAACCTGATAACACTGTTTTCCATGTAGATTTATCAACAATATCACAGAAACCAACGTCAAAGATTACTCTGTTAAGATTATCACAGAATTGACTGACAGAAAGGAGATTATGTTGAAGTCCTTCAACATATGTTACTCTTGGAACTGAAGCAGTCCCAATATTCAGCGTTCCATATCCCCTTGTATATAGTTGTCACCAAACTCAATTCTGGGACCATCTTCTTGTATATAGTTGGTCAGCAGGCTCTTCTGGTACGTCATGTGTCTTGAGCAGCCGCTGTCCACTATCCATGGGTCCTTATGCACCTGCAAAACAGAAGCATTTTTAGGTACCCTTTGGTTCAGTTTGGTCATTACATGTTAGTGGGTGATTTCGGAACCCAAATCTGCCTCGGAACCTTAGAAGTCTGAGACTTCTTCTTCTGAATCTTATCAGTTTTCTTCTCCACAGTACTCGGAGATACTGACTTTCTGCTGATGATTTTGGGTTCAGGAGCTTTCTTTTTCTGAGTCTTTGCGCTTCTCCTGACCCTGGGCTTATAATAGTATGAGCCGTACTGAGCCGGGTGCTCGTACAGTGGCTCATGGTACTGTTCTGCCCATCTGACCTTCTTGGTTCCCCCTGAATTTGATCGCGGTGTCCTGGGGCTGGAACCTTTGGTCAGCTGCTTGTTGTTGCTCGCCGGGGTGCAATCATTTTCTGTTTGTTCTTCGCCTGAGGTGTGGTGTCAGCAGCTTGCACCTTTCCTCTGACAAACCTATCAGCCAGCGCTTCTGAGCTTTTCGAGGTAGAAACTTCGTGGGTATAGCCAAGTCCTTCTTTCATGACAGTTGGCCGTTGTGCTCTGAGCATACTTTCTAGCTTCTCCTTAGCTCCAAGGTATTGTTCAGTCATCAGTCCTCGCCAGACCTCGTCACTCCTCCTGAGTGAGTCATAATCTTTCTATACGTCTGAGAGCTTCTGACTGAGCTGGGCTATTTCAGTCTCTTTCTCACAATTGTCCTTAGTCAGAACTGAGATCTGAGTCTCTTGAAGCTGAGACTTAGTCATAAGAGATTCGATCTCTTCCTTGAGTCTCGCAACTAGATTCTCTGACTCAGTAGAGACCTGACAATCGAGAGAAAGTCTCGATTTTCAGCCTTTTACCATCTCCAGTTCCTGGATCGTTCTGCTGAACTCTCTGCTCAGCTGAATCTGTTCCTCTAGTAGATCGTCGTATGCTTGTACCACATCCAGAGGATCATCTATGACCGAGCACGTGTCGTGTGTGCTGTGTGAAGAGGAGATTATATTAAGTTTGGAGTTTACCTCAGTCTCTTCTCCGGCCATCAGACAGTATTCAGCTGTTCCTTCAGGAACCGTTTCTCTGACCTCAACTGCCACAAATGCAGCTTCGTCCTCAGAGGAATACATAAATGTATCATCCTCAAGAGAGTTGTCGGATATCTCTCTGGCTATGTAGGCCTGCCTTCTTTGGGCAAATATTTCTCTTACGGCTTGCCGTTACGCTCGTTGAGCCTGGAGAGTTCGGGACGATCGTGCGATAGTGTCCCTCCTTCTTACGGTTATAACAGTGGATGTTCTGCTTTGCTTTTTCCAGTCGAAGCTTTGGATGGACTCGCGGCGGGCTCGTGTTCCCGCATTCGAGTAGAAGGATTAGATTCTTCCCTTTTCGATAATCTTCCTTACCCGAGGGAGAGACTCTTTTGTATTTCCTCGCCTTTCGACTCTCTCATTTTCTCTCCGATATTTGAGAGCCATCACAGCCACGGGGTCGGTGCACGAAGTCTCACAAGATTTTGCTTCGATAGTGGCCACCGCCTTGCTTGAGGAAATCGGTTTGGATCCGGTTTGCTTGACGATTGCTTTAAAAGCATGATCGATCCGTGTGTCGGTGGAGCACCTTGGAACACCTTTGAGGTAGACTATGCTCAAATTCCTCCGTCTTTAGTTCTGAAAATATAACATCAGGAGTTAGAGCATTTAGATCAGAGCGACGTAAATAAGTAGCAAATGGAAGCCACTTCTGTCGAGGTAGCGCTCTCAAGATCTTTGTGTTCATCTCTTTGTTGGTGAACACCTTCCCCAGCCCGTTGATGACATTGACTTGATTTGTAAATCTGACACTGAGCTCGTCAATGGTCTCACTGGGCTCCATTGCAAAGGCTTCGAACTTCTGAAGCTCTAATTCGAGCTTGGTTTCTTTGATCTGCGGGGTTCCTTGGCTCAGTACAGCCAAAGCATCCCATAGCTCTTTTGCCATTTTGCAGTCCTGCACCCTTCCGAGATGAGAGTCACTGAGCGTTGTCAGTATTGCGTTTCGCGCAACTCGGTCGAGGTTGTGCAGCTTTTTCTCTTCAGGTGTGAAGGCTGATTTGTCTTTGGGAACCTTAGCACCAATCTGTGCTCCTACACCTCCCGCAGCAGCGAACTGAACGCTGTCAATCATGGGAATGATGGGTCCAGTCTCCAGAACGTCCGTCATGCTGTCGTGCAGCGATGTGAGGTGTGCCTCCATTCTCACGCGCCATACCATGAAGTTCTCTATTGAGAACATCTGCACCATCCTGATACCTGACATGTCAGACATTATGCGAACGAGTATAAGGATGAGAGAAGAGATGCTTGTTCAGTGAAAACATTTTCAAGGATCTGTTCGAGAGAACCAGTAGTACACAACCGGTGATCAGAAGAACACCGTTGCTCTGATACCAATTGTTGGTCCGGAGACGATAGTCAGGTGTAGAGGGGGGGGGTGAATACACTTGATGGCAGTATCTTTTTCTCGAACCGAAGGACAGCTGAGCTGTTTAGTGCAACTGATGAACAGTGTCAAATAGTAACCTTCGATCACGGGTCAGAGTGTGTCAGCTACTGAGCTCTCCTACTGACTTGAGTCAGTCGTTCGAAACTCAGTCGGAGACGTTTTGTGCGCGGATAAGTGTGGGGCCCGAAAATTCGTCTCAGTTTTAAAAAACGCTTTTCACAAATCAAGTTCTTTTAGCTGTGCGCTTTTGAAACACGTTATATACAAACATATGATTTTGAACAGTTATGATATGCAATAAAACAGTAAAGAATACAAGCGATTTAACGTGGTTCGGATACGCAAGATCCTACGTCCACGGTCCTGACAATGGCAGGATAACTTGTTGATTATACTGAGCAAGCCTCAGCAGGTATCTGTGCACTGGACAGATCCTTCTAAGTTATAGTCCTTAGCGACTTTACAATTCAAACCGAAGTTCGAAATGGAGGGAATAATCTCCAACTAAGAAGGAGTTCTTACAATAAGAACAATTCACTAAAAGTGAACTCCTTCGAAATCTAAGTTATAAATCTGGCAATGAGCTTAGTCTAGAGAAGAAAGGGATCTAAATACTCTAGAGAGAAGAACTACAAATATTCTATGAAAGCAAGTTCTTCTCTGTATAATCTGTTGAGTTCGCTAGAGTGTTCTTGAGCTTGAGCTTTTTCCCTTACGAGTCCTGTACGTGGAGCTTCGAATTTCTTCTCTATTTATAGTTGTGAGCTATGGCATATGTCCGTTGGAGACGACGATGCCACATGTCACAAGCTTCCAAAGAAAACGGCCATAATTTCGAATTTGTTGCGACGGAGGCGGTTAATTACCGTACATGAGAGCAACTTTACTATATAGAGCAGATATGGCGCTGTCGGGTTTTTCATTGTCGGGGTTTGTGGTTGGTGAGAATGTGTCAGAGTCAAAGTTGACTATTCAAACAACCTCGTAAGATCTTCTGCTGAACTTCGAAAAGACTTGTGCGACCGGGTCGTTTTACGTCGGACACGACGATAGACTAGATAAGTCTCTGTCTTCTTCGACTGAGTCGGCTGACAAGGAATACATTTACTAAGAGGTCAGCTGGCGACTGCGAAGGTACTGAGCTTTGCATATGTTCTTGTGCTAATGGCTTATCAGTTGATGGGCTGTCTCTTACTGAGGTGAAGATCAGCTGCTGGCTGAAGAACGCAAGCTCTTACAAAGATGACGTGGGGTTCTGGAAAGTAACTTCGTCAGAAGATCAGTCCAACAGTTTACCCCGTACAGGACTTAGACAAAAGATAATCAAAATAAACAAGTCTAACCTATACATTATCTAATCCTATACACACTGAACGGCTGATAACAGCTGGGTTTTGGGATCTTCAATTCCTTAGTACTACTATGATTTCCCTCAATATTCTTTTAACCACTAGACAACTGAGTACCATCTACTGACTCATAATCCAACATATGTTATTTTGTGTTTTCATTTTTTTTTATACTTGAGTGTCATTTAAAGTATAAAAAACTCTATCTTTCAAATATTTAATTAATTTATAAGTTAGAAATTGTTATTCTTCGTAATATCCTCCAACTAAATTTAGGCGTCGTCAAAATACGATTTTATACTATATTTTTTGAATAAATTACAAACAACATATAACGGCCATTCGTAAAAGAAAATATAATATCGCTAAATAAGCCTTAATTAGTAAGTATATTTAGACCAAAAATACCCCAAAAAAATTTCTCGGGGACTCCGCCCCCGAACCCCCAGATAAATACAACTCATCCCCGTAAAATTCGCCCCCCTAACAATAAATTCTGGATCCGCCCCTGTAAACATGGATGTTTGAAGGTTAACAATTATTCAATTTAATTAACATAATAATCTCATTCAGTTTGCATTCGATTATTATTGCAACGTTATATTATTTATTTTAAGAAATTTCATTTATTTTTTCATCAATTTGATGGTTATCTATTGGATCGTGTTTCAAACTTATCATCAATATCTATAAATTATCTCGTACCCAACTCGACTTGTAGTTGGTCGCAGGTCCATTTTCTTTTTGTAGTGTTTAATTATGATACCTTTTTCACTTCCCTTTATTTTGTGGGAACTCGCACCTTTAGTCACTTGTGATAGAAGTCTCTCTTTAAAATTTTAATTGATAAAAATAACGGGTTGAAGAAAATTAAATCGACAGTTAAAGAACTTTTTCGTAAAATATAAAAATAATTTCCAATAGAAAAAAAGATTATCCCACAAATAGATAATTTTTATGCAGGTAATAAAAACCTAAATTCTTAAAGGACAAAAGTGAAGCGTTCTTTCCACTTATAAAACCTTATTTATGCCCATGAGGGAAACCACCCCGTATGGTTCGGTAACCGCCCCAATATCTATATGTTTCAATCCTTAATTTGTCCTATTATATGTAAGAACGTGTAACGACTGCGAATTTTACTCGTCATGAAAAATGTAAAATATATATGACTTTTAAGGGTTAATTCCGATTTTTCTCATTCAAATCACACAGGAGAGTTAAACCAACCTAAAGTGACAGACACAAGACACACATAGATATATATGACTTTTAAGGGTTAATTCCGATTTTTCTCACTCAAATCACGTAGGAGAGTTAAACTACCCTAAGGTGACAGACACACATAGGGTTTCCAGTGGAATTTGAACCCACAATCTTTCGGTCCCAAACCACTCATCTTCACTGCTACGCCATCCCATGGGGACAAAACAATTTTTTTCTTTTTTTTTTTATTCGTGGAACCCGCAGCCACTACATTCGGTGTGCATGAGTAAACGGATGACAGACAAATCACATAGTGGTGTTGGTAGGAATTGAACCCATGACCTATCGGTCCCGGACCACCCAACTTCACCACTACGCCATTCCATGAGGACAAAACAATTTTTTTTTTTTGTAATGATAAATACATGCTCATAGTATATTCACCAACTCCAACTTTTTGTACATGTCCTTTTGCTAAAACAATCATTGTCAAGGGATAATAATTTCAATCCATCTCATTGTTCCACTAGAGTTTATGCATTTCCATTTGTTTATAATTTGTTTTTTTTATTAGGGATTTAGGGGCATATGTCATTGATTTGGGATACCCTTCTAATTATTTTTGGGAAAACTTTATTTAAAGAATAATATCGATTCAATGGGATCTTTGGTGAGTAAGAGAAATATTTATAGCCACTAAAAAATATACACACGAAATAAATTATGCTCTAACATAATAGTTAGAAATCATATAATGTAAATTGTGAACCAAATGATGGATGAATATAAAGTTATAGATTTTTTGTATAAAAATATATAAGATTATACATAAACTATATAAAAATTATGCAAAATCTCTAAATTTCACGTTAAATATAGGTTATATGTGGAGTACATTTTAATCTACGATAAGGGCCAACATCATGTTGATGTCATCTTAGGTTAGGCTTATACAGGGGCATTTCGGACCTTTCCACGAGATTGCGACGCAGAGAATTGAAGACAGAACTGAAAATTGCATAATTTCGTCGACTTACTTTGTTAGTTAGTTCGCTGCACTAATAATTATTGGATGTCGTTATTACGAAGAAGAATATTTATTTATTTTCACCTTATTATCAAACAATTTACTGCATCAGTAACTTGTTGTCGTTATTTAAGGTGCGCAGCACAATCGATTGTAACTTAAGCAAGTTGTCTCGTATTTTGTTTGCTTTAATTTGGTGGCTATCATGGAATATGCTTTGAGACTTAGATCTTCCAACTTTAGAATTTTGCATGTTGTGATGATCTTATAAACGATAGTGATAGAGAAGACATTTGTAAAAGCAATCATCATCAATTCACTATTTTTAGTGGGTCTTGTACTTCACTAACGTAAAATAATCTTTTCATTAAAAATGTGCTGGCATATGCTTATGAAATGCTTACAAGAGCAACGTTTCATCTCTTGGATATTATTTTAAATAAATATTAGGTTTTTATTTTATTACAAACTTTGAAAATATGATCATTCCAAGTCTTGAATAGCTCAGTCTGATTTGATAACAATGACGGATTTGAAGGTTTTATACGCAATTTATGAATATCTTTTTATTTTCCCTTTCCTAAATTCTACAATTAGCGAATTTTTGAATTTTCGTCTTTCGCTCTCTTTCGTAATATGTGATCCGTGCAACACTCAAAAACTTCAATGTACTGTACCTAGTCATCTCTTAAGACTACTAAGAATTCAAATTACAGTTTAGTTGACTAGATCATATAGTCTACTCGTTGTCTTATGTGTCAATTACAAATTTGCTGATTATTTTATTAATATTTAGAACTTGAAAAATTGAAACTATATTGAATTAAATTTATTTTTAGTAAAAATCGTATATGACATAGTAATCGTACAACAATAAGAATGTGAAAGGAATCAACATACTCGCATAAGTACATCGGTAGTCCAACAAATACGGCACCATTTTCACGTTTTCACACAAGGAGGTAAACGCGCTTTAACCGATTTCAAATCAGTTCAACTCCCACAACCTCACTAGTAATTGATGGATAACAAATGCTTCTCGAAACGCGCTTTCGATTTCAAATACTAGAATTTTCAAAAGGGTAAAAGAAATGCTTCAGAAAGTTTTAAAAATAAATTTTTGATTTATTTTAATATTATCTATACGTCAATTAATTATGATTTATTATTATCTAACCTCTGAATACATATATGCACATTTTATATTATGTCATGCTAATGTTTCACTTTTATGATTAGGAGGAATTTTACAATAGTGATTGTTTCTGTTTATGTGACGAGAGCAAATTTCATAATTCGAGGTAAATGTTACCTTTGTGTAAATATTTACACAGAGGTACAGTTAAACCTCGATAAAGTAATAACTCTAGGACAGAAAAAAATATTCGTTTGACGAGAGTATTACTTTATCGAGCATGATTTTAGTGCATTCATCCATATCGGGACTGAGAAAAAATTATTAATTAAGCGAGGTCATTACTCTATCGAATATTACTTTATCGAGGTTTATCTGTACAACTAAAAAACTATTACACTTGTAATTATAAATTAATTTGATTACAACTTAATAAATCACATTTATTTATGGGTACCTAAATTTAATGTTGTTTTCAAAATTTATTCATAGATTCTCTTAATTTGATATATTAGTAATTAGGAATTAGTATGCTGGTGAAACTTAAGAAATTGTGTCCGCACGAAAAAATTACAAGAATTAAATAAATAATTTTTTAAAAATAATTTTAAAACAAAGAGTCGATATACATATTTTTTTAATTAAAATCGATATAGAATCACGGTTTTAAATTGACACTTTCGTCCCTCACATTCCAAAATCAATAAAGCTTCTCTGGTATGCAATTCTGGAAAGTGCATAATTATAAGCATGCAATATCACAATAAACAAAATGACTGGTCGACACTATAATAAGTCAGCTTTGAATTTATTATCTAATATCGTATGATGAAATCCAAAATTAAATATATCGTTTTAAAATAAGTATGTGATAAAAATGTAACCAATTTTATTATTAGTAGAAAGTAAATGCACAAACAAAATGCTTAGTTAAAATATATAACCTTCTTTTAGTTATTAAATATGTACACCAGCCAAAACTCCGATAATTTAACTATAAGAGAGACAAAGTTGTTCTAACACGAAAAAATAAAATCGATGTAGACAACTTCGTTTTTATCCGTTGTCGACTCGTTAGTAAACGATATTCTAGTCTCTACGCCCAACTCGATTTGCACTAAAGTTTGTGTGTACCATTTTTATATACTCTTGTGTGTATCACACCATGAGAGTATTAACATGTGGTAAATGTGATTCATTTTTTTTAATGATAATGTCAAAACTCTTATAATTCGGTACACATAAGGGTATACGAAGTTGATACATACAAGATTTATACTTTTTAATTTGATGAGTACAAATCGTAACAGATTGATATGTTCGTAATTTGACAGTTTCCCATTAATTTGTCAATTAATATTTTTAGACTGGTTAAATAAATATAATGATAATGTAATACACATTGTAGTAATTCATTTCTCAAAAAAGAAAAAGAAAAAAAAACGTGCTGGATGAATGCATGATTCCCAACATTTATTAAAAACCAAAAAAGTTACAAAGTTCGAAACTAACCAAAATCACTATATATAAAACATATCTTTCGAAACAAATTAAGGAAACCTAAATACAACCCTAACTATCGCACTGAATTTTAACAAAATTATAGGCCTAGGCATGGGTGGGCAGTGGGGCCACTGCACTCACTGAATTTGACATATTTAATTATAATTTTTTATTAAAAATTGAATTTTGGTCGAGCAGTAATATAGTTTGATAATTTTATAAATATTTTTTTAAACTTGATCAAGATATAATTGTATATTTATAATAATTATATTTTTTCTTAAAAATTATGCATTCTAACTCAAATTTATTTTTCTTATTCATCTCTCTTCCTCCTCCACGCTCGAAATTGTGTACAAATATTTTTCTAAACTTGACCAAGATATAACATTATATTTATAATAATTATGTATTTTCTTAAAAATTATGCATTATTATTTTGAATTTAATCCCACTTTTTTCTTTTTCTCTTCATTTTTCTTATAGTTTCCTTCTCTCTTTTTCCCCTTCGGTTTATTCTTCTGTATCTTTTTTATTCTCTCATTTTCTGTTATATCGTCACTTTTTTAGTTCACGGTAGACCATAAATGCATAATTATTTAGCCCCCACTAATGTAAATCTTTGGCTATGAGTACAATACTCATTTGTATTTAAGTTTCTAAATAATTTTTTATATGTGCTTAAAAAAACATAGGAAACGGAAAGAACTAATTTTATATATTCCCACTTTTAATTTTATTTAGAGGTTGACATAAACTGCTTCGTCTCTGACCAACGTGTGGCAGTATCTGAATTCTTGCATCATTGTAATTACCATATATTAAATTCTTATCCTTTCCTATTTCTTTTTTCCTTTTGACATATAAATTCTTTCGCATTTATTTCTTTCTCTGACCAGTCTCTCTCCTCTTCTATATATAACTGGCCTAGCTGGTGCTGACGATCCTATTCTTCTTCCATTCATCTCTCTCTCTTTAATTTCTCAAAATCTTAAAATTTTGTGAAAATTAATGATTGGATAATTCTTGGGTGCTGTTAATAAAATGGGGAGGCAACCATGCTGTGATAAATTTGGATTGAAGAAAGGGCCATGGACTGCTGATGAAGACAAGAAGCTTATCAATTTCATTCTTACCAATGGCCAATGCTGCTGGAGGGCTGTCCCTAAACTTGCAGGCTTGTTTTTACGGAAACCCGTTTTATATTTCATTAGGTGTAGCATCTACGGGTTATTATTTACGTAAAATTTTGGTTCAGGGCTATTAAGGTGTGGAAAGAGCTGCAGATTGAGATGGACAAATTATTTAAGGCCAGATTTAAAGAGGGGACTTTTGTCTGAATATGAAGAGAAAATGGTGATTGATCTTCATGCCCAGCTTGGGAACAGGTTGATTACTAATTTACTTTATTACATTTTCATCCAATCAAATAATTCAATTCTTGAAAATTCATGAAAATGTGGCAGACATGTTCATCATGGTTCCTAGACAGTCATCATTTTTTCTCACTTTACATGCAATTTCTTTTATATAGAAATAAGAAAAATCATAAATCATTAATTTTTCCGAATTAAATTTGTGCAGATGGTCCAAGATTGCTTCTCATCTACCCGGAAGAACGGACAACGAAATCAAGAATCATTGGAACACCCACATAAAAAAGAAATTGAAGAAAATGGGAATCGACCCAGTCACCCACAAGCCTCTGCCGCCACCCGCTGCCGATCAGCCGCCGGAAAAAGATAAAACAGAGGAGGTTGAGTTGCAGTCCAACGACGCCGTATCGCAGCAGTCAACGGATAATGATGACAGAATAATGAGCACAGTTGAGTCAAACGAGGAGTTGTTAGTCAACGGCTCTGATTTCGGCGTTGACGATATTCCGGTGATTGAACCCCATGAGATTCTGCTTCCGACCGATCAAGACTCACCGACGGCTTCGTCGTCGTCGTCTTCTTCTTCTTTCTCGTGCTCGAATTCTTGTTCCGGCGGCGGCGCGTCGCAGAGCGTTGAGGATTATTACAGTGAAATACTGAACAGCAATATTTGGGATGATTGTATGGGAGATATGTTTGATTTGTTGGGTGATTATGATAATGGTTTGAAGGGGATAAATGGATTACAGTTTGAATCTTCGTTGGCAACGTTGGTTGCGGATGAAGATTCTTGGAAAGAATTAATATAATTTGTTTTTTTGAGTTTTATGTGGATAGGTTTTTTCGAGTATTGAGAAAAATACTACAATTGGTATTAGATGGTATTTTCTTCGTCCCAATAAACATAACTTGTTTGTTTTCAATACGAAAATTAAAAATAAATTATGTTTATTTGGACAAAGTGAATATAGTTTTATGTTAGTATGTAGTAGTGGGCAAAAAACCAAATGCAGAGACATGAGTTTTTTCTTCCTTCCAATGAGAAAAGAAGAGAAAAAATGGGTTAAGAAAAATACTCTGTTATTAAAAAAAAAACAATGTACGGAAATTTCTCTATTTTTCCTATTGGAATTTAGTTGTGTAAGGGTGCGTTTGTAAATGTTTTTTTTAATAATTTTTGAATTTATCAAAAATATATATATTTTTTATGTTGGTTAATAATAATAATTTTCAACTTTCAATAAAATTAAATAAAAAATATATATAATAAATATTTACAAATGCACCCCTAAGTAAAGGATAAAAATGTAATTTTACTAACAAATCAAGTGAGTGAAAGAGTTGCGAATATTGATAGGATTATTTTTGTACAATATATATATATTTTAAAAACAACCCATTTTCACCCATGAATAAAAGACAGAATGAAGATCCGAATGATATACAGTTAAACCTCGATAAAATAATAACCTTTGGACTAAGAAAAAATATTCAATTAACGAAGTTATTACTTTATCGAACATTATTTTAGTATATTGACCCATATCGAGACCGAAAAAAATTATTATTTTAACGGGATTATTACTTTATCGAAGTTTAAGTGTATTTTTTTTTCAATATTGGGCCACTCTGTTCTCGCTCCGAAATTTGAGAACTGTTAAGAGTGACATTAATGATATATGTCATGTTAATAAATGTTATATTTTTATATACACGACAATACATATGTGGTATGCATTAATGGAGCAAAAATGGTAATATAACAGCAAAATTTATTCAAATATTAATTGCACACTCTATTATGGCATGTGAATAATGTGACATGATTTTCACATCATGAAAAAGGCTGATCGATTCAAAAATCAACTCTGCCTTTAATCGGACTATCGGGCCAAACCAAACTATATATATATTTTTTCTACATATAATATAATAAAGTGGTCTCGTCCAATAGAATTAGCACCGGGTTATCGAGCGGGCAACTCGGACCCATCTTATTTTGAGTCCAATCCAATTCTAACTATGAACGGGTCGGGTCATTTTGTCAATTCACAGCTGAATAACATAAAAAACCAGTCCATTATGAAGAGCTACAACTACTAGTTGAGTCCAGTGGACTTTCGAGTAACATCGCACCTTGTATTGTATGTTGAAAAAAAATACAAATCGTATCACTATTTAAAAAAATGAGCATATTTTTTAAAACATAAACACTATAATATTTTGAATTTTTACACATTTTAACTAAAAAGAAAAGATAAAAAAAATAAAATGAGATGGAAAAAGGGGAAATAAAAATAAAAGAAAGAGACTTTATTCAACGCACGCCATATAACTTAAAAGTTTTAGACATTTTAGCTAAAAATAAAGAGATAAAAAGAAAAAGGGAAAGAAATAAACAAAAATAAAAGAGTAGAGATAAACAAAATAGAATTAAGATTTATAGAATGAAAATCGAACTTTTGATCTCTTAAATGATACTAAAGCTCTAACCACTCAGCCAAAAAATCATCATGCTCTAATTTACGTAGTTAATAAATTTCTTAGTCTAGTGGGGCAATAGCCCTCACTGCCCACCCCCTCCCTACGCCACTGGTTGAGTCACTACCATACATGTATATATATATATATACAAACAGGTTATATAGATGATAAACATTAGTAAACGGAAGGGATGATTACACGACGGTTTTTGGGATAGTTCTCAAACTTTTGAAGATACCACCTATGCGTTTCTCCAGCAGCAAACATGAGATTTGCCACCTGCAATGGTACAAGGAAAACCGAAAAAGATGAAGCATCAACCGCGTTAAGTATGCGCGTGGATGAAGGGGTTTTTGTGCGTTCTCGAACAAGGTTCAAGTAGAAACTAAGACGTACCACAAAACCAAAGACCAACCAAATCGTGATATCAGAAAAGCCGCTTGCAATCACTAGTCCTCCATAGATAACCTTCATGAATAAGACTGCATCTTTTTAAATCTACAAGTTCATAGGAAAAGCAGTAGAAGTTCCACAAATATGACAAACAAGACTTACAATTTCTGCAAGATAATGCGGGCATGAAACATAGTCAAACCAGTCGCCTTCAGGAATTGCATAATCGTCGGCCTTATGACCATTCTCCCTTAAAGACCCCTAATCTTATAACAAGGTGATAGAAAAAGCGTTATAAATATAGTAGTCCTCACTAAAGTGTTATTCGAGATTAGTATATAATGCTATCAAATGTATGTTCTTATGGATTCAAGCGTTGTTGAATAAATGACTCACAAGAATTGCATGGCAACGGCTTTGATGAATCCAACCCCAGAAGAAAAGAGCAGCACCAATCCATGCAAAACATTGGAGTTGCAAAAGTGGATTCGCATGCCCCCACAAATCAAATTCTGCGACTTCCATTCTCTCTTTCCCTTTAACAACAAATTCTGCAGACAAACTTACCACATATCTGAACACCTCCATAGAGTACGTGCTGCAGAGGGATAGTGGTGCTGCGGTATAAAAACTATTACCAGAAAGACAAGTCATCAGAATGCATGAAGATTTCTTTCCTTTCACTGTTTTTAATCACAGAACTCTTGTCACTTTATTATCTTATTCCGGAACAAGATTATATTCATTTATTCTCCACTTGTGTTAGTTTTTATATCATTTATGATTTTCTATTCACTAACAAATAATGTAAATAAATGCATCATGATCAAACGCCTCCAGAATTCTAAGCGTATAAAGAGCAAAGATGAAAGACTTACAAGATGCCAGTGAGATAGCCAGCAATATGCATCCTAGCTGAGGGACTATAATTGAATATGTATATACTCTCAATAAGGCGTCGAATGACTTGAGCTTCCATCAATAAAAGCAGAAAAACAGATTTCCATATCCCATGCTTGTAATCTCGTAATGATGAATGAGACTTGTGCAATGAAAACTCATGTGAAACTCCGGACAGGTGACTAGCTATACTCGAATACAGAGATGATTCCGAAACCACAGCAGCTGTTTTGTACGCATATCGCCAAGTGGACACAAGCAGCAAAGTATTCCATATAACAGCAACTACATAGAAGTGACAGAAATATTTCTGGGGAAGACTTAGTTTCTGCAACACAATAAGGAACAAATCGCCCTACATCAACTAGCTAATCAATTCCAAAGAGATATGATATGTATTTTGAGTTCAATGAAATTCAACATAAATCATTCTACTGAATCAGACCTAAAAAGATGATAGATTATTCATATACTGAATCACAAATGGATTACAAAATTTCCTTTTTATAGAAAACCTCAACACCGACTGAAATGAAACATAACAAGTCCGTACTGATCAGAAACTCAATTGGCGGCAGAGGTAGAAAACCTATTATTTTCAAGATCAAATTACTTACTCTTGAGGAAGGGTCCATAATCTTGCCGCGGCCGGAGAGCTGAACCATCAATCGGCGAAAAGCATCGACTTTAGAGGAAGGAATCGACGCGGCAACAATCGGCAGTATCCCTGCAATCCACGCCGCTCTCAGCATCGAAACCACCGTCATTGATGATGCCTGATTCAGCAACGATTCTAAGGCGTTAAAGAAATCTTCAATCGACGACATATTTGGCAATTAATTTCGATTCAGAATCGCTTCGCGTGCAGTGCAGGAATGAGTGTGAATCAAGGTTTTATGTCAAAAATCGGTTAAGCGGTAATCTTCGGAATTTAGAGAGAACTCGGAATGGGTGGCGGTGGGGGTGGCGGTGCGGAGGGGGTGGAGGGCGGCGGCGGTTTCTTGGAGTTGTCGACGGGGGCGTCGGTGTCGGAGGTGGGGGTATCGGGCGGGAAGAGGCGGAGGCTGTCGGTTTTGTGGTGGTATTTGCAGGGCCGGCGTCGGCGGAGGAGTAGGAGGAGGAGGGTGGCGAAGAGGAGGATGGAGAAGAGAGCGACGGAGACGATGAGAGAGATGAGCTTGATCGGCTTGTGGGAGGGGTGGGAGGTGGAGGGGAGGACGAGGGAGGAGATGTTGGCAGGAAAGGTGGCGAATGCGGAGGTGGCCGGCGACGGCGGTGGGGAGTTGGAGTCAAAAGGGAAGAAGGGGTTTCCTTCTTCGCTCAATTAAGGACGAATATAATTTCAATGTCAGCAATCTCATTTGGGCCGGCCCACTAAGCCAGACAGGTCTTAGAACCGGGCTGTCTTATCTCTCAGAGAGAGAGGAATGGGCCGGTCCAAATCCAACAAATGAGTTTAGAAAACTCATCTAAAAAGTTATTCCCAACGTAAATAATAGACATAATTTTTGTAGGAGAACGACATTATTTTTTAATATTTAAACCTTCAAAATTTATAGACAGCGAAAACTTAAAATCTTAAGATAGACTGAGAATTTAATTAGAAGGGAATCTCCACCGAAGGCAACTTAGCACAGTTGTCAGATGATTAAAAAATACAGTTGGATCATTAAAACAACAAAACAATTGGACTTTTAATTAAGTAATTAACACCGTCTCCATGTTGTGTTATTATTGATAATAAAATTAGCTGCTCGTACTAATATTTGTACTATTACAATGATTTTTATCTATCCTATTTGTCCAAGTGTTTCCTAAGTAAAAGTTGAGGGTACTAATATTAGTGGGTGTTCGGAATAACTGAAGCTTATTAATAAATGCTGAAAGCGGCTGATTTGAGAATTTGTAGGTGTTTGGAAATAAGTGTTCAAAGCTACTGAATGTGGGAAAAATAGTGTTTGGAAAACTGCTGATATCAATAGCTTATTTTAAATTTTTAAATAAAATATTCGTTTTACCCTCAATATTATTAAATAATTATAATTTATAATAAATAAATAAATATTAAATTAAATTAAATTAATTTTACATTATATAAATTTATAATATATCATATTAGCATACACATATCATACTATTATATTTTTAATATTATTTATTTTCTTAAATTCATAATAATAATATTTTTATATAATTTTAATAATTATGTCGCTAAGAAAAATAATTGTTACTAAATGAAAATATAAAAATATTAATTTAAAATTCAAACTTTTTAGAACTCACTATTTTAATTAATCTATATTTAATTATATTTAATTTTAATAATTATTATTTTATTAAACTTGTAGAATTTATAAATAATAAATATAAATTTTTTTTTATCAAATTACTGACTAATATATAATATAATTATAATTACATTTGTAACTGAGAAAAATGTTATTTTAAGAATTAATAATTTTTTGAGAACTATAGAAATATTTAAAGGTTAAAATAGTTTAATAAATTAGATAAGTTATAAGCTGCAGCTGAAAGTTGGATTATAGCAGCTTAAGCAGCTTTTCTATCGTGGTTATATTTGGTAGGAAATTTTTGTTGAAAGCTGGTATTCCAAATACTCCAACTGCAGCCGAAAGTTATAAGGTACAACTGAAAGCAATTCCAAATACCACCTAAGATGCGATTGGATGTCAATTCCCATCTTTTTTCTCTCTCTTATTAATCTGAAATTAGGTCTATAACTCAATTTTTAATCTCAGGAATGATGTATCGTTTATTTAAATCACCTTTAGAAGTTTATAAATAAAAAAACCGCCATATAAACTAATGGAATAATGACACGTAAATTTTTTTATATAATTATATACACCGTACAAGTTAATTAATACTAGGGATTGAGAATTAATTCTGAAAAAAATAAAAATATGTTACTATTTTATTGGTGAAGTATGGGATGAAACAATGAATTGAATAGAGGATTTTAGTAGTAAATAAATTGGTGTAAGAATTTTTTTTAAGGCAAACAAAAAGTTATGAACGAGTCATGGATCATAATTAATGCGTTGGCTCATATCGGACTTTGGTTTAATTATTTATTATACAAGTTTTATTAAAAAAATCACAAAAATCTAGGCAAGAGTGTCACAGCAAGTCAACCAAAATCTTCTGCTAAGCTGTATCACTGCATAAATCGCGTTTAATTATTCTCACCCGAAAGTATATTTATTTCGTTTCCTTCTTCGCTCAATTAAGGACGAATATATTCATCGCTGTCGGTTGAGACTTGTTTTAAAATTGAAATATATATAGAAGAAATTGAAAATGTTACTTTTAGTAATATTTCAAAACGCGTCAAAATATAGTTCTATAAATAATAGTCATATATATGTATATAACAATAAATATTTTGGGACATTTGAACGTTTTATTCTAAATCATTAATTATCACAACTCACAAACTTGTACTTGATTCTACAATTAGTGACTACAAATTCACGCGTAACAAACTTATTGGAGGTTAAATAAGCATTTAATTTTGTCCCTCCATTAACGTGGAAAAACCCACAACATATTATATATTTAGGGAACATTTAATGATGTTAGAGTGAAATGAGTGAACCGAGTGGGCCCACAACAAGGGTAACATGGGGTTCCATTTTATCTTTTGTATCAACAAAACACACACTCTCTCTCATTTCAACTCTCTCTCTCTCTCTCTCTCTCTCAAAATGAAATCTCCACTCAATACAAAGAAGATGGCAACGTAGTGATGGCAACTTCGCACTAGATTCCACAAAAACCTCAAAAAACTCGAAAATCCCTCTCAAAGTTTCCTACATTTTTCGAAAAATGGTGCAGTTCAACTTCCGCCACCTCCTCCTATTAACGGCCGCCGTCCTGATCCTCCCTTCCGCCGCACCTGACATCGCCTCCGACCGTGCCGCGCTCCTCGCCCTCCGGTCCGCCTTGAGAGGCCGCGCCCTCCTATGGAACGTCTCAAGCCCCACCCCCTGCAATTGGCCCGGCGTGATCTGTTCGCCGGACAACTCCTCCATCGTCGAGCTCCATCTCCCCGGAATGGGGCTTTCCGGTCAACTCCCGCCAAAAACCTTCGCTAACATGACCAATCTGCAGACGCTCAGCCTCCGCTACAACGCCCTCTCCGGCCCCCTCCCGGCCGACCTCTTCACTTCCCTCACTTCTCTTCGCAATCTCTATCTTCAGCACAACTTGTTCACCGGCGGAGTTCCGGAGACGCTATTTTCTCTCACCACTCTAGTGCGAGTGAATTTAGCCGAGAATAATTTCTCCGGTCCGATTTCGTCTTCTTTCAGTAATCTAACCCGTTTAGGCACGCTCTACTTGCAGAGCAACCAATTTTCCGGTCAGATCCCCGACCTAAACATACCCAGCTTAGTTCAATTCGATGTATCGAATAATAACCTAACCGGCCAAATCCCAAAGGGGCTCGCCGGAAAACCTAAAAGCTCGTTCCTTGGGAATTCACTCTGCGGCGATCCATTGAGTTCATGTACTGGTACAAAATCGAAGAAGAAACTCTCCGGCGGAGCCATCGCCGGCATAATATTCGGCGCGGTGGTCGGCTTTTTCTTAATCTTATTGCTCGCGATGTGTTTGTGTAAAGTCCTAGCTAGAAAAAGGTCAAAATCGAAGGACGAACCGGTGGCCAATGTGAAAGACGTCGAGGTTCCACAGCAGAAATCAGCGGAGGAAAGAAACGAAGGCGGCAGCAACCTATACGCCGCCGCCATTGGTGGAGCGAAGGAGAAGGAGATTTCAGAAGGTGATTTGATCGGCGATGGGAAGAAGGGTTTAGTCTTCTTTGGGAAAGATGGGTGGAAGATTGAGTTGGAAGATCTGCTGAGGGCTTCAGCTGAGGTTCTGGGGAAGGGGACGTTCGGCACCGCCTACAAGGCGGTGCTCGAAACCGGGTTCGCGGTGGTGGTGAAGAGGCTGAGGGATATCACCATGGCGGAGAAGGACTTCAGGAAGAAGATGGAGGAGATTGGGAGTGCGGATCATCAGAACTTGGTCCCTTTGAGGGCTTATTACTACAATGCTGAAGAGAAGTTGCTTGTTTATGACTACTTGCCTATGGGAAGCTTGTCTGCCTTATTACATGGTACATTACTTTTCTTGCCTTGTCTCTTCTTATGATTTAGTTTTTCTTGATTTCTTGAGTTTTGATTTGTCACTTTTCTTGCAATGCTGATCTGATCTGAACGAATAGTCTACTTGTTAATGCAAATTCTTGGGTTGTTAATACATGTCTCTCCAACATTGGTTGTAATTGAAAAAATTGAATCTTTTTTCATTCAATTTGGTGAATTGGATGGAGGCCTAAACTTGTCCCATTATACTTGTATTGTAGCTCAAATTACTGTGTAGAATCTTAGTTCTGAAAGACTGAAACCTTAAACTCGTCTTGAAATTACTATTCTGCCTTAAGCCATTATGTCTAAATCCTTACAACATGTTATGCATCAAACAATGTAGGAAACAAGGGAGCGAGCAGGACACCGTTAACGTGGGAAACACGGGCTGCAATCGCGCTAGCCTCGGCCAAAGGAGTCGCATACCTTCACTCACAAGGACCAACCATCTCCCACAGCAATATAAAATCATCAAACATTCTCCTAACAAAATCGTACGAAGCCCGTGTCTCTGACTTCGGCCTTGCTCAGCTAACCGGCCCAGCAGCCACTCCCAATCGCGTAGCTGGCTACAGAGCTCCGGAAGTAACGGACCCTCATAGAGTCTCTCAGAAGGCCGATGTTTACAGCTTCGGAGTATTGCTGTTGGAGTTGCTAACCGGCAAGGCCCCAACGCACACTTTGATGAACGAGGAGGGAGTCGATCTCCCGCGGTGGGTGCAGTCCGTGGTCCGGGAAGAGTGGACGGCTGAGGTGTTCGACCTTGAGCTGCTGAGGTATCAGAATGTGGAGGAGGATATGGTGCAGCTGTTGCAGCTTGCGGTGGACTGCACCGCGCAGTATCCGGACAAGAGGCCGTCGATGGACGAGGTGGTCGTGAGGATTGAAGAGCTTTGTCGTTCGAGTTCGCTCGATCAAGGCGACGTTTTGGATGAACCGGAGGTGATTTAGACGACAAAGATTGAATCTTTTCTTATGTTAGTTGATGAAATGGTGGTTTATTTGTCTCTTTGTTAATTCTTCAAGTGCTTACTTACTCTTTGATTGAGGAACAAGTACAAATGTGCATTTTTTTTCTACGATTCTTTTGAAGATTTTTTTTTCTTTTTCTTTGTCGTTGTAATAGTTTGGTTTTGGAAGAATGTGTTATGATTCTGGTTGGTTGTAAAATGAGTATGGATTGATTCTTTGTTGAGCTGGCGGTGGAATTTTTACTGTAAAGATCTTCTTCCCTGTCCTACTGAAAGATGCTCATGATCATGACCAGCTCAAATTTGTTCAAACTGTGTTTTACTCTCTCTCTCTCTCTCTCTAGTAGAGTTAAAGATCGTGGCACATTTCCATGTGAGGTTTTAAAGTTTGGTCTTTAATAATGCATCGCTTTCAGCCGTTTTGAATTTTTCCTTTTTTCTTGAAGTTTAAAAAAGGCAAAAGGAATTCTTTTCCCTCTATGCTTCAAGATCAAGTACTAGAGAATATTTTCTAATAATTCATCCTTACCTTTACATAGTACAATTATACGTTTAATATGGTAAATTATATTAGCTTCATTTGTATGTTTCTTCATGTATATAGTATAATTATACATTTAATATATTTCACCGATACGTCATGATAAAACCGTAACCTTATACAGAAGAAAATGAAACAATAATAATATTGTTATAATAATTTGCTATTGCATACAAGCGGGATTTATCGAATGTGTAATTCAAATAGTGGCGGTCGTTTTCCTTATTATAGAATAATGAAATGATGATGGTAGTTAGCGTTGTCACTTAAGATTGCAATTAGGTTAATAAAAAGTCTTATATTATGATTTCCCATGTTCTCTAGTGTATAGAGATTTATCTTTTACTCAACTTTTGTTAAGATTTTGCTTTCAAAGTTGGAGATATTTATGATTTAAGTTCACGTAATTTTTGGTTGGATTGTGATTGCTTCATAAATGCGAATCCAATCCATTTGGAGACTGCAGAATAATACTATTTCTCAAAATAAAACATGTCGTTTTTTATTACATTATAAATTAATTACAAAATCCTTAGATTCGCTTCAACTTGAAATTAGGGCTGTTGAAACTTGAAACATAAGTAAATAAAAAAAAAATTGAATTTGAACTCCACTCACAGAACTGTAAAACAATACCTCAATCCTTCCCTTTCCAAATGACCTAATACAATAGCAGAATAGATGGGTCTTCCAAACAAAAGTTACGAATTCAAATCCCACCAAACACGTCTGCCACGTATGATTAGTCTAACGTGATTTTGGCCAACACAAGATATAAAGCTGTCCCAAAACTCTCTCTATATACACAATAGTACAAATACTCGGAGCTAAAGTCGCAGCAGCGGAAGACCAAACTCCGCATCATGAGCTACGATACGCTACGATCACTTCACAGTTTTCGAGTGCTTGATAAGCCATTCGATGACAATATCGATGTTCACCGTCTCCTTGCAAGATATCATATAGCAACATACTTCTCTATCTGTGATTGAGTTTAGTCCCCTAAAACGGCAACGAACAAAGGGAATTAAGGATATTAGTAAAGGTCAAGAAAGATTAAGACTTGCTAACTTACAGTTGATCAATCAGCGGTTGCTCCATAAGAGCTTCTGACTTATCGATCTTGTTTCCCAGTACGAGCAGAGGAATCCCGGCTAGTGTAGGTTTCTTCAAGAGATCATGCAGTTCGCTTCGAGTGATGGGGATGCTGTCGCGATCAGCAGCATCAACAACATATCTGCCACAAGGCAATGGATAAGGACAATATGGGCTTATGTAAAAACACATAAGGTAACAATATAACTCAAAAGAGTAGATTTATTCAATCATAACAACTAAAATCAATCATATTAGTTCATCTTCTAAATAAAATGCACCAAGAATTTAGGATGAAAAACTAGACTTTGTAGATGCAACATAACTATTGAGATAAAATTAAAGCAAACCAAAATTAAAAATCCATAGAGGTAGAAAATTGAAGTATAGCCATATTACCATGCAACATGTTATGTATCATCAAACTAAATGTTATAGTTAGAAGAGTTAAGAGAAGTGAATTACACTATAGCTGAGACACCGCGGCAATATCTCTCCCACATGGAACGGAATCTCCGTTGCCCACCCAAGTCCCAAAGTTTTATAGTCACGTTTCCTTTTGTGACTTTCCGCATATTAAACCCCACCTGCACCCGAAAACCAGAAAGAGTTTAAGACTAGTGATGAGTAGAATAAAGCCGCTTGAACTATGCAAAGTGTTTGTCAATATACGTACGGTTGGGATCAAATCCTCGCTATAACCTCCTGTCTGAAGGAAAAACAATATTACGAGTCTAGTTAAATGAGTAATCATGTGAGTGAGAGAAACAGAGAGAGCAATTTGTCGACACTTACAGCGATGGCATTGACGAGTGAGGTCTTCCCTGCATTTTGAAGACCTACAAGAGAGAGTTCCATTTCCTGTTTGTAGAATAAACTGATACAAGAAGACGATCAGAAAACAGAGAGATTCGACATTATGAATCTAAATATACAGTTATGAAACATTAATCAATGACAGATTTTGCAAGGAGACACATAAAGATATGCCATATTTGATATTGATATGATAATGTTCTTGATTTTGATCACTCCAGAAGCATCCTAACTAGAAAATCTAACTTGGAAACTACTGAAGCATAATCTATCATTACTTCTCCATTTCAGAATAACAAAGATAATAAGATATCAACAATTTCGAAATATGAGACCTTTTCTTCTACACCACAAGAATTGAGTTATTAAGAGGACAATGATTATTTCCTTATTCCCATTTTGAATGCCTCAAAATACAAACAACAACAACACAAGCCATATAGTTTATCATAGCAGATAATTCCTCTTGTCTAATTTTTTTGACAAATCATGAGTCCAAACACCATTGAGACATTTTATCAAACACAAAGACGCAATAGTTAGAAAGGAGATGCACAAAAAACAACAACTGAAATTCACCCAAAAATTGCGGAAAGAATTCTCAAAAACAGAGGAATTACCTTCTCAACCAGTTGAGGAGTGAATCCCACAAGCCCATCTTCAATAAATCAATAAGCTGTCGATATTTCGATGAAATGGGTTAAAGGGGGGTAGGTTACAAAAATAAATCAAAAAGACAATTTTTGCAGATTCTTGAATTTTTAGAGGAGAAACATGGGGGAAGGAAAAAGGATATCTGAACTTGAAGAAGAGCAAGAAACTTCACCGACTGGAATTGATATTACTAAATTTCCTTGTTCTTTAGCCTGTTTTCTGCTGTTTTTTGTTTTTATTCTTGCAACTTCGATCCAAGATTCAAGCGATCATTTCAATGTACAGTAAATTGAGAGTCAAATCCAATAAACAAGCACCAATGTATGAGCGTTGGACGTGACTTGTAAAATAAAATAACCTCTTCCTAACACGAAAAAAGGATATGGAATCTTGAAGAAGAGTGTAAGCAAGCAATCAATCAATCATGGTACGTATGGCATCTAGAACAAGAATGTAGGATATATAGATTCCAAAAGGAGAAAACTCGATTCGTCTTACTAATGAATAGGCCCAGGATTGATATTGGGCCTAATTCTGGGCTTTGGACATAATTATTTTTGGATCCCTGAGTGAATTTCAAAAATTGTTATCTGACCTAAAACTAGGAGTGACACAATTTTATGGATCGGGGTCGAGTACCATAGGACGATATCATCAGGTTCGGTGTAATAAAATAAGAGTAAATGAAATACGAGTAAATAAACAAAGAATAGAATTTACGTGGTTCGGTCAATAGACCTACGTTTCCAAGCGGAGGGAATAAACTTCAGAGAATACAAATTCGGATCTCCGGAATATGTTATTAGATCCAAATACTAATTCTTAGATATGTACCCTATCTATTTATAGGGAAAAATTAATGATAAACTTCATTAATTATCCGATGTGAGATAGGACTTAATTTTCTTTAAGGATTAGGATTTAAGACACATCATAACATCCGACTCTAATTGTCATTCCTATTTAAAAGGCATTCAATTTTCTTTAAGTATTAGGATTTGAGCCAAATCATAACATCACGTTCTAATTGTCATCCCTATTTAAAAGACTAAACATGTTTTTCTGTCTTATCACGACATGCACATGTTTACCGGTAGCCCCTCTCCAAAGACAAAAGTAACCGAAATTTCAAGAACTTAGTAGATATTATTTTATAGGAATTTTTATTTCTTAATTGTGCAGGAATCTTAGTTCTTTAAGTTTTTATGTAAAGCTCAATGATCTGGGAATATACGTACATGATCCCTCAATTACTACTCAAATTAAATGCATCCTTTTGTTTATGATTGTTATAAATATATCTAAATTATATTCGAATAGTATCGCTAGCTAGCATTTCCAACATTATTTAGCAACGAAACCCGAAATACAGAATATTGTTGTCTGATTACATTGTGCATATCATTACATCATAGAAAAACTCATGGATCTTAACTCAGGAGGCAGAACCGATAATAGACACAAAATCATTCATTCGGATTCTATATTTGTTCGAAGGCATACAGTCTGATATAAGACTACTTTAGTATCTTTTCCCTCTATTTTTTTTGGGGGGGTGGGGGGGGGTTACATAGAGTACCGGGAATTGAAAGTAGGACTAGAACTTGGACATAACAATAGAACATTCCCTTTTTGTGGATGCATACATTTGAATTGGGAGAATGACCATAAAACAACCTTTATGCAAAATAATACAAGTTTTAACAGATTAGAAAAACAACAACTTGGTGAAGTGGAAAAGAGATGGTGGAATCTAAATGTATATACATGTAGCCTTCTTCATCATTCCCTTCTCCCTTAAGTTTGCACTCAATTTGATAAAAAATAACAACTTTAACATGAAAGCTGCTTCCTTTTAAGACAGGAAACAAAGTAATTCTTTTTTGCCAGATCCAAGTTGATATCCACCATGCATGAAGAGAATGGAAAGGCAAAAGGGCCATCCAAAAGCAAATCTTGCTTGAAGAGGGATATGGCCCCAAATCTCCCTCCCATTTCTTTTTGTTTATTTACCTGCACAAAAAGTACCCAAATTAATTATAGTTTCAGATCACAAATAATTAACTTTCACATTTGTAAATATAGCTAGTCTGCATGACTCATACATTATGTGGGATTTACAACCAAGGAAATGCGATCAAGATTAAGAAGTAAGATCGAAATCTACAATTTTATAAGAGAGGGAATCAAAATAATACTTCCTCCATCCCACTAGAAACGAAGCGTTTCCTAAAATGGTAAAGATTGTGTGGACCACATTTAACTATTAAAAAGTCAAACAATCTGCACCACATAACACCACTTTCTTGATTCTCGCGCCCAAAAGAAATTTGTCATTTCTACTGGGACGGAGGGAGTAACACTTCAACAAATACACTAAAGAGTTCGGGATTGAAGAGAAAGTATGTAAAGGTCTCACCATTACGCCCGCAGATCCTTCTCACAAAAGTGAGGAAGATGATGAGAATTGCAACTCCAGCTAATAATCCAAGAACTATAGCAAATGTCTTCTCCGAGTCACTATGAGATGAATCTGTTTTTCAACATTAATATTTTTAAAAGACTAAGAGCAATTTATTAAAATTAACAATCATTTTTGCGCTCTCGAGTACTATATAAAAACATTAAAAATTAATTGAAGGTGGATTTTGAAAAGGCTAAAAAGTTTCTTACCGTGATTTGGTCTGGAATAAGCATGGGCCCCACTAGTGGAGTACCTCGCGTAACACTTGGCAAGAAACATATCACCAGACACCGCGCCGCCGCACTCCGCCTTGAGCCGCCGCAACGCCTCCGCCAAGCAATCCTGACACTGCCCCGTGCTCAAGTCTCCGACGCACTGCGCCACGCCCTGCACGTCCTCCGACCCGCCGACCCGGAACGGCCCGCCCGCCCCTTTCAAACCCGCCAGCACGGCGTCGCGGCGGCTCATCTGATCGCCGCCGACGCCGTCGGACGTCCCGCACTTCTTCATCACCACGCTCTTGTCCTCCACGCCCACGAACGAGACGTTGTCGTATTTGACGAAACAGCCGTCCAGCTGCATGGCGCCGCCGCACGCGAGGGGGCAGAGTGGGCCGAGATGGGAGACGGCTTCGGCCACGCAGGTGGCGCAGTCCGGCATGGGTAGGTCGGCGCGGCACTGGTAGAGGCCGTACACGACGTCTTGTTGGGTGGTGGCCATGATCTTGAACTTGTTGTAGGCGGAGTAGGTGGCGGAGTTGGCGAGGGAGGTGAGGAGGGAGTTGAGATTTGATTCGTATTGGGAGCCCGGCGTGTATTTGATCTGTGAGCAGCCGCCGTAGACGAAAGAACTGGCGGCGGAGGTGGCCGGAATGAAGAGGAGAATGATGAAGAATTGAAGAGAAAATAATGTTAGGAGTTGAGAAGAAGAAGGTGTTGCCATTTTTGGATGTGTAAGTGAAAAATGGTTGCATGGAGACGAGTATTTAAGTAGGGAATATTTGTCTTTTTGAAATAAAACAATTGAATTGAAAAATTACCCAAGCTTTTGTCCTGGTGACGTGGAAAAGTATTTTAATCCTTATTGTTATTTCAATTTAATATAAGCAATATAGAAAGTAAAAATGCTTAGACTAAATAATATCATTACTTAAGATTTGATCAGGGGCGGCGCATGCTCATCGGAGGCCCAAAATAAGATATTAAAATATATTTTAGTTACATATATAATATAACAAATACAATTAAACCTCGTTAAAATAATAATTGGGACCGAGAAAAATATTTATTTAACGAGATTATTACTTTATCGAACATTATTTTAGTACATTGACCCATATCGGAACCGAACGAAATTATTATCTTAACGTGATTATTGTTTTATCGAATATTACTTTATCAAAGTTTAACTGCATTCTTAGTTAACGCAAAAACACTTATTTTTTTCTTTTTACAAAAACAATTAATATGTACAAATTTGAGACTTTAATCCAAAAAAACGAATGTAAAACAAGAGCCTTGCTCTTCGCAACCTAAAGCAGTGGCTTCACCAGTTTCACTCTAGAGCTGCCCTTAGATTTCTCGAAGGCTGTTTCAAGCTCTCTATTTTTTTGTGACCAAATAAATCAGTATGGGTCGTTACCAAAATATTTAATAAACCTCTCATATTAAATATGTAAAAATCATTAAACTAGTCAGTGTCGGATTTAGTGGGTGTTTGAAACAGCTTATCGAAAGCTGCTTTCAGTTTTAAGCTGATATGATGGTGTTTGGGACATCCAGCTTAAAGCTGAAATTCTCTAAAATTGAATAAAAAATAGAGAAGCAGCTAAAGTTGCTCCACCCCAGCTTTCAGCTTCAGCTTATTGATTATAATTTTTTTTGAACCAAATTACCCTTAAAAACTTTATTTAATTCCAAAAATATCTATATCTCTAATATTTGTTAGAATTATTTTTCTTCAACATACTAGCCGCGTCTCTTCATCTCTCTATCAATTATAGTATTATATAATATTTATATTAATTTAATATTTTATAATATTAGATTAAAATTATAAAGTAAAAAATAAATATAGAATAAGAATAATTTTTGAATTTTATTTATTTATTATAAATTATAATTATTTAATAATACTAAGGGCAAAGTAAACATTTATTTTAAAAAGTAACAATAAGCTACTTCTATCAACAGTATTCCAAACATTATTTTTTCCACTTTCAACTGCTTTCAGCATTTATTTCCAAACACTAACTGATTTTCAAATAAGCTGCTTTAAGCAGCTTTCAGCATTTATCAATAAGCTTCAACTACTCTAAACACCCCTTAAAACATTTTGCTTTTTTAGCTTCTTATTTTTGTCGGCAACGAACCTACAAGAGTATAAATACAGGGACCAAGAGAGACAGCTCTCTATAACAAAATATAATGTTCCTCGATTTTTTTTACTAACTCTTTAAATAGAAATACTCCCTCAGTCCCAGCTAATTTGTCTTGTTTAATTTCGGTATGAATATTTTGGTGAATGAGTGGTTGTGTAGAGATGAGTGAGTGATTGTGTATAAAATGACAGATCCCACAAAGAAAAAATGGAAGTTTGTATAATAATTATTCTTATTTTTAGAAAATAAGATAAGTCGGATGAGACTCGATCTCTCTTCGCAACGCAAACAGTTTCTCTCGACATCTGTCTTTTTAGACATCGATCTCATATCTAGTTGCAGCGTTCACTATGTTGCCTACGCCCGTCCATTCCTTTCAAGCTTGATCCTGCCCTTAGACTCGTTACCTTGTTCGACTGAACTCGTTGGCTCCGTGCTCTATTCGGTCGGAACCCTGTTCGAGAACCTTCTCGCATAGATTCCCTTCACCAAGTCATCGCCAGCAATCAGCTCTTATCCCTTGGTGTCAAAGGGCGAGTTTCTTTCTTGTCTTGCCCAAAAACTGTATTTATTCTCATTGGAGAAAGACTCTCCCGCGGCAAGGTTTTACACTTTACACATAGGGCCAGCTGCTTTCCCCTTGCTTGGTAATTGATCTTTGCGATCCCTTTTCTTACTTAGCTTCTCAAATTCCTTCCTTAGGTGCACCCTCTCAAATAAAAATCAAATAGGGGTGAGTGCCTTATGAAACCCCCGCAAGAGTCTGCTGAAGATAAAAAACAAAGAGATAAGGAATATCCTGTTGTTACCGAAGCGAAGATAGGAATCTGGTTGAGAACACGAGATCACAGTAGAACGGATAAGGTATCTACGAGAGACCCGGGGCTGCCTTTGAGTACTCCAGTTGAATCAACTATATCTTCTTTTTTGTACCTGTGTTATCTTTCTCTTTTCGGATTAGGAGAATGTTCTGTGTACGCATGTTAAAGGTCAAATTTTGCTTCTTTATCTGATTTCTCTGGCTAAATTGTACTGAACCCTCAAGGGGCGTGGCTATTCCACCAACTGAAAGTGAGGGACCTTTCGAAGACAACAAAGATAAGACCTAATTTCCCCGGCAAGACGAATCAACCGCACCCCTAGGCGTTCTTCCCCTAATTAGGTAAGTCTGGCTACTGATTAGCAAGATTCGCAGGGGAAGCGAAGTCACTAACTAGTCTTCATGAGCTTGTAAGGATCCCATGCGTTGATCAATGTTCAAGGAAAGGAATGAGAAAGGGTAAAAGATGAAGAAGATCTTTTTAAGAGCGTTCACAGTCGACTCGGCTCAAAAAAGAAATAAGAGGAGTATTATTTTTGTTTTGTAGCAACTATTTTTGCAATAATAACTTTGTTGTCAGGATAAGCAGTGCAAAAATCAAATTCAATTATTTATGATATGATAAACGCCCAACAACCAAATCTCTCTGTCCAATAAATCCGATATGAAGACATGCAGCCATTAATGATATGACCTTCTTCCAATTTCATTCCTCTCTCTCTCTTGTCTGATCGGAAAAATGGTGAACCTTATAGCTGCTATGATGCCGTTAATACACGGCGTCGCCAAGAAGGCCGGCGTCGTCCCTCACACCGTCGAGATCGAGCCCAGCACCGTTATAAACATTTGGATTCCTCGAGAAACTCTAAAGGCAACCACCACTCCCTCCCCCGCCGCCGCCGCCCAAGCTAAAACAACCAAAACAGCCGTAGTACTCGTCCACGGCTTCGTCGGCGACGGCATCATCACCTGGCTACCCCAGGTGCCCTCTCTGGCAAAGAAGTACGCCGTCTACGTGCCGGATCTCCTCTTCTTCGGCGGCTCCGCCACCGACAAGGCGGATAGATCGCCGGAGTTCCAAGCGGAGTGTCTGGCGAAGTGTCTGAGGAAGGTGGGAGTGGAGAGGTGCGTGGTGGTGGGGTTCAGCTACGGCGGCATGGTGGCGTTCAAGATGGCGGAGATGTATCCGGAGCTGGTGGAGGCGATGGTGATTTCTGGGGCGGTGACGGCGTTGACGGAGTCCGTTAACAAGGCTATGTTAGAGGAGCACCGTCACTCGTCGTTAACGGAGTTTCTACTGCCGAAATCTGTTAAGGAGTGTAAGGCGCTGCTTAGAGTCGGCATGCATAAGAAGCTGTGGCTTCCTAGTGGCCTCTATAAAGATTTTCTTGAGGTAATTTATTAACAAAATTATATTTTTCGTTGTTATTATCATTTGGTAATTAATTATAAGAGTTTTCTACTAAATTAAATTCAGCAGCAGCTACAAATTTAAGGAATAAGATCCAATAAATCCTTATCCAATTAATGTCCGATTCAAAACCACGTAGTTTTGTATTGAAAAACAACAAATTAAAATGATAAGTTGAAAAAATGATTTAATAAATAATTAAATAGTGCATTTTTTTAATACAAAACTTTGTCGTTTTAAATCAAACACTAATTATACAAGAATTTATTGGACAGTAATCTCATCCCCAAATTTAGTAATTAATAGTATTATTTGGGAGAATGTGAAATTATAATTAAACTTCGATAAAATAATATTTGATAGAGTTATAATCTCGTTTAGATAATAATTTCTTTCATACCAATTTGAATTAACCGCACCGCATCCCAAATTTTAAAAAATATTGAAAAATTATCATTATGACCTATTCTAATTGTAGAAACTATAGATTCTAAATTTCAACTGACATGGAATCCATGAAATAAACTATTCTCTCCATCACGCCCAATTTGTCTTGTTCTTTTTCGGTACGAAGATTAAGATGGGTGGTTGGGTGTGTCATGTGTATAGAGAAGTAGGTCCCACTAAAAAAAGTCGGTGTTTATGTAATAATTAATTTTCATTTTAAGAAACAAGATAAGTTAAGCGAGACGGAGGGAGTATAAGATTCCTCCCTGGCTAGAACTTGTATTATTTTTTATTTGGCGATGGAATCAAATTTATTTGCTTTTGGGTACAAATGTACAGGTAATGTTCAAAAATACAAAAGAAAGGGGCGAACTACTGGAGGGCCTAGTGGTTCGTAGTGAAGAGATAAGCATGCCTAATTTTTCACAGGTGGATATATAAGCAAATAATTATCTGCTTATTACCAAGTACACTAAGCTTGTTATTTTTTTCGATAGTTGGGTTTTTTTTTTTTTGAAATTGGGTGTTATTAATATTTCTTCACGCAGAGAATACATCTCCTATGGGGTGAGGAAGATAAGTTATTCAAGAAAGAAATTGTTCAGAAAATGAAAGAGTAAGCTAATTTCATTTTTTTTTTAATATATATTTATATAAAGCTTTATGATAGCCGAAAATGGCTAAGTGAGAGTATTGAGTTGGTGAAATGCAGAGAGCTTGGAGATAAGACGAGTTATCAAGGCATAAAGAAAGCAGGCCACCTCGTTCATATCGAGAGGCCATTGGTTTATAACAGATTTCTCAAGCAGTTTCTTGTTTCTTTACGTGCAGAAGAATCTAGGAAAGTGTAATTTTTTATTTTGCTATAAAGAGTAAAATTGCAAAATCTTTATATTTGAGTGAACTCCATTCTTACATAACTTATTTCAAATGCAACTCAAATAATGGTTGTAGTAAGGATTACAATTGGAATCGGACTCGATGGTTCTACGTACCCTACCTCGTCCCGTGACGGGGCGAGTAACACTCGCTCGCAGAAACATGGGGTGGATCTAGAATCGCCCCGCACATATGGGTTCGATATAAAACCTATCTCGTATTCGTTCCGTCTCCCTTTCGGAAAACAACCTGAGTAAGTCCTTATGATAAAATGACTTATTGTATAAGGAATTATGGCAAAAAAATTTAATATTAATAAGTTGTGATCTCTAAATAATCTCCGTATAAGTTATCCATAAGATATAAATATTAACTTATGAAAATAAGTCAAAAGTGACTTATAAAATAGAATATATTTCAATAAGCTCTTCCAAATGCACGTAAAATGATTTATTATTTTGAATAAGTTAAAATAAATCATTTTAAAGCTCTTTCAAACGGGACGTAAAACCAACTTAATTTAATCAATTTTATTTTTTAAATTAATAAATCACAATTTATATGTTTAGGATCTACATGAAGTCTCTTGTAAAAAACAAAGAAAGAATACGACCTAATTGAATTTGTATGATAGGCCCGTGTATTATGCATCAGGGCCACTTAATATTAATTTCATATTTTCATTTGGAGAAATGAGGCTCAGTGTACTTTAGCTCAGGCCCATATATTCACGACGTCAAATTTCAGACAATTAGTAACGCTTAATTATTTTCTACTTATCATTTTAAACGAATAGCAACCATCATCGAAAATTATACTACCTCCGTCCCACTATTACTTTCATAATTGGTTGTCCACTATTATTGTCATCTTTCCTAAAATAACAAAAATTATTATTAAACAAAAAATGAAGTGGATCCCTCCTACTTAATACTCATCCTCACATTATCATAATCTCTCCAAAAATCTATCGAAAATTTATGATTTTTAACTTTTTTGAAACTTAAGATTATTTCTTAAAATACAAAATGAAAAAAAAATGATTGTCTCAACTATGCCCTGCAAAAATTTAGATAAATTCTAATTTCTTGCACCGACCACTCCTAAAAATTGTGCTCATTTGTTATTAATACAATTAAAACTTATAAAATACACACTTAAATAAAGTTTCTTAATCTCTGTGCCGAAGTCGAGGGGACAGTAATAGCGGGACGGAGGGAGTATATTTCATGTTCTGATTTTATTCGATGAACTTAAAGAAACAGCTTAACTCATAAGATCGAACAAGAAAAAGATGCAAAATGTTCTCTTGGGAAAAATAGGGATCAAATTCCTACGCATTTCCAAAAAAGAAAATTGGATTTTCACTCAACTTAATTAGAACTGTACACGAACTCGAGGAAAAGGAAACAAGAATTTGGTTGGATCCTAAATCTGGTCTCATTTTCTTCAAGCTGGAACTCCGTAATACGACACAACACGAGCTGGAACTCCGTAATACGACACAACCACCGACGATCAAGCATTAGCGACTAGAGCTACACTCCTAGCTCTGGCCAAGTGAACCACTTCGGTTCTAGCCTCATTGGTAACACGATTAACTAGTAACTCTAGAGCTTCCTTCATCCACCAATACTCACAAACTATCCTTGCTTCTCTAACACTAATCTGCACAAATTTAGTCCTAAGTAAATCAGAATCATTTGATTGAATCAAGCAAGACAAAAAATATTTCGAGACTCAATTAATTACCCATTTCCTTTGACGGATGTCTTTCTCCGGCCAAAACTCCAGCTGCTCTTTCACAAGCATTGGAAACATGTGGCCTTCGAGGAAGGTGTCTCTGTTCTTGCTACTGAAACTCCATCTCCCCAATTCACGCTGCAACCAAAATCGAGAATTTCCCGTATTTCAATCTCGTATTTTATTCTATCTATATAAAATGATTTAAAAACAAAGAAATAAAACCAACCTCAACATCTCCGATCACTCCGGCTTCCTCCGCCGTCTCGCGGAGGGCGGCGTCTTCGATCGATTCATCAATCTCCCAACCGCCCTAAATTTGAAAAATGAATATCATAAAATTGAAACAAATCCTACTTAATTAAGTGGACTAATTAAGTACTAATTAATTATATTGAAATTAACACCTTTGGAAACATCATCCCTTTGCCTTTTCTCTGTGCAGTGATAACAAGAACTTCAATATCATCCTCGCCCACCATAGGGGAGCCACGTGGACTTCTATATCTGTACGGAACACATCTACAGAAACAGAAACCAAAATTTACCACAATTAGCATATACTAATTTCCTATCTATCAGAATTAGTGTAAGAAGAGAGAGAGAGAGAGAGAGAGAGAGAGAGACGGACCCAACAACTTGGCGATGGCCGAGAAAGTTGTAACGCTGCATATGTCTTCCGGTACGAGCAAACATAGTCTTGAATTCCATGATTAGAAACTAGAAAGAGATGTAGATAAAGTTGTGATTAATTAGTATTATCATCACTATATATATATATATATATATATATATATATTGTGAAGAAGAAAGTTCCTTTTGAGGAAGAAAACTGCGGTGAATGAATGATGATGAAGTCGGGCTAAAAAATAGGGAAATCCCTCCTGTTAGCTAAACAGAAGAAAAATAAATAAATAAATAAATAAATAAATAGCAATGTTATTATAAAAAACACAAATCTAGTTATAAAAAAAAATTCACAACTCTATTATAAAAAAAAATTAGCCATGTTATTATAAAAAATCATTTTGTCTTATTAGGCGCATTGACCGAGCAAGGGCCGATGGGTATTACTGGGGCCGATGGAGGGCCGAGGGCCTAAGGGCTAATGGCCAAGGGCCGAAGGCCTAAAGGCGAAGGGCCGAGGGCCCAAGGCCACATTTCATTCTACGAAAGGCCGATACGGTAACTACGAAAAAGTAAACATATTACGATGTTAAAAATTAAAAAAGTCCAGAATATAGGAAAATAGAGAACAAGACCGCTTCACTCGTTATTTCTCGTTCCAACATTGGGGCATCTTCTCCTTATGTGACCTTCATCTCCACAATTACCACATTTTTTTCGACGGCGAGTTATTGAAGTATTGCCTTCAGTTCCGAAAGGTCGACGGGTATTTCTCGGATGCTGTGTCGTGTCGAATGATGTGTCGTGTCGAATGCTGTGTCGAATCCCGTCTTGAAGAAAGGGATACAGAGCCGATGGATGACCGACGGATAACCACATTCGGCCCTCCTTCGGCCATCACAACAATGGCTCGGCTTATGGGATGTTCGGCCTTCGGCCTTTCTCCTCTCGGCCCATGGGCGGATGCACTAGTGAGCTGGGCTGGGCTCTAGCCCAGTGCAACCCAGCCCGAGAAGCCCACTCAACTACTAGTCAGCCCATTCGACGTCCACTCAGCCCACCCCAACTTCTCCTTGTAGATGCCCTTCCTGATCCACCACGAGTACGTCGCAAGCCACTCCAGTCTCCAGCCCCGCCCAAATCAACGCCTTGCAGACCGACTGCGAGAAGACCTCCATCGCCGCCGTAGGCTCGTAGCCCATATGCTCGAGCTGTTCGAGCGGCCGCCGCTTCTCGCTAAGTGCTAACCGCCTCGGCGCCTCCATTCTATTTCTATCGGTAGAGTAGATCTCGTAGATGCCTTGATTTTTCAATTTCGGTATTTCTATGGCGGAAATTGTATGTATTGTCGGCCACTCGGTCGACGGTCGAGCTTCGAGTGCTTAGCGAAATTGTATGCCTTGGTCCTTCACTCCTTTGAAAATTGAAAAGCGGAAATTTGTATGTATTGTTGTCGGCCACTCGGCTGAGTGCTTAGCAGTGTTCTTAATTAATTAAAATAATGGTATTTGTAAATTGGAAATTGGAAATTGGAAATTGTAAAATAATGGTCCTTCACTGATTCACTCCTTTGGAAATTGGAAATTGTATTTGTATGTATAATGTATTGTCGGCCACTCGGTGAAGGCTGAGCTTGAGAGTTTTTTCTTATTTATGAATTTATATTTATTGAATTGAACTAATGGTGTATAACAGTATAACTGTGTATATGTGTAATGTTTGTTGGGTGTGAGTTTATTACCTTGAGTCAATAGACAATAATATTCTTTATTTTTTTAGGTGTAATTGAGTTGTGACATATTTCAATGGACGACCAATATATAGCAAAGAAAGGAAAAGGGCTTATATCATCTTTCTTTAAGAAACGTGATCGACAAGAGAGTGAAGGTAGCTCAGAACCTTCATCGACACCTATCCAAAGTCAAAGTAATCAATCTCATTCAACGCCTATAGAGCGAGTCCCTCTATTCCATCTTTACAATCGATACACACATTGAGCGTGATCCGGGCATAAGGAAACAATTGTCGGAATATCCTCGTAAATTTGCGAGATGATAAGAGGCGCGAGTATCTACAAGAGGGACCTTATCAACCGAAATTGGCGGTGTATCCTCGTTTCAAAGTTTGGCACTCAAAATCGGAGTTTTCAAAAGTCATGGTTTGACAAGTTTAAGTGGTTGGAATATTCGCCTACCACGGATAAGGCATATTGCTTTTATTGCTTTCTTTTTGCAAGTGATGCCGTGCATGTTTCTTCTGCATTAGTCAAAGAAGGATTTAACAATTGGAAAAGGATAAGTCAAGGAAAGAAATGTGCATTTCTTGCTCATGTTGGTTCTACAGCCACATCGCCACATGCTATGTGTTTAACACGTGCAGAAGATTTGAAGAAACCGGTTGGGCATATTGACAAAGTTATGAATGCTCAAACAAATCTTGAGAAGCGAGAAATCGTCTACGTTTAAAGACCTCAATCAAAAGTCTATGGTGGCTTGCAGTTCAAGGTTGTGCTTATAGAGGTCATGATGAGTCTTCATCTTCATCTAACCGTGGAAATTTTATTGAATTGGTGAAGGCTTTTGCAGATATGAATAAGGAAATCGATGAAGTTGTTCTTGATAATGCTCCAAAAAATGCTCAATACATTGCTCCGGATATTCAAAAGGAGATTTTGAATATTATGGCCAATAGAGTACGTCACATGATTCGTAAAGAAGTTGGAGAAGGATATTTTAGTATTCTTGTTGATGAAGCACAAGATATCTCCAAGCAGGAGCAAATTGCAATTATTTTGAGATTTGTGGATAATAATGGGATTTTGACTGAGCGATTTTTTGCCATTAAAAGTGTTAGTGACACCACCTCACTAAATTTGAAAAAAGAAATATGTGGTGTTCTTTCTCATCATGATCTTCGGGTTGAGAAAATGAGAGGGCAAGGCTATGATGGTGCCAGTAATATGCGTGGTTCATGGAATGGACTTCAAGCATTATTTCTCAGAGATTGTCCATATGCATATTATGTTCATTGTTTTGCACATCGTCTTCAATTGGCATTGGTTTCTGCAGCTAAGGATATCACCGTTGTTTGGAAATTCGTATCTCATTTGGATAGTGTTGTTACCATTATAACTTCTTCACCAAGACGTGTTTCTCATCTACATGCCGCTCAAAGAGAGGAAATCCATAATTTATTATCTGCAGAGGAGCTTGATTCTGGACGTGGTGCCAATCAAATTGGTAATTTGCAGCGAGCCGGAGCTACTCGTTGGGGTTCACACTACAACTCCGTGAAGAGTTTGATAGGTATGTATGTTGCAACTTGCAAAGTATTTGAATTTCTCATTGAACACTCTCAAAGTGGAAGATCTAAGGTCGAAATTGAAGGTGTTTACCAGAATATGACGAGCTTTGAATTTGTATTCACTTTGCACTTGTTGCATAAGATTATGAGAATTACAGATTCCCTTTGTCAAGTTCTTCAAAGAAAAACTCAAGATATTTTGGAGGCTATTTCATTTGTATCTAGTACTAAAATAATTCTTCAAGAATTGAGAGAGTGTGGGTGGGAAGCGTTTCTTGAAGAACTCAAGGTTTTTTGCTTGAAGAATGGTGTTGATGTCCCTAATTTGGATTCTACATATAAGGTTGGTCGTTCTCGTGGGCAAACTACAATTGAACATCATTATCATTTTGATGTTTTCAATGGAGCAATAGATCACATCTTAATGGAGTTGAATACCAGATTCAATGATGTGTCTATTGAATTGCTTTCTCTAAGTGTGGCGTTAGATTCGAAAGATTCTTTCAAATCATTTAACAGTGGTGATATTTGCAAACTTGCAAGGAAATTCTATCCTGGAGACTTCACTAATCAAGATATTGTTACATTAGAGTATGAGTTGCTACACTATAAGCATGATGTGGTGGTGAAGCAGGAGTTTCAAGTTTCTACACTTGTTGACTTGAGTCAACTACTTACTAGTAGTGGAAGATCGAAGACCTATTGTATGTTAACTAGATTGATTAATCTTGTTTTGACTTTACCGGTTTCCACTGCTACTACGGAACGAGCATTCTCCAAAATGAAGCAGGTGAAGACGGCACTTCGTAACAAGATGGGAGATGAGTTACTTGAAGATTCGTTGATGCTTTGTATTGAGAGAGACTTTGTTAAAGATATAGATATAGACTCAGTTATTGATGAGTTTTATGTATTGAAGTCTCGTAGGGCACAACTTATGTAGATATTAAAATAATATTTTTATATATAAAGAGTTGAAACTTGAAATTTTACTGTTCAGCCCACCCCAGTATAGATTTCTGGATCCGCCACTGTCTCGGCCGATGTCGGTAAGGGCCGATGAACACCACCAGTCGGCCTCCCTTCGGCCCTCAAAGCCGATAATTTCATCAAGGTTCGACTTTTTTCCTCAGGGCCGATGGGGGGCCCCCAATCGGCCCTGCGCCGTATAAAGACAAAATGATTATATTTGTGTTTTATTTTAGTGGGCAACTATATTTGTATTTTGACTACTACTGTGCGACTACTGCTGCAAATCCCTCTAAAAATATGACTTTGTCCACCCACTTTTATTATGTTTCTACTGCAAAACCGTTGGAACTATAATGGCAGTTTTAAATTGCTTCACACCGGATCCAAGATCCTCGATTTATAAATCTGCCATTATGCCTATTTATGTACATAAATTTGAATGATCGTGCGAATACTATATAATACTATAATATAGTGCTTCACTTATTTCACCATCATAGTTACCACCTACCGAATTATAAATGCCTAAACTAGGAGTAATACATTGTCCATTAAGATGTAGAATAGAATCAAATTTGGTCCGTACTTGGGATGACATAGCGGTTAAGGTGTTTAGCACTGGCCAGAAGATCACGGGTTCAAAACTCATTAATACCACTATGTGTGAGTCTGTCACCTATGATTTTAGCCTAAGGTAGTTAGTCCTTAAAATCAATTTTGGTCCTTAAGTATGGCTTCCATCTGATTTTGGTCCCTTATTGTGGTCATGTCCGATTTTAATCATCTAACTTGTAAAACTACCGATTTTGACCTTTTTATCGAAGAGTGTACGTCGGAAAAGGAGTGTCAAATAAACACTCGACGAAGGACCAAAACTGGATGGTTTTGCCCGTAGATTTGATGGGTACAAACGGGTTTCTATTCGGATTTTCGAAGAGATACGTGTCCATGGCTGCGTAGATGAAATCATATCTACCATGGCTATGTAGAAGCTCACTAGAAAACCTGTCGGCTTCTTTGCAAAAGAAATATAGTTAATATACAAATAATAATATAAACATAAACGAAAGGCGCTGAATTTTTTAGTCGGAAATGGCGTGTTTTCGACAGTCTCCAACACAAGATAAAAGTCGGACAATTTTTATAAGTTAGAAAAGCAAAATCGAATAAGTTTACAAGTTATATGACTAAAATCAAATCAAAATCGAACGGTAACCACAATAAATGACCAAATTCAATTTTTTCTCTATTTAGATTACATAACGGTTGCGATAGTTAACTTGTGGCCTAAATATAAATATCAAAACAATTGTACCATTTTTCTTATTTTATTTTATACAACGTTACATTCTATGTGCGGATTTTGTTATTACTGAATTTAGATTGAACAGTAGAAACTATATGTTGGTGCTTATCCTATTATTTATTATTCATTTTGACTATAAATGTTTATGTAAAATGGTAGATAAAGTCTTGCATCGCAAAATTCGAAGTGAAGAAATTTAAAAGAGGAAAATGTCATCTTCTAGACAGTAAAATAATGGAGAAAAGTTCCCTCAAATTTGAAGAAATTCTTCAGAAGCATCTCATGTTATTGATTTTAAGATTTACTAATTAAACCAATAGATTAGAATGTATTCGAAAATCGAAACACTCTTGGTTTTTATTATTAATATTTTAATTCAATTTGTTTTCTCTATTTAGATGACATAACGTCTATGTGCGGATTTGGTTATTACTGAATTTAGATTGAACAGTAGAAAGTAGAAACCATATGTGCGGATTGAACGTCTATGTGCGGATTTGCTTATCCTATTATTTACTCCCTCCGTCCTACAATTCTTGTTCCCTTTCTTTTGAACACGAGAATTTAGGAGAGTAGTTGGGTGTGAGTAAGATGGTGGGACCCTTAAATAAAATGTATGTAATAATTTTCTATTTTAGGTAAAAGGAACAAAATTTATGAGACGTCAAAGGACAAAAATTATGGGACGGAGGAAGTATTATTTATTTTGACTATAAATGTTTATGTTAAATGGTAGATAAAGTCTTGCACCGCAAAATTCGAAGTAAAGAAATTTAAAAGAAGAAAATGTCATCTTCTAGACAGTAAAATAATGGAGAAAAGTTCCCTCAAATTTGAAGAAGTTCTTCAGAAGCATCTCATGTTATTGATTTTAAGATCTACTAAATTAAACCAATAGATTAGAATGTATTTGAAAATCGAAATACTCTTGGTTTTTATTATTATTTTAATTTAATGTGCTGTACTTTTTGATGTGGTAATTATTTAAAGATTTAAAAAAGGATTTATTTAAAACTAGTTAATCAGAACATACCTCTTTCAGTAATAAATCAAAGCTTAAGATGTCCTCTTGAATTGGCATAACAATTAAAATGTGTAATTTATGGTTCATGGATTTAAAAAAAAAAAAACAAAACAAAGTATGATTGTATTATGTATGATTTCTGCGTGTGTATAGAGAAGCCGCAATTTGTAGCCCTGCAGTTGACGCGTAAGCTACACGTAGTCTACTCCGATTGATGCATATGTCCTTTTTTGGTGATTTTTTATTAATTTTAGAGAGAGAGAGAGAGCGCTTTTATTATTCATGTCTTTGTCTTTTTCCGAGATTGTAAACAAAAAACTTATGTTTGTAAATAAATCGCACAAATCCCACTTGTTAAGAAATAAATGTATTTTCTTTCATATTAAAATGATGATTATAGATTATCATTATACGCTAGCTTACGGAATACCCACATTAAGATGATCAGCTTGATACAAGAATATAACTATTAGATCTTATTATTATGTCTAACATGACTTTGTAAAAATTATATTTCCTCTATATAAAATGATTAAAATTAAATATTTCTTTTCTTTACAAACTTTTTAAGGGAATGTTGCTCAATTATGATAATACATGATAACCTATTCAATTATTAAAACTATAAAAAAAATCCATATATAATTAATTAATGCAACACCTGAAAATTTTCCTAGATTTTCATGACTATATAACCCCAACCCAAATCGGACTTCTTGAGTAGTCGTTATCAAATTTGTACGTATTGCTCACATATCAAAGCAAGGTAACTGTTCTTTATATAATTATAATAACAAAACTACAATAATAATAATTTCGGCGCTAAAATAGAAGCATTGATCCAAACATCTTTTGGAATTTCTAGAAGCAACTTTTGCTATTTAAAATGTTGAAATATTCAAATCCTTCTTCATTCGGATAATAAACAAGTCTTTGGAGTTCAAATTGGCTACAGCATTAGCGAATCAAAACTTAAAATTAAGGAAGTGAAATGTATAAATTTATGGAAGAGTCGAAATGTACAGTTCTAAGAGTTTAAAATTAGTATAATTTTTTTTTAAAAGTATGAAGAAAATCCTCAAATTGTACATGATTTAGAGGCTGGAGTCCACACCCCTCCTATGTTCTAAATGCTTTTATTCATGTACAAATAAAGAATCATTTTTTTATGACGAGAGTAACCAGCAGCCGTTACCGAAGTATGTATTGGATGAACTCCGCTCATGTGCTCTAGTCTATAAACAATATAGAATGGTTCAGTGGCGGAGCTAGGAATTTAAAGAGACGGGTGCTAAATGAAGAGAAAAAATTAGAAAGCAAAATTTGTTGTTGGAAGGTATCAAACTCAAGTGGTTAAGAAATTTAGGGAGGTGCTAACCAATTGCACTAGATTTCATTTACAAGATTTACCCTACAGATTTGGAATTTATCCGAAATCAAAGTGGTGCTATAGCACCACTTAGCACTGTTGTAGCTCCGCCCATGGGAGGGTTCAATCACCCTAGGCTAATTTTGTGCTCTAGCCTATAAACAATACATAAGGGTTCAAACACCCTAGGTTAATTATAAGTGACACCCGTCTTGTGCTCTAGCCTGCAAACAATACAGGAGGGTTCAACCACCTTAAGCTAACCATATGTGACAAATCACACATAGCAATCTTGGTGAATTTTGAACCCATGACCTACCTTAACCTTTATGCTAAAGAATCATTTTTAATTAGTATTATAATAGTTCAAGTTGTTTTTCCTCTACGGCGATGCCGACCTTTTCGGCCACGAACATTTGTAAATGTCTTTACATTGTATTAAGTCAAAATAATAATGCAACATGAAAATAATTAATGTAACATCTCGTTACCAGTCAAGGAAAGGCACCAAATATTGCATCCATGACGTTACGATGCCTTTCAAAATAGCAAGATTAAAAACAAGTTAGTATATGAAGATGATAATTATAGATAATTACAATGTAGTAAATGAATTAATATTCATGGTAGACGTACTATGAAGCTTCCATTGAGATCGGGTTTAGGCAAATTTAGAAGAGCGTCATCCACCAAATTGGATATGTCGGGTTTTTTTTATATATATTATTTGAAAAATTATTATTGCATCCTCTTGAAATTGCATATTAGCTCCATAAACTAAAAAAATTCAATTTCCTGAAATTAAATTACAGAATTACGTATAAAAAATTGTATATTTCGTCTCTAATTTTATTTTAGATACTGGTCCAGCCCGTAACAACTTTTATCCAATGAAATGTCAAACCGCAACTTAATATTCGAGAACAAATTGGATACATTTAATCATTTCATTTTCTCTAGAATCAAGAAAAAGTGGAAATTGAAATGGTCCATGTTGGTGTGAAATCATACACCAAAATCTTGCGCCCACACTTCCAGAAACTCTTCTTGATTATTAGCGTATTCTCTTTCACGTCTTGCATGCGTTGCATGCTCAATTAATTACTTGTAACAATTAAATATTTTTTTAATTTTATGTAACATTAGAGATCTTATTTGATATCTTAAATAGTTCAAATATATATATATATATATATATATATATATATATATATAGTATGTAGGCGTTGTAGTACGTTTCGACAAACCCAATTTAGTGTTAAATTTAATAACTATTTAGAATATTAAATTATATTGCAATAATTCTCTTGCACTTGCTGATTGTGATCTCTCGTACAAATTTCAAATTTGACATTAACATTTAGTAATTAATCTTGTCAATAGCAGCGATTTTGAAAAGTAACAACTCGTGATTCTCGCATCGTCGGTGATTAATGTCAACTAAAATCAAGTTTGATTATTTTAATTTTCATTTGTTATGAATATTAGAATATTATAACTATTTTTTTTATTATCAATATATATTGAAACGTCAAACACCTCTATGATTTCATATTTATTGTGTCCATGTGAGATGTGACCCTCAAGTCATATTGCTCAAATAATTCAAAACAATCCACGTAGTTAAATTCACACCACATGCATTACCTATACATTATTATAAATAACTCTACTTTAATTGATTTGGCATATGAATATGATATAAGACCATATAAAAAATCGATCGAACCAAAGCTATTTCAGTCGATTCGATTAAGTTATTATAGTCGAAACCAATAAGTTGTCTGTTTAGGGGTGTTTGTGATAGTTTATCTGAATCAGCTTATTGCTGAAATTGGTCTCGGGAAATGAATTTATTGTTTGGGAAATCCAGCTTATAGAGATGCTGAAAGCTGTTTGGGTGCAAGATAGATAATTTTCATAAGCTGGTATTGGCCAGCTGAAGCTGATAGCTTATAGCTTTTTATAATTTTTAATTTTTTTAATTAATACATTCTATTATAATTTTACAACTATTTTTTAAATTAATGATCGATATTACTTATTTATATGTATAACTTTTATTTGCCATTTAATAAAGAATAAGTAAATATTTGTTTTATTAATATAATTTATAATCTTTTTATTCTTGATTTTTAATCAATAATATTAATTATACTTAATTTTTTTACTAATTTTTATTTTAATAATATTTTTTATTAAAATATTTTATATGAGTGAAAATAAATTTTAAATTTTATTTATGTAAAAATTCTAAATTTTTTAATAAGTGAGAAATAAATAACAATTTCATTTTATTAGATACCATTTTATTAATATTTTTAATTTCAAATATTAATTTTTTTACTTTCAGCACTTTTTGCAAACACTTAAAAATTATCAAAATTAACAGCTTTCAGCTGCTTTCAACCACTTTCAGCAGCTTCCAACAACTTTCACCACTTATCGATAAGCTTCAGTTATTCCAAACACTCATTTAGAGGGTGCAAATTTCCTTATCATGGATACAAAATAAACAAATAATATAACGTAACAATGTCTCATAATCTTTTATTCTGCATGAAGTTTCCTAGGAAAGGCACATGCATTATTATGTAGGGTGATATGAGATCTTGGTATTTTAGCATATCTTTGAAGGGTCGTTTGAACATTATTTAATAGAGGAAGTTGGGACAAAATGGAGTCAACTATATTGATTTTAATCTTGGTATGTATGTATATACTAATGTATATACTGCAACATATCACTATAGGCTAATTATTGCTATGTATGTAGTTGCCTAGTTGGGCGTGATGGCTTGTCACACCCTAATGAGTATATCAACAGTGATAAAGCACGCCTCAGTGCTTGCCCATCAACCAACATTGACGTTGATCTCCTAAATGAAATACTTATTTTTTTCTTGACGAGATGTTAGGATCTTTGGACCCTCAAAATGTGATAAACGAGTTCTTAGAACCCAACGGAAATAATAACAAAGAATAATACAACGAGAAAAAGAAATAGGCACAACGAATTTAACGTGGTTCGGTCAATCGACCTACATCCTAAACCCTAACTAATAAAGAGGATAATATAAAATGAGTCTCTGGAATATGGTCCTAGACCGAAAAACACATACCCACAAAAATATGATCAATTAGTCCAACTAACTAATCTCATAATATGTGGGTTATGATGTGTATAAACACACTTAAAATAATTAGAGAACCTATCTATTTATAGTTGAAATTAATGATAAACTTCATTAATTATTCGATGTAGGATAAGACTCAATTTCCTTTAAGGATTAGGATTTGAGCCAGATCATGACACGAGAAAAATTCGTAATTGATATTCGAGGTGCATCACTCTCTAACTTCCTGCCTGTACTAACTACTAACTGTGATTAAGGTATAAGATTAAATTCTAACCATTGTAGTGGTCGTGCCGGAGTGGTTATCGGGCATGACTAGAAATCATGTGGGCTTTGCCCGCGCAGGTTCGAATCCTGCCGACCACGATTTTTTCTTCTTTTAAATTAAATAAATTTATTTAGGCTTAATCCCTTGAATAATTGATTGATTTAACCGAAACAAATTAAAGTAGAATATTTGAATTGTTTTTATTTTTCAAAGAAAATAATAATTTGGAGTATCTCAGCTCCCAAGCCCAGTTCAGGCAGATGGTTTTATTGTCCATGGGCCTAAAACCAAGAAATGTGAAGAAACAACATATCCAATGTCCATTTATAATAATTGGTTCTAGCCCATATTTTATTTATTATGATGTATGGTATAAGGATCTAACAATTAGGTATTTTATAAATTTTATATAATATATGAGAACTTGTAATTCACAAACCAATAGTAATTTGGATAGTTTTGTCCAAAGCTCATATTGTAAACCATTTTGAATTCTAGACAATGATTGTAAACTTGATTTTAAGCTGTAAATCAAACACCTCTTAATTGGCAATGGGGAGGCTTAATATTCCCTCCGTCCCATAAATGTTGTCCCATAATTTTTCGACGCAGGATTTAAGAAGAGTTGTTTGTTGTGTGTAGAGATGTGAATTCTCAAATTGTGGATAAATTCTAGCCAAACAATCTTGACTTTTAAGAAAATAGGACAACCCCAAAAAGAAAATGGGACAAGATCTATGGGACGGAGGGAATATATTTCTTGGTACAATATGATCAATTGGTTCGGGGGTAGAGTGATAAGTCTTTGGTTCGATTCTCTTAAGAGTCAAATTTGCACCTTTTTATCATGTAATTTAATTTCTTTTCATTTTTTTCTCGGTTCCATAACCTATTTTGATTTTTTTTTTTTCATCAATTTTTGTTTTATCAAATAAAAATTCACTAAAACTGGCACTACAAGCAGAAATATAACTGGATTGGAACAAGCCAATGCAATTCTTATTTGAATCATGAATTATTTTTTAACAATTCAAATTTAATTCCCATTTTTAAGACTCGAATCTACGGTTATAATTCAACAAGATCACTCGAGTCTAGTTGGCGCCTCCTGATCGAAGTGTTGGCTCCACTTCTATATATGGGGATGGCAGAAGTATAATCCTTAGTAGTTTTTCTTAGTTTATTATTCCCTCCGTCTCGCTATAAGCGGTTCAAAACTTTTCGACACGATTATTAAGAAAGTAAATGATAAAATATGAGAGGAGTAGATGAAAAAGTAGGAGAAGATAAGTGAGATAGTGATAGAGTAGATGATAAAGTATTTCAGAGAAAATGAGTTTTATAATGAGTATATAATAAACTAGGAGAGAAAAATGATAAAGTAAGAGAGATGATAATAATTCTTTTGCCAAATTAGGTCCGAACCACTTTTAGTGGGACGTCTCAATCGGGAAAGTAAGTCACTAATAGCGGGACGGAGGGAGTAGTACTTTATTTTATAGTATGATAGGATAAATACAGTTAAACATCGATAAAGTAATAATCTTGGGATCGAGAAAAATATTCATTTAACGAGATTATTACTTTATCGAATATTATTTTAGTACATTAACCCATATCGGTTTCGGAAGAAATTATTATCTTAGGGAGATTATTACTTTATCGAAATTTAACTATATGTAACTTTACCAGAAAATGCACGTCATAATTCATAAAATTGAGAAAAAAAAAGTCAAGGTCAATTTGTCGTTTCAATTCAACCATTTTTTTTTTGATTCATGGAATCCGCAGCCGCTACTTTCGGTCGCGAGGGTAAACCACGCTCGCGCAAGCAGTAGCCGCAAAACCACACAGGATGGTTCAACCACCCTTAATGTGACAGGGTGACAGACAACACCTAGCGGTCTTGGTGGGAATTGAACCCAGGACTTATCGGTCCCGGGCCACCCACCTCGACCGCTAGGTCATCCCATAGGGACAATTCGACCATACTTTTCTTTAAAAGCTACATGACAAAGCAAGAAAAAAATGTATATTCTTCAGCCAATGGCAGTTCCAGAGAGATTCTAATTGATGACTTTCATTACGATAATTGGAAAATAACATTTGACTTGTCGAAAGTAACAACTGACTTTTCCTTAGCCTTACCTTGATTTCTTAATAGAAAGATAAATATTTGTTTATAGTTTAAAGAAAAATAATGATCAAGTCAAAATTGGAAAAAAAGAAAAGAAAATGACGATTGAGTCCGTCAATTAAATTTGAAATTAATTCCCACTATATACATAATTAAACTTTATTGTTCGATTAAAATCCAAAATCTGATTTAATAAATAAGAAAAAAAATAATCATTGGCTCGATCTATCGGTTTCGGGTGGAGGATTCTGTCTAGCATTAAGAGTGTACTTGCATGATGGAATTGAAATTCATAACGATATAAATTAATTATTCTTGATGATAGAATAATTTGAGATGACTAGGAATTATGAGAAGGCCCTATCAGCGGACCGATCCAAAAAATACGAAAGAGGATAACTATTCGAGAACGATATCAACGAAAAGTAGAATTTTAAAGAATAATATAAAACATTCAAAAATTATACACGAAAAATAAAATTTCTAACAATTTTAGAAGTATCCAAAGGGGGCGTATGGTTGCGACGACCCATGCCCTCTTCCTCGAACTTTCATGTATTACTACAACTAATCATCTTTTTTTTCATTAATTTACAATAACTTTATTAAACTTTGATTTTTCGTGTTTATCCCCCTTTATGCAATTGATATATTATATTTATGTTTTTTTTTTCTTGATACTTGATTGATCATTTGAATAAATTCTTAAATCTTCCCCAATTAGGGTTCTCTATCAAAATAGGGTGTTGTATTATAATATTTTTTGAATAAATTACGAATAATATAGCAAATAAATAATATAATATCTCTAAATACGCACTATGTAATAAGTATAATTAGATTCAAATATAAAGAAACACCCCTAAAAGAATTTATCGGGGGCTCCGCTCTTGAGCAAGGCCATTCATCCCTTGTAAATTTCTCCCTCTAGCTCGAAATCATGGATCAACCTCTACTGATCCATAATCTCTCATATATCTTGTTCCATGACACTCAAAATTGAAAACATATCTTCAAAATTTCTAGTACCAAACAATATATTTTCATAATATGGAAGAATAATTATTTTATTTTTTGCAAAAGTAGTTTCTATACACTATTTCAATCTTATATTGTAATAAAAATCCCAAAGTCGCTATTCGAATGCACACTGATTTTTTTACATGTCTTTTGGCTTACATACTGAGAGTTGACAATCACATCCCTTTCGTATTTTTGGCATCTAAGCAAGCCTCTTTGCATCGTCGACGGTGTTTCTACAATCAATCAATTTCGTAAGTAATATCAACTACACTATTTCAACAGAGACTTAGATATAAATTATTGATTTTAATAAAAGATGCGAGGTCTCGAAGTGGCTAATTGTAGATTAACATTATCCGTACATATATAATAATAATTTAGACTATTAATTTTCAACTCTTTCTTGACAATCATGACGACATCTAATATTAAAAACATAATTAACCCAAATTGATTAATTAAAAGCTTAATCAACCCTTCTCAATCAGATTAATTGAATTGTGCCTTTTCAGGAGACCTTTCAGCTGCCTTTCAATATCCAAACCAAACTGAACGTTTCTTTCTCTGTTTATTAATTTTATGTTAGTTTAAGTTATTCTCTAATTATTATTATAAATATTATTTTTTCAGGGGTAGAATCGGCAGCCAGTAAATATGAAATCATATCCCATGTGAATCAAGAATCTCCTCACGAGATTCGCCCTCAACACAGTCAGCAGTTTCATATCTTTTTTCTACATGAACAAGTCTACAACCCATTTTCAGCTAAAATGACAAAAAATATCATGCTCAATTAAAAATATGTATACATATTATGTGTAAATACACATATTGTCTTAAAATTGTTGCACGAAAACATCACCGGTCATATTAACGATAAGTTTTTCTTAATTGCCTATATTTTGCTAACAATGTTCGTATCTAAATGAAAGTAATAAATTAGACGAGTCAAAATATAAAGCACTACTAGATAAGAATTGAGAAAAAGCTTGAGAATTTGAAGAACCGAGAGTGGGTCGATTTAAAGTGGGAGCAATAATATCAGTGCTTATGTTTGAGAATTTATCAAAATTAAATACTATTATATACATATTGTAAGGATATTTCAGACATTATATATCAAAAAAAAAATATACACGCACGTATATTAATTTTGACAGTAAGAATTTTCTTGCAACAATTTTAAGAACACAAGAGTTTTTTTTTTTGCAATAAAACGAAAACATTTATGTGTTTTTACCTAAATTCAGAGAATTTATTTTTGTCTTTTCCGCCCATTTTCATACATTAATATTTCATTTTGCTAATGTATTTTCGTTTAAATAATATTTGTTAAATCAAATCCAATTTGATCAAATATCTTATTGAAATATCTAGTACTACTATTCTTGCCTCGACCAGGCGTGATCGTCTCTCTCAAACATCTCCTATAAGTACTACTCGCAGCGGCCCCCATATGAAGCACAACCATTCAATCTTCCTAGAGAGAGAGAAGAAAACCGGTTGAATTTCTTGCACAATGTCGCTGCTTACAGATCTCATCAACCTTAACATCTCAGAATCTACTGAGAAGATCATCGCTGAATATGTCTGGTGAGCTCCTCCGTTTCTGCATACTCTGTTTTCTTCTCACTTGGTTCTTCGCTTTTGATTATTTCTTTCTTTACTTTTTTGCCTTTTCGGACCAGCCTTGTTCTGGGATCTGCTTCTTCTTGATCTCATGTTGCTCTGTTTGTTCTGTTTAAGGAAACATGAATCTGGGACTTTTACTCTCTTGTTGCTTTCTTTCTTTTTCTTATCAACTGTTTATTTGATTATTTTAGTCATAAAATCCATATCTTTTTGTTGTAATAATCTCATATTTGGTCTCTAAACTGTAAACATGAACTTCTAAGTTCTAACATAATTAACACCAATCCAACTTAATTGATTTCATCAGAATCTTTCTTCTCCTTCTTCTTTGATTTGATTTATATGCTAATATGGATCTGTGGTGCAGGATCGGTGGCTCCGGTATGGACCTTAGAAGCAAAGCCAAGGTGATCATCTAATCCTCATAGAAAAAAGATTAGCCTTTTTATTTTACACCATTTCTTGATTTCGCTAGATTATTGAAATGAGTTGCTTCATTCTTGCAGACTCTAGATCGCCCTGTTAGTGATGCTTCCAAGCTTCCCAAGTGGAACTACGATGGCTCTAGCACCGGCCAAGCTCCCGGCGAGGACAGTGAAGTCATCCTCTAGTAAGTTCTACTTTACCTTTGAGATTTAAAAAAAATAAAATAAATAAATAAAGTTTATTAATATTATATATGCAATTCAACAGTCCTCAGGCAATTTTCAGAGATCCATTTAGAAGGGGACATAATATTTTGGTTAGCTTCTTTCTATCTTAGTCTCTTTTGCTTCTACGTCTCTTACTCCTTCCGTTCAGAGTGAAATGGCTTGTATTCTATTTCGGGTTAGTTTTCTTCAATGATTTGTGTTGAATTGCTTTTAGGTCATATGTGACGCTTATACCCCTGCCGGTGAGCCTATTCCGACCAACAACCGGTACAATGCAGCCAAGATTTTCAGCCATCCTGATGTTGCTGAGGAGGTTACATGGTAATATATAAACATATTTGATTAATTAATTGAGTTCACTTTAGTGACACTTCTTGATTGTGGTGTTCTTTTTGTTGTGACTATAGGTATGGTATTGAGCAAGAATACACTCTGCTCCAGAAGGAGGTTAACTGGCCTGTCGGATGGCCGATCGGCGGTTACCCCGGACCTCAGGTCTTGATCAATCCGAACCTCTAATGAAAATCTAATTCTATGTATTTGTTACGAGTTAGTTGTGTTTTGTTGTGTATAGGGACCGTACTACTGTGGGATTGGAGCGGACAAGGCGTTTGGGCGTGACATAGTTGATGCTCATTACAAGGCCTGTCTTTATGCTGGTGTCAACATTAGTGGCATCAATGGGGAAGTCATGCCTGGCCAAGTAAACCTTCCTTTCTCATTTTTAACACAATTATCTTCTTTTGTTGGTTCGGGTTATAAAGATATTGCGCATGCAGTGGGAGTTTCAAGTCGGGCCTTCCGTTGGCATATCCGCCGCTGATGAGCTCTGGATTGCTCGTTACATTTTGGAGGTATTAATCTCGTTGTTTTGTGGTTAATTCAATCTAAAGAGTATTATACAGTTAAACATCGATAAAGTAATAACCTTGGGACCGGGAAAAAATATTCATTTAACGAGGTTATTACTTTATTGAACATTATTTTAGTGCATTGACCCATATCGGAAACGGAATAAATTATTATCTTAGCGAGATTATTACTTTATCGAATATTACTTTATCAAGATTTAACTGTAATATGTGACGTATATTTACCGTGTAGCTATTATATAATTATTGTCAATTTTGTCCCTCTTGCAGAGGATCACTGAAATTGCTGGGGTAGTTGTGTCATTTGACCCCAAGCCTATTCCGGTAACAACATTTCTTGTCGATTATTAATTAGTTATGACATGATTGAGGTTTGTGTAATGAATCTTGAATTTTATTACATTAGGGTGATTGGAATGGAGCTGGTGCACACACCAACTATAGGTAAATGCTTATAAGTTAAAACTTCCCAACTTTGGCCTATTTTATTTATTTCTCTATATTCATTAATATTTCTCTATATTCTCAGCACCAAGACTATGAGGGAAGAGGGAGGCTATGAAGTGATCAAGAAGGCGATCGAGAAGCTTGGTCTCCGCCACAAGGAGCACATTGCCGCGTACGGAGAGGGCAACGAGCGCCGCCTCACCGGGAGACACGAGACTGCTAATATAAACACCTTCAAATGGGTAAAGAATCAAGATTTTGAGATCATATCAGGTAGTTTATTACCAATGCTAGCGAATTTGAGTTTGTTGTGTCGGAATGTAGGGTGTGGCTGACCGCGGTGCTTCGGTTCGCGTTGGGCGGGACACGGAGAAGGAAGGGAAGGGCTACTTTGAGGACCGGAGGCCGGCTTCGAACATGGACCCTTACGTCGTGACCTCGATGATTGCGGAGACCACCTTGCTCGGCAAGAAGTGAGCCAAGGCTATGAGATGAAAGGATTGTTTTACGAATCCTTTGGTTGTTTCATATATATATAGTTTAGATTTCCGTTGGGTTGGTATTGTTTTTACCATTTTCGAACGCATTTGTTGCGTATCGGGGTTGTGAGGTCAGAGTTCATCCCTAGCAACCTGATCGAGTCTGTCTATGATTGGTGTTAATAAATTAAGTATGGGATTTTAAAGATTTTAAATACGAGCTAAGAAATGGAACCGATTTGAAAATTTCGATTAAATTATGATTTGGTTTTCTTGAAGATATATTCATAGCTCCTAGCTAGGACGTACGAACATGTAATCTCAAATTATTTAAAGATTTTAATAGTTAAAATATTAAAAAAAAAGATGAAATCTACAAATGCACTTGACTTGAAAGACCAAAAATAAATATAATGTAGTATTTGTTGTAAATATATTTTATATATATACTTACCATATATTGTGATGACCATGTAAACCCTAAAAGCTCATGAGTCCATCTTGTACTCTATAAATAGAGGTCTCCACCCTCATAATAATATACATCTCATTCCCGCTCTCTCTATTCATTCTCTACATTCTCTATAGTTTATTACACGTTATCAGCACGAATGTTCTACTTGGTGACGGTTCTACTTGGTGACTTGTTATCTGTTCGTGAAGAATTTTATTCAAGGTACCTACATGTCCCATCTAATTTACGAAATTGAATCTTGAATAGTACGTTTGTTGAACCTTCGTGTCTTAATGCGGTGGAATATATAATATGTGAATTGAGGCGTTTATCCAGATTTTAAAAAATTAATTAGCAGCTTTATTATTTTTTTAGCTCACGACAATAAACTCTCTTATTTTTTACTTCTTAATTGATGTTACCAAATTGTAATTTTGAGAAATAGATCCATAGATGACTAGTATATAAATATACGGTGCTTATTGATTGTTAATGCCGAAGAATAACAATAAATGTTATTATCTTCGCTTATTGATTTGTTAATGCTGAGGGATAACAATAAATGTTATTGTCTTCGTTTATGTTCATAACAAGTTATTAAATAATATGTTTGAGTTTTAGATTATTGTTATCATTAGACATATTTAATTGTTGCTCCCGAAATAGCACAATAAATATTCCTGAAGAATATATATTACATGCTCTAGAAGAGCATTTACAATTAATATTTATACATATATGTACGCTTATACTTGCTTATTTATTTATTTCTTTAATGTTGAATCTAGATTGTTGCTCCTGAAGTAGCACAATCCATATTCCTGAAGAATATCTTAAGCTATTGAAGAGCAATTCAAACTTATTGAAATAACTAAATTGTTGCTCCAGAAGTAGCACAATTTAATATTCGTGAAGAATATTTCACTCTTAAAGAGTTACTAATATTATCTATGTATTTTTTTAATATACCTCAATTTTTATTTGTTGCAAACTGTATAACATTTAGTTCTATATATACATACAATCTTAATTTAGTGCTCCTGAAGCAGCACACAATTAATATTCCGGAAGAATATTATATACTTTTGATGAACAATTCGTATAATATGTCTTATTGATGGGCGAATCTTGGTTCTTGAATTGTTATTGTTGTTGCTCCTGAAGTAGCACAATTTATATCCCAAAGAACATTATATGTTCCTGAAGAACAATTGGGTTTCTCGAAAATATTAGTCATTCGCCTGAAGTGGTTTAATATTAGTGCTCATGAAGTAGCACAATTTGTATTCCTGAAGAATGCTACATGTTCTTGAAGAACAATTCATGCTTTTAATTTTGACAAATGTTATATGTTCATAACTCTAATTGTTGTTTTTGAAGTAGCACAATTAACTCTACATGTTCTTGGAACAACTAAAACTTGTCATTTTGAAATCATATATCACAATAACCATACTTTAATTGTTGCTCCTGAAGTAGCACAATTAATATTCTTGATGAATATTGCATGTTCCTAAAGAACAATTTATGATAAATGTATGTTGTAATTTAAAGTATTACCTAATTCATGGAGTGGTAGCAAGAGCTCCTCTATGTTTGAGAACTGCATTTTCAATATCCTATTGTGGTTTAATTTCTTCTCAAGAATAGATGTGAGATCGAGTTGATCTCAAATTTGCAATATATTGATTTCATTTACCTTGAATAAAACTAAATTGTTGCTCCGGAAGTAGCACAATTATATTACTGAAAAATGACCATATTGTGATAGTAACATTACCATCACATGTTTGTGGAAATGCCTCAAACATAGTAATATGCTATTTAACTTTTGCTCCTGAAGTAGCATCATTTATATTCCAGAAGAATATTAAATACTCTTAAAGAGCAACTCGCATTTTCGATGATATATGTTATTCTTGAATGAAAAATATTATTTATGTCTTGTTGACATTAATGCACTATTGATATCGATGTTCATCTGTCAATAAGAGGGCATGAGAGAGACAATAGAAATGAAGCATCCCAATAGGATTGCTTAAAGATATAATTGATTGTCCTCCCTAAAACTCGATACGAGTATATGCATCCTAAATTGCAAGATTTTCAAATCTAGTGCATCGAAATTATTGAAGGCTCCAGAAGAGCATGTGTCATTCTATCAAATGATACGAAATCAACTATTAAGTTTGCCCTTACTTTAGTAAGTCTAGAAGAAACTTACTAAATTTTAAGGATATCCGCTGCAATGGATACCATGAAAAAATAATATATGAAGGTAGTGATTCTTTTGTATTTAGCCAGAAGCTAACAAAAGAAAAGTTATCACACTACCACATTGAATGTATTACACATTCATAAAAATAAGTGAGACAAAACATGTCATGAACCGGAAGTTCAAAGAGCTCTATGCTTTGACATGAAAAGTTTGGACATCTGCAAGCAACTTTGATGCGCAACATAATTGAAAATTCATATGGGCGTTGCAGAGAGATCCTGAAGAATCTCTTAATTTCCATGAATGCTCGATTTCTATAAGAAGTGTAGCACTTGGTAAAACTACAATTTCAAAAATAAAGAGCTCAATTCCATCAAGAAGATTTGCCTTGATAAAGCGAGTGAGTTTATTAAACTCCAATTCCTCCTGAAGAGGATTTATATCATATGGCTTTGGAATTGAGATCGAATAATTAGTTGCTCATATCCATACTCAAAATGGCATTTGTCCGTATAAAAATGATCTCACATTAAGATGGATTCCTGAAGTAATCAATGTGAAATCTACATCCAACAAAAAGCACGAGAACAAACTAGTCACATTTGGATTCCAGAAGTAATCAATGTGAACAAGAAGTCAAAAGACTCACTTGCAAAAGATTGCGAATCAACTTCTTGATGCTTTAGTATGTATATAAAAGAAGTGACAATGTCATACATTTGCTGCAAAAACCCCCAACAAGATTTCGTGTCGCTGAAGGACAAGTATAAATGACAACAAATGCATTCAAGTTCGTCAAAAATATGGTCGACCAATTGGTACTAAAAGAAATTTTGTGTCTAAGAAAAGGGGCACAGAATATGAACCAAACAATAACGATAATGATTAATCAATCAAATGAAGTTCCTGAAGAACTACAAGCGTCTGAAAATAGAGATCTCAAAATATTGGAGAGATCAAATATCGTCGTGGACGCACGACAGTATTCTCGCCTTTTAATATGACTCTTGAAATGATAAAAGAGGATCCTCAACGACGATCTGTAAGAGATTGTCAAGATTGAAATAATTGGCCAAAGAGGAACGAAGTCATATAAAGTGAATTAATATTCCCTAGAAAGCCGGAAATATTTGGACCTATAGTTCCAAAATCCGGAAAGTATATCCCCAAAGGATACAAATGTGTTTTTGTTACAAAGAGAAATGAAAAATTGCGAGATATAAGGCAATACTCGTAATACAATGTTTCTCTCAAAGACCGGGAATTAAATATGTACTCTCCCATATTAGACACCATTATATTTGATTAATTTACTTATGTCACAAAAGGCTTGCTATGCGCCTTATGGATGTAGTAAATATTTATCAATATGATTCACTAAATAGTGACATATATATAAAGATCCCTGAAGGATTTAACTTGCTCAAAGCATGTAAGTCAAAAAGATATTTTCAATTAGACTGTAAAAGTCATTGTATGGGTTGAAATAGTACAGCCGTATATGATATAATCATAACAACGAGAATTCCTTGACAGAAGGGTACATAAATGATGACTTGAGTTTGATTGAAACTCCTGAAGAACATAATACTTATATGTACACTCCGTCAAAATGACTTACATAGAACAAAGTAATTATGATTATGAATTATTTTATTCATTGATAATGCAACTCACATGCTTGTCGGCATTAGGGGGAGATATAAAACATAAATGATAGAATGCCGCAATATCTCGTTGGATTAATTATTAGATTCACGCACTATGAACCAGAAGTTCATCAAGTTATTTAGTGCAAAAGGAGTGACTAAAATCTCATATACTTGTTGTATATGCACCATGAACGAACTGAAGTTCCTCATAGAAAATATAAATCAATTGATTCTCATCAACGCCAGAAGCGTGAGAGATTTATTGGTGCTAAGAGATAAGAAGTCCGCGGAATACAAAATTAGAACATATCACTCCAAATTCCTCCTAAAGAGGATATGTGAATTATTATGTACAAAAGTACTTGATGAAATCAACTCATGCCTAAAGACGGAGTTCGAATCTAAATACTTGGGTTGAACTAATAATTGTCTCGACCTGTAGATCGAGCATCTCCATGATGGAGTTACGCTAGTCGACCTACCTGAAAGGTCTTCAAAGAGATTTATTGTATTTCATCCACATAGTTACCTAATGGTTGATTCAATCATTTGAAGTGAATGAAGACTCATTTAGACCTATAGAAGATAACAAAGATGTTTTAGGACCAGAAGTTCCTTACTTATGTGCAATTTGAGGATTTAAAATGATATTGACCATCCTTTGTTATTTTCGAGACAAATATGGTGTTGGTCTATTTATGAGAGTAATGATATATTGACATATCTATGCTATTCTCTATGAGAATAATTAAACTTGTGTTGTACATATTAGTGTAGCCTTGAAGATAACCTTGAAGATTGTTATCTTGAGGGGGAGTAACAAATTGTAAATAATCCTGAAGATTAGACCGACTCCTAAAAGGTCAAAGACCACGAAGGTCAAATGATTGTACTCTTTTTTCCTTTCTAAGTTTTTTCCCAAAGGGTTTTCTTAGTTAAGGTTTTTAATGAGGCATCCAATGCAACACACGAGTAAATGAGTCATTGAGATTGATTCATAAAAGAGACAATGGAATACATGATCTCCAAAGGAGTGACGGCATCAACATCCAGCAAATTCGCTCAAGTGACAACCTAGCGGATTCTTTTACAAAGGCATTACCAACGTCAACATTCAAGAAGTTGGTACACAAGATCGATATGCGCCGACTCAAGGATCAAGAATGACTATATTGAGGTGGAGCAGCTGTACTCTTTTTCCTTCGACCAGTTTTTATCCCAATGGGTTTTTCTGGTAAGGTTTTAACGAGGCAGCAGTTTCTTTTAGGAATGGTCAATCAAGGGGGAGTGTTGTAAATATATTTTATATATATACTTACCATATATTGTGATGACTATGTAAACCCTAAAAGCCCATGAACCCATCTTGTACTCTATAAATAGAGGTCTCCACCCTCATAATAATATACATCTCATTCCCGCTCTCTCTATTCATTCTCTACATTCTCTCTAGTTTATAACAATATTATTTATTTATATTATTAATTTTAAATCGATATCGAGAATTATTGAACATTAGATCAACCAATTATATAAAAGTGGGAATATCAAATTACCAATTATACTACATGTTGTCAGTTATACGATGTAATATTATTATAATTTTTATGATACATGAAACGGTTCAAATGAAAATTGGATAGAAATTAGGAATCAATATTCATTAAAAAATATTATGCTTAGGAGAGTATGAACTATAAATATGGGGTGCCAATATTATATTTGATGAAAGATGAGGGACCAAAGTTGCATTTATCTCGAAGAGTTATAATTTCAAATAAACCCCAAATCCGCAGGCATGCTTTCAGTAATAAAACAAAAAAAATCACCAGAGCAACGACGATGTTATAAACTTATAATGATCGTTGAGGTTTAGGGTTTGGAGTCTCCGATCTTTAACAAATCACAATACAAGTAAATCCCGAGCTTGAGCATGAATCTCGTACTCCAGATTGAGTAATCCACAGAAGAAATGTTTTTCCGGCAAGCAGTTTGCAAATTGATCAAGGGACTTCGTGGTTCTGCATCGCTACAGACCAAAGTCTACAATTCCGTTCCAAATGCCGGTATTTTCCTGACCTAAAATAGTGTAAAGTATCAGAATAATTGAAGCAGCTGATGTTTTGCCGTTTTTGTTATTTACGTGAATGAATTATGAGATATTAGCTATCTTTCACTTCCCAAACCCACCTCCAACGACATATTCTAAGTAGTACAGCCATTATATTTTTTGGTCATTTCATGGATTTGGTTATCTGATCGTACTATTGTTTCGAAGCCTATTCAGTGCTTGGTGATATTTATTTTGAGTCCTTATTCTTTCGGGCACTTACGAGCTGGTACAATCTTATCGCCAGGAAAGCTGATTGTTTCCATTAAAAATGACTTCCTGATGAAATCGAAACCCTAAAACGACGAACTAGAAGAATCCATTGAAAGGAAAACTGAAAGGAATTTTATTGATAAAACTTGCAGAAACAGAGCAGTATACAACTCTTATTTATATGCGAAGCAAAACGTAACTAACTCTAACTACTTGATGAGCTGGCGACCCACGTGACAAGAAGAAACGTGAGAAGCTAAAACACGTCTTTATTATTACGCATCCTAACCATCCTTTTATTTAGTTATGATCACACGGCTAGGATTTATTCTCCCACAACGACCAACTGACTCCAACAGCAACCCTCTCCTTCATTATTCAACCACCTTGTTCACCATTGATCTCTTCAAGCTTACACTGCAACAGTGGCGAAGCGATTAAGAATCTGTACACCCCCCCTCAAGATGAACACGATGCAAGTCTGAGAGTGACATCTTGCCAAGCAAAAATCTGAATTTAGGCCCCAGTAAAATTTTTGTAAAGATATCAGCAATTTGTACTGAAGTAGAAATAGATTGCGGCACAATGAACCCTGCTTTGAACTGATCTCTTACCACATGACAATTCATATCTAGGTGTTTAGTTCTCTCATGAAATACCTGGTTTCTTGTAATATGGATCGCCGCATTGTTGTCACAATGCAAAGGAATAGGTAGGTCCAACACAGTCTGCAAATCAACAAGTAAGTAAGATATCCATTGCAGTTCTCGAACTGTGCTTCCAAGTGCTCGATACTCCGCTTCTGTACAGACACAGTACTCTGCTTCTTGCACCTCCAAGACACCAATGCACTACCAAGAAACACACAATAACCGGTCAAAGAGCGCCTGCTAATGGGGCAAGAACCCCAATCCGCATCCGAATATCCCTGCACCTTAAGATCAGATTGTCTTTTGAAAAACAGACCAAGCGAAGGGCTTCCCTTCAAATACCTGAGAACATGAACGGCAGCATTCCAGTGTTCTTCATGAGGGTTGGCAATATGTTGGCTCAATTGTTGAGTAGCATGAGTAATATCCGGTCTAGTCAAGTTAAGATATAGTAGCTGTCCAACAAGCCGTCTGTATTTTTCTGGTTCTTCAAGTAGTGGAGATTCTGTAGAGTGCAAAGTGAGTCCAGATGGAAAAGGAGTAGAAACAACTTTACATCCTAGAAGACCAGCTGAATCTATCATGTCCAGAATATATTTGCGTTGATTAAGATATGTACCTTGCTCCCCTCGAGCAATCTCCATCCCAAGGAAATATCTAGCTTCACCAAGATTCTTTATAGTAAACCGCTGATCCAGAAACTGTTTCAAAGCTTCAATTCCACTTAGAGTAGGGCCGGCTATGAGAATATCATCCACATACACCAAGAGAGCAATAAACTCAGAGCCAGAACCCATAGTAAACAAGCAATGATCATTAACACTTTGAACAAACCCATAGGAGAGAAGAGCCTTACTGAACTCAGCATTCCATTCTCTGGAGGCCTACTTGAGTCCGTAGAGGCTCTTGATGAGTTTGCAAACCTGTCCTTTGCGAGCTTTCTTATACCCTTGAGGAGGGAGCATGTACAACTCATCTGTAAGATAACCGTGTAAGAAAGCATTGTTAATGTCAACTTGGTGCAAAAACCAGTCATGAGCTGCAGCTAGAGCAATGAGTAAACGAATTGTGACCGGTTTAGCCACAGGGGAAAAAACTTCATCGTAGTCAATGCCCTTTTCTTGTTTATATCCTTTGGCAACCAACCTAGCCTTTAACCTTTCTATACTGCCATCAGAGTTTAGCTTAGTCTTGTAAACCCATTTCGAGCCAATGGCTTGTTTACCTTGAGGCAAATCAGTCAACTCCCAAGTCTGATTGGCTTCAAGTGCATCCAGTTCTTGATTCATCGCATCTATCCATCCTTGGGATTGACTGGCCTCCTTGAAAGAAACTGGTTCCTACACATCACATATGTTGGCCAAAAACTGCGTGTAGGAGGAAGAAAACACAGGAGAAGAAATATAAGGAAATGTAGGTGGAGTGAGGGTAGGGCTGCATGTAGAAGGCACATTCATGGGAAAATTTACATGTGAAACAAAATCATTCAACCAAGCTGGAGCCTTAGTCTGCCGCTTGGGCCGAGCTAGCTCAGTTGGAGAAGAGGCATGTGGCACTATATCCTGGAATGAAGAAACAGATTCTGAATCTGAATTCATGCTCTGAATTTGAGGTGTGGATGAGGTGGGGGAGAAATTTGGTTGTTCAGGATCTATGTTTGGAGGTGAAGAAGTATCAGGAAGTATAGATGAAGAATCATTGGTGTTATCCAGAGTTGGAATGAAGGTAGACAACGGATTTTCCTCCTCAACTGGAGTCTGTATAGCACTCTCTGCAAAAGGAAAGATATTAGGGAAAGCCTTAATATCCCTGGACAGTATAATTTCATCATTATCCAAATCATAAAGCAAATAGGCTTTGTGATGAGCAGCAAAACCTATTAGAACGCATTTCGAGCTCCTGCAATCGAACTTTTTCTTATGAGGCTGCACCACAGTAGCATATAAAAGACATCCAAAAGGCTTTAAAAAATCCAAATCTGCTGGAAAACCATGGAGTGTCTGAAAAGGGGTAGACCAGTTCAATACTTGACTAGGAAGCCTATTTAGGATCCATGTGGCTTAGAGAATGGAATACGGCCAGAATTTTCAGGAAGTTTACTTTGAAACATCAAGGCACGAGCAATCTCCAACAATGATCTATGTTTTCTCTCAACCGTGCCGTTTTGCTGAGGGCTGTAGGGGCAACTCTTCATGTGAACAATTCCTTTATCCATGAACAGAGAAGCAACAAACTGATTCAAGAATTCAGATCCATTATCACTCTTGAACTTCCTAATAGAAAACCCATATTGAGTCTGCACCATATTGATGAACTGCTGCAATATCCCACATACTTGATTCTTGGTTGCAAGCAAGTATGTCCAAGTACATCTAGAATGATCCTCCACTAAAGTCAAAACATAAGATGCATTTGCAATGTTTTCAACATGATACGGTCCCCAAACATCAACGTGGACCAACTCAAATAACATATCACTTCTTCTGTTAAGGACAGGAAATGGATTCCTGCACTGTTTTGCTTTGTGACAAATTTCACAAGCAGCGAGATGTTCCTTCATCTCTGAACCCCCAAGCCTCTTCACTTCTGGTATATGTTGTAAAGCTTGGAACGAGGCATGTCCAAGTTTAATATGCCACTCAAGAAACCGAACACCATCTGACTGTGGTACTACATTCACATGATGCATAGGGGTTGATTGCTCCACCACATACAATCTTCCAATGGTTTTTCCTATGCATAGAATGTGATCACTATGCATGTTCTGAACCAAGCAGTAATCAGGATAAAAAGTACATCTCACCTTCATTGCACTAGTTAACTGGTACGTGGATATAAGATTGTGTGTGAAAGTAGGTACAAACAAGACCTCTGTCAATACCACACCCTGTGTCAGATAAACTGTTCCTGTCTCAAATATCCTTTGAACTGATCCATTGGGCAAATATACACTCTGTGCAACCGCAAGTGGTCTTATGTCATGCATCAACCTTTTGTTACAACAAATATGACTACTAGCTCCAGAGTCTATGATCCAAACTACTTCACTTTTCAGATCCCCAAATGTGCTAAAGGCATAATGTTTATCCAGTAAATCGAGTGGATTGGATTCTGACACAGTATTGACATTATTCACACTTCCTGAAGATCCTACCCCATTTCCAAGTCCTTTTAATTGACTTAGTATCTTCTCCACTTCACTTTGTATGTACTGAGATACAGGCCCAGAGTTAGACATGTCTGGACTACTTGTCATAAGAGACTTATAATCTTCAGGTTTGGATTGAGCAACAAAGTTTGCATGCCTTTGAACCTTGTCCTCTTTGAGTTTCTTGTACCATTCTGGGATCCTATTCAGCTTAAAACATTCTGCTCTCTCATGTCCCGTTCCTTCACAAAAGGAACATTTCAAACGCTTTCTCTCTTCCTTGCTCAACCGAGGTCTGTATGGACCTCCTTGTCCCCTTCCATTGTGGTTATAACCCCCTTTTTGATTGATATTCATAGCCAACTGTTCAGAATTGCTCACACTGTTTTGAGGATTCACACCTACTGTTGCCATTGCAGATTGATTCACCATCACATTCTTACCAGAAGTTACATGCCTCTGGTCCTCATCCTGACACACTATACTATATGCACGATTTACCGTGGGGAGGGGTTCACACATCAACAAACTACTCCTTACTGTGTCATATGCATCAGTTAATCCAAGCAAAAATTGCATCAACTTTTCATTTTCACACATATTCCTAAGATAATCCGCAGCAAAGACATACACAATTAGGAAGAGGCAACAATAGATCTAGTTCATCCCAATAGTAATCGAGTTGATCCGTAATAAGTCATCATCGATTGGTTTCCTTGCATAAAACCAGACAAGTTCTTCTTTATTCAAAAGATTTTTGGACCATTACTTTGGTCAAAACGTTGTTTAAGATCCAACCACAGTAGATGAGCATTATCCTTTAATTGAAAGGATTGACATAGTTTTTCAGACATGCAGTTCATGATCCAGCTGAATACCATATAGTCACATTGTAACCAATCATTATATGAAGCATGATTCGCAGGGGGTTGTGGAAGAGTACCTTCTATGAATGGCATTTTATTTCTTCCAGTCAGAGCACGCTGAATCGCCTTGCTCCAAGTGTAATAGTTAGGACCAGTGAGAGTTATGTTTACGATTTTGAGTCCGGCGTGATCATGAGGATTCAAATAGTAAACATCTGTTCTGCGCATTGCTGTATCTCCATGTGTCCCCATGTCTGATTCAGAGTTTCTACTCGAGGATTGTGAAGCTTCGTGGTCAGGTGAGGCTTCGTGGTCAGTCGAATTACTTCGTATATGTGCTGATTCTTCAGAAAACAAATCGCGAAACGATCTGCTAGTATGTGGTCTTTCTTCGTCTGCTAGAACTTCCCAAGGAATCCTCCTTTGTTTCGGCATCGATCAATCCGCAGAGATTCACCAACTGGCTCTGATACCATGATGAAATCGAAACCCTAAAACGACGAACTAGAAGAATCCATTGAAAGGAAAACTGAAAGGAATTTTATTGATAAAACTTGCAGAAATAGAGCAGTATACAACTCTTATTTATATGCGAAGCAAAACGTAACTAACTCTAACTACTTGCTGAGCTGGCGACCCACGTGACAAGAAGAAACGTGAGAAGCTAAAACACGTCTTTATTATTACGCATCCTAACCATCCATTTATTTAGTTATGATCACACGGCTAGGATTTATTCTCCCACAACGACCAACTGACTCCAACAGCAACCTTCTCCTTCATTATTCAACCACCTTGTTCACCATTGATCTCTTCAAGCTTACACTGCAACAGTGGCGAAGCGATTAAGAATCTGTACACTTCCGAGGTCAAACACGCCCCAATTACCGCCTTGAAGTATTTCCGTGGCTTCTTCTGTCTGGACAAGCTGGTATGGTAAATAGCGCGTATTGGCTTATCATGGCGGAGATTTATTTATTTTGCTCTACGCATTTATGTTAGGTGTAGTGAACAAGTTTGAAGTGCTGTATAAGCTGATAATGTGATGCGTATTGTCATGACCCAGTCGGAGGATGGAAGAGAATCGGGTAATCCGGTAGACAAAAGGGGAATCGGATAGCTTTAAAGATCGTCAAATGGGCTCGGATGATATTTGGAGTGTCTATTATAGGATAGGCTATAAGTTATTATTTCCTTTAAAAAATGTTTACGTTTTTAGGAGTTGTAGTCCTTGTTTAAATAGTGGGAAAAGGAATGAAAAAGATAACAAGAAAATTATTATCTCAACTCTTTCTCTCTCAACTCCTTCTCTCTCTCTCTCAACTATGTAACTCTCTCGCTCTCTCAATCTTCTCTCTCCGGTCACTTTCTTCTCAACTCAACTCTAATCTCTCTCAACTCTCAACCTCTCGCAACTCTCAATTCCTCTCCCGCTTTGTTCATCGTCTTGTAATTCCAGATCTGAATCTGGAAGTAGTTATTGGTTCTTACAATTGCTGAAAATTTGCTATTACAATCACTAATAGACCACGGTCTATTACAGTGGTATCAGAGCCACCGATCCGGCGGATCTGCACTCGGTGAGAGAAGAACCGCGATGGACACGGTGTTTTCGGAGCAACTAGTGACGGAGATCGAACAAGGGATGGTGGCGGCGTTCGAGCGATCCACTGCAATCTGTGTCAACGAGATGCATAGAGTTTTTGATTATTACAATCGTAGATCGGAGGCTCGTCGACTTGGTTTCGTTTGGGACGAAGCAGATTTTTCATCACCACACTCTGGTTTCGTTTGGGACGAAGCCTCAGGTTATTACTATGATGCTTATTCTGGTTTCTATTATGACGGATATGCAGGGTTATATTATGATGAGAATTCTAGTAGTTTTTTGCCTATTCAAAACAGTGAGGCGTTGAATGGTAGTTCGGAAAGTAACGGATTGGATGATGAGGTTGGTGATGCTGAGTTTGGAATTGGTGTAGGGAAGATGACGGATAAATTGGAGAGTGTTGGGAATGTGGAGATGGGAGTCGGATACGGCTATGAAGCCAATGATTTTGTCGGTGTTGGGGGAGTGGTTTCGGATGTGAAGGAGAGCGATTGTGTTCTAGTGTCCGGGCAATTGAGCTCCGAGTCGAGGCAATTCGCGTCGATCGGCGATTTGGGGAAGTTTCATCCTGTGGGTGAAAATCTCGATTTCGTGGAGGGGCATAGGGAGTATGTTTCTCGGTGGAGTTTAGTTTCCGATGTGGGAGTTAAGAAGGCTGCATGTGAAGGTGTTGATAATGAGGAGTTGAGGAAATCTCCAAGTGGGTATCAAATTGATGGCAGCATGGTGAAGCTGCCTGATAGAGATAGTAATCCTCCCTCATCTGATACTAGGGAGTCTATTGGAGAAAGGACAGCTGATGCTAAACGGTGTTATCTAGACGATGGGTGTACAAAGCCTATATGCATTGGAAGGCATGCTTTTGGAGATCAATACCGAGCAACTAATGCTGCAATTAAAGAACCTGGAAAGCTTAAATTGATGTTTGTGCCAGAAGGGTCAGATGAGAAGACAGAAATGGAGGTCTACAATTTCACTGATGCCGGTTGAGTTTCTTTATCAATGTACAACACTGATGAGTCTATTCGATCATTTGCTGAAGCTTCGATGAATACTGCATACCTGAAAAAGTGGCCATTATATCTTAGCACAAGGAATACTATTCTCAAGAAGTATGATGGCAGATTCAAGGACATATTTCAAGAAGTTTATGAATCCCAATGGAAATCAAAGTTTGAGGAGGCAGGAATATGGTACGAGCACCGTCTCATTGATGATATGGTTGCATATACATTGAAGAGTGAAGGAGGTTATGTTTGGGCTTGCAAGATCTATGATGGAGAGGTGCAGTGTGACTTCTTAGCACAAGGTTTTGGATATATTGGGCTGATGACGTCAGACTTGGTGTGTCCAGATGGCAAAACAATCGAAGCTGAAGCAGCCCAAGGAACTGTCACACGACACCACAGGGTTCATCAGAAAGGAGGCGAAACCAGTACTAATAGCATTGCCTCAATCTTTGTTTGGACTCGTGGTCTTGCACACAACGCCAAGCTGGATGACAATGCAAAGTTGTTGGAGTTCACTGAGAAACTAGAAGCTGCTTGTATTAGTGTTGTTGAATCTGGAAAGATGACTAAGGATCTTGCCCTTATCATTCATGGATCCAAATTGTCGAGAGACCAAGTTGGAAGGATGCTTGTTGTTGACCCCAGTGGTTGTTTTGCTGCTGTTAGTGCGTATGAGGATCAGTTGGCTATTTTCTCGGTATCAATGTCTGAAAGTGGAGATATTATTGTACCAGATATTATGGATGAAGAAGTCCTAGCGTTGTCAAACATCCGAGTCTTGGGGATAAGACTCTCTAAAGATGGGAGTATTGTCATGACCCAGTCGGAGGACGGAAGAGAATCGGGTAATCCGGTAGACAAAAGGGGAATCAGATAGCTTTAAAGATCGTCAAATGGGCTCGGATGATATTTGGAGTGTCTATTATAGGATATAGGCTATAATTTGTTATTTCCTTTAAAAAATGTTAACGTTTTTAGGAGTTGTAGTCCTTGTTTAAATAGTGGGAAAATGAATGAAAAAGATAACAAGAAAATTATTATCTCAACTCTTTCTCTCTCAACTCCTTCTCTCTCTCTCTCAACTCTTCTCAACTCAACTCTAATCTCTCTCAAACTCTTCTCTTCTCTCTCTCTCTCTCAATCTCTCGGCCAACGATCATCTCTCTCAACTCTCAACCTCTCGCAACTCTCAATTCCTCTCCCGCTTTGTTCATCGTCTTGTAATTCCAGATCTGAATCTGGAAGTAGTTATTGGTTCATACAATTGCTGAAAATTTGCTATTACAATCACTAATAGACCACGGTCTATTACACGTATTTGTGGTTTTAGATATTATTATACATTAGACAAGTACCATGAAATAAGCCGAGTTTCATGTATTAGAACGTAACTGTAGGAGCCTCATGCGTTTGAACATCTTTATAAAGGATAATGGTGGCGGAGATAATATTAATGCCCTGAGATCTTATGATAAAGACACTTTTGATTTGACATTCACAGATCTAAAAGAAATATAAATATCAAGGAAGGTAGAGAAATGAAAATCTTTTGCATAGTCATCGTCAGTCAGGTCGTCTCATGGCAGGCAGATATTTTAGTTAATATCTTCTGGAAAGCTACATTTATGAGGAGTGTATTGTTGGATATTTTCTTTTTGCAGCATTTATTATTGGGACTAGTTCATCACCTTCCATGGCAGAAGATGTTTCAACTGAATCAAGTTCTGAAAATGGTACAAGCGCAGACGATTTAAGTGGCTTGCAGAAAGTTGAGGATGTATCTGTGATATCAAATGATCATACATCTAAATGGAGAGTTTTTATTGATAATGGACGGGATTACTTGTCGAAGGCAAGTTTTTTAAGTAATTATCTTTCTCATACAATTTTAATTCAATTTATTCTAGCACTTTCTTTTTATAGTCTTTTTTATGTCACCTAGGGAAATATTGACCAAGCTGAGAGATTCTTTTTATCTGCATTACAAGAAGCTAAGGAAAGTTTTGGGGAAAGGGATCCTCATGTTGCCACTTCATGCAACAACCTGGTGGGTCTATCTTACAAGGCACTTAGTATTAATTTTTTAATTTGCAATAAGTTTATCTTGCGGCCATTTTCTTGTCATGATATTTATATTAAATTCTGATATTATTTGTGTAACTTGTAAGTTGTCTCATTCTGTTGCTTCTGCTCTTGTTGTTGCTGCTTATACTTTGTTGAGCAATGTTTGTTCGAGATGATTAAATAGAGCTAGGCACTAATATTAGCAATCTTTTTTCTAAATTAATCTCATTTAATTAGACACTAGAAGTGCTCTTTTCATAGAAGTTTAAATATTCTTGGAAGAACTTCCTTTGCACAAACTCCCTATCTTTCGAGTACCATATTCATCTGTTTTTTTTAATTTTTTTTTTTAATTTTTAAATTATTATTTAAATTACGCTTTTGACCGTTATTTAATACATCAATTTGGTAAAAGTATGATTTTTCTTACATGTAGGCTGCGCTTTACACATTCAAAAAAGATTTTGGCAAGGCGGAACCCTTGTATGAGGAGGCTATCAACATACTAGAGGAATATTTTGGAGTAAACGATATAAGGTTAGTTTTTGTTGTCTGCAATATATCAGTTCCTATCAGGGTATCACTTGTATAGCTGTCTGATGAAGACTGTTTTGGGCTCAATATTAACAATTCTTTATCTGGTAGAGTTGGTGCCGCGCTTGATAATCTTGGTCATTTCTACTTTATACAACGAGATTGGGAGAAAGCTCGTGTATGCTATGAGGTAATAATCATGTTATTACATTCGTTTTCATAATTGTTATGATTACCCAGTTTATAAGTGGCTGAATATATATACCACTTGAAGTTTCTCAGCTTGACCACTACATAAAAGATCATAAGAAACTTGGATAGTTCTACCATGTTCTCATGCTCTATGTTTCCAGTACCACATTCGTTCTGGTATATGAAGTAGACCAAATGAGCCTTTCTGCTTAAACATACAGTCTTGCAGAATAGTTATCTATCATTCAAAATAATAGCCACTATATATGAAATGTAATTGCTAACTATATTAAATATATAATATTTAATCCCTTTGTTCTTATGTGTATTATTGAAAGATTGCCCTTTCTCTTCATGTAATACTAACAAAGCTATTTTTTTTTGGTCATATTTCACAGCGTACATTGAAGGTTTGTGTCAACCATTGTGTTCACTCTTTCATCTTCTTTAGTTTTGGATTGGGAAACAGACTTCATTTGCAACCATTTCTTGATTGGCTAGATAAAGCGGCGTGCTCTAGGAGAAGATCAGCCAGAATATGCCGATACTATGTACCATCTGGGAACTGTAAGCATGAAAACCGTCACCTGTTGTCAATTAAACAAAAACCTTAGGAAACAAAAAATGTCTCTACACATCCTGAGACTGACTTCTTACTAATAAATCGTACATGCAGATTCTTTATTTTCAAGGGAAGGGGAAGGCAGCTGAGGACCTAATTGCAAATTCCATAGAAATAATGGAGGTCTGTCAAAATAGATTCATTACGAATGCTGATGGTTTTTTGCATTATTTTAATGTCTCTCGTTCCTTTTTCATCATCACGTAGGCAGGTGGGTACGAACAATCTATATTATGTGAGAGAAGAATGACTCTGGCTCAGGTTCGTTCCTATCTCACAGAACTTCGAAGTTTGCCATAGTTTATGCAAGAGAATCAACTGCACACACATATAAGCCCCATGCACACCTACTCAGTTTCACATCTATCATGTTTATGCCACACGGATATGAGCCTGTTTCTACCTATTTTCAAGGGTGGAAATAAGAAATAGAATGAGAGGAATCAATAATGTGAAGAGAATTGTTGTATATGTTCTTCCTAGTCCTACATTGGGTCTACTAAAAGTTACAGCTCTATGTATTCCTTTACACACAAAAAGTTCCCTCGGAATTGATGGAATATGTATATTTTCTGGATGGAGTATTGCCATGAGGGACAGATTACATGACAGGTGAAATGATGTGTAGCTAATTGAATTGAACTTTTAATCATCACTGTTGTTGGAACCCTTTAAAGTCCATATTTTCTTTTATTTTTGAAATCTTCTGTACTATTTTCTTCCTGGTGATTGTAGATATACAACCAATCAAAGCGATTTGCTCAAGCTGAGAATTTATTGAGAAAGGTTCTTTCTATGATGGAAATATTAAAGGTTAATCATCTTCAACTTAATTTCATATTCTTGGCATTGGTCTTATATTTCTTCAGTGCTTCTGCTGACTTATTTTCAAATTCTATATTTTCATGTTACATCTATTCCTTTTTAGATACATAATTTCCAACCGCATGATGACTTCTTAAAAGTTAAAATTCTCATTTCTATTGCTTGGTGGAACTTGAATAAAAGAAGGAAACTCGGTAGAAAAAACTACTCGATTGTTTATTATATTTTATTAAGGTTCTTTTGTCTTCAAGATTCTTTAAATGATCTCTAGATTGATTGTTCCGGCTCTCTTGCATGGGTCTTAGTGACACTATTCCTGTTAATATGGCTGAGAATAGATCAAATTGTGTGTGGATTTATACCCGTGCATAAAAGATCATTAATCAATGGTTTTAGTTTTCTTTGCTCTCTTTTCTGGATCTCTCCAGCATGGTCTAGTATTGCAAATATTTACCTTTTTACTTGAGTATTTTCTGGATCTCTCCAGCATGGTCTATCCCCTATCAAGTGAGCTTGGGTAATTGCTCATAGAACATAGGGAGAAAATTAAGCAGTGTTTCCCAACTTTTGTAGCATTGATTGTTGGCCCCGAGATGAGGATTTAAGGTGTATGAGAGGAATACACGTGATACAATCGATGCTAATGATTTACCTGAATGCGGAAGTCAATATTCGACTGATAGAAACATCGAAGTATATGAAACTTAGTAACGTTATTGATAAGCTTCTTGATCAATATATTAAGAGTGAATACTGAAAAACTGTTTGAAGCGACTAAGTGCTTCACAATAGGTTCATCAATCCTGACAACAATTCTACCCACCAGAAGTCAGCAACCCTCGTATCAGGTTAGAATTGATCCTGATATCTTCAAACTTCAGGTTCGAGTAGCTTGATCAGGTCTTCTTACGATAATGATTTACAATCCTGACTTTACAGATTCACAACAAGCTGACTAATCCTTATGAAGCTATTACATCAACTGATTCATCATCTTTTCATGGTTTGGGATCTTATTGAAATATATCCCAACAGATTGGCTTATGAGCATGACAATACATTCTTCTTCCTGTCGGTCATGTTTTTCTTTTAACGTGACTCTTGATTATTGTTATTCCTTAGGATCATCTGCCTATATTCCCTATTAGTTTGTTCACTTGCTGTTTTAACTGGAAATATGATGTTTCTGCTGTACTTATTTTTTTAATATTAATATACTTAAATTATATTTTGACACAGGGGTGGAAATCTCTGGATACTGTTGTTGTAGCTGAACATCTTTCATTAACTCTTGATGCAACAGGGAGATTAAAGGAAGCTGAAAAGCTGTTAGAGAGGTAAATTAGTATTAAGCACTACTATTGACGAAGCAAATTCAAATAACCAGAGCTGTTCATGTTACAGATGTCTTGATGCGAGGAAAAACTTGCTTCTGTATGACCATGCTCAGGTTTAATTGATTTACTAAAACTTGCTTCTTACACGTGCATTGCATTTCCTAATGTTGCATGTTTCAGAACTGTGCTTCATTTATTTATGGATTTTCACTCTTTTCTTAATACCCTAGTCTCCACAAGGCTAATGATAGCAATATTTCTTGTTAACAGAGTGCTGCTAACATGCTTAAGATTGCAAATATAAAATTGCACCGTATCCATCTGCAACCAGAGATGGACAAATCTCAAGCTATAGCGGAGCTTGATAAGGCCAAAAGTCTTTTGAATGATTCAATAAGGTTAGAGTGGGGGTAATCTTTATGTAGTGCATTACATATTTGCTAGTAACTTTTGGTTTCAAATTATTTCGATCAGTCTTTCTCGTTAAATTCTCTCTTTTGAAATACACATTTTTGGCATGCATTTTCTTTATTATTCTTCTTACTTGATATAAGTGATTTTTGACATTTTAAAGGGGCATATGCATCTTCACAGGATAGCTGGAAAACTCCTTGTTGCATTTCTAGAACAGAAAGGAAATAAAGAACCGGTTGGAGTATCCCAAAAAACTGGAAAAGATGGGCAGTCAGTGGCTTCAATACTAGTAAGTTTGCTAGTCTAGAAGTCGAGAAAAAATTTCATATTTGGTATGTGACATATACGGGGAAGTGGTCCAAAATATGATGTTTATTTGTGCTTGAACTAACCCTCTAAAGTTATTAACCTGCCTATATTTGTCCATCACAAAATCCAACTTGTTCAGCTCACAAGTTTGATTCACCGATTGTTATACTCCATGTTCTTGCAGCTGCAATCAATCGATACTCTTGGAATAGTGGATATGATGAAGCATGAATTTCTTGGTTCAAGGGTCAGTACTTTCTCATTTTTCACTTTCTATGTTTTATGCAGTGATTTTAGATATATTGAGAATACTGTCAAAACAGGAGCAGATTCCGGTAGATGCTAATGCTGCTCTTCGTCAATGCATTTCCACGTTTGAGAAGGTACGTTTGTCTGAAACCATGAATGCCTACTTAAGATCTTTGCTTTCTCTTTCCTGATAACATGTGATGTGATTGTGTTTGAAGTTGGGTATAGCCTTTATATATATATATATATATATATATATAAATATATGTTACTCTCATCGAATCCAATCTATTTTCTTTCATCCCCATGACAAAGTTGTAGTATTTTCTAATGCAACTTGACACTTGTCTATTTTGTGCAGTTGAGATCTGAACCTTCGATCTCTAATTCTCCACAAGTCAAAGCAGTGTATGTATCCTGTGTACGGAATATGCATAAATTGATAACGACGCAAGTAGAGAAATAAACGACGAAATTCGAAATATCTGATGCTGGAAAATCCTGAAGCTATACGATACTTTTATGTATGGGATCGTCATTGAAGACTTTATTCATATTTAGTCTATTTATCTATCTGATTATTATGTTGTAATTGTCGTAAGAACATTCCTACACTTTTGTGATTAGTCTTGATGGGCATGCCGCATGCGAGCCCGTTTGTATGTGTTGGTGCGGTAGGAAGAAGGGTATTTATAGGAGAATGCCCGGATATGACGGCCTACTCATGCAAGGGGCTTATTTCGTGTTGTATTAATCTATTTATATTTAGATATTGGTTTACACCCTCCATCCTCACTCTCTTTTCATATGTATGGAGGGAGTATTAATTTGGCATAAACTTATGTGGAATCGAGCTCATGTGCAACCTTTATTATTTCTATTGTTTATTTTGCTTTTTTTGTCCACTTCCTTATTTTCCTCGTCATCTATTAATGATTTGGATTGGAAGATCTCACATATGATCGTCGGCGCATGAGACTATCAGTTAATTTTCATACAATGAAAGTTCATACTAATTTATAACATCTCTTACCCTCTTAAACAATTTTAGTTATTAGTTCTATTAATCTAGTTACAATTCCAAACATATGATTTCTCAAATTTTATTATTAGCTCATAACTCTTCTTTTTCATTTAAAAATATCGGGGTGTAAGAAGATCGATCAACCTAAAATACGGGGGCCAATATGGATTTTATAATAGACGAGGGACCAGAATGTCATGTTCACTAATAGTATTAATATTTGAAATAAACTCCAAATTCGGGGAAAGGGAGGCTCAAGCGCTCTGATAGCATCAGAGTACGACGACGTTTAAATGGTCGTAGAGGTTTAGGGTTCTAGGTCTGATCTTTCACAATACTGTTTGCACGAACATAAATCTCGTAATTCACATTGAGTAATCCAGAAAAGAAATGTTTCTTCGACAAGCAGTTTGTAAATTGATCAAGGGACTTCGTGGTTCTGCACCACTACAGACCAAAACCTACAATTCTGTTCCGAATGCAGGTAATTTCTGACCTCAATCAGTGTAAAGTATAATATCGTAGAAGCAGCTAAGGGAGGGAACTCAAAAACCTCCAATTCTCAAACAAAAATGAGATTTTATTGCCATTGGATTTTATCTGGAATCTTTCTTTTCTGTTATTCAAGTGAATGAATTATGAGATAATAGGTATCCTTGATTATATTTTGGTGAATTCATACTCGATTCTCTGATCATGCTATTTTTCGAAGCCTAATTCAGTGTTTGGTGCTATTTTCGAGTCGTTATTTGTTTACGAGCTGGTAAAATTTTATTTCCAGGAAAGCTGATTGTTTCCAGTAAAAATGATTTCGGAGGTCATACATGCAATAACTACCGCCTTGAACTACTTCCATGGCTTCTTCTGTCTGGACAAGCTGGTAAAAGTGACAGCCAGATATTTTAGTTAATTTCTTCTGGAAAACTACATTTGTGAGGTTGAAAGTATTCTCTTTTTTCGCAGCATTTATTCTTGGGACACGTTCGTCACCTTCCATGGCAGACGATGTTTCGTCTGAATCAAGTTCTAAAACTGGTACAAGCGCGGATGATTTTAGTGGCTCGCGTAAAGTAGAGGATGAATCAATGATATCAAATGAGCACACATCTAAATGGAGAGTTTTTACTGATAATGGACGTGATTACTTTTTGAAGGCAAGTTTTTTAAGTAATTCTCTTTCTCATACAATCCATTTTTATGAGATTTTTTTATCTAATTCATTTGTTTTAATAGTCTTTTCATGTTATATAGGGAAATATTGATCAAGCTGAGAGATTCTTTTTGTCTGCATTACAAGAAGCTAAAGAAGGTTTTGGGGAAAGGGATCCTCATGTTGCCTCTGCTTGCAACAACCTGGTGGGTCTATCTTATAAGGCACTTAATATTAATTTTTTAATTTTTAATATGTTTATCTCATGGCCATTTTCTTGTCATGATATTTATATTGAATTCTGAAATTATTCGTGTACCTTGTAAGTTTTTCCATTCTGTTGAATGTTGCTTATACTTTGTTGAGAACTGTTTGTTCAAGATGATTAGACAGAGCTAGGCACTTATAGTAGCAATCATTTTATAACTTCATGTCATTTTAGTGGAGACTATGAATTGCTCTTTTCATGGAAGTATCAAAATTTTAGTGGAGACTATGAATTGGTCTTTTCATGTTATAACTTCAAGCCCCTCTCTTTCAAGTACCATATTCATCTGTTTTTCTTTATTACGCTTTTGGCTGTTATTTACTATATCAAGTGGGTAAAATTCTGATTCTTCTTACTCTTACATGCAGGCTGAGCTATACAGAGTCAAAAAAGAATATGACAAGGCGGAACCCTTGTATGAGGAGTCTATCAACATACTAGAGGAATATTTTGGAGTAAACGATGTAAGGTTAGTTTCAGTTGTCTGCAATATATCAGTTCCTATCAGGCTATCACTTGTATAACTGTCGGATGAAGAGTGTTTTGGGTTCAGATAATAACATTTTTTTTTTAAAATCTGGTAGAGTTGGTGCTGCCCTTCATAATCTTGGTCATTTCTACCTCATACAGAGAAACTTGGAGAAAGCTCGTGTATGCTATGAGGTAATAATCACATATAATCACAGAGTTCTTCACTGCTGTAGCTTGGCTTCACTGCATCTGTTTCATAATTGCTAGTATTACCCAGTTTATAAGTGTCTCAATCTAAATGTCATTTGAACTGTCGCAGCTTAGCCACTCTATAAAAGACATAAGAACTTGGATCTATTTCCGCTTGCTCTATGTACCAGTCCCACATTGCTTCTTATGTACTCCCTCCGTCCTGCTATTACCGGCTCACTTTCTTAATTGAGACGTCTCGCGATAAGTGGCTCATTCCAAATTTAGTAAATTTTAATACCCTCTCTCTCTTACTTTATCATCTTCTCTCTCCTACTTTATCATCTACTCTCTCATTATCTCACTTATCTTCTCTCTCCTACTTTATCATCTATTCTCTCATTATCTCACTTATTTTCTCTCTCCTACTTTGTCAACTACTTCTCTCATACTTTATCGTCTACTTTCTTAATAACCTTGCCGAAAAGAAATGAGCGGCTAATAGCGGGACTGAGGGAGTATGAAGTAAACGAAGTGAGCCTTTCTAGAATAGTTATGTATCGGTCTAAATAAGAGCCACTATAATCAATAGCTTTGGTGTATGAGTTGATTGAAGTTCAATGACTTCCTATGTATAAGCAAATTGCTCTCTTGGTAGTCTTATTTAGTCCAGTAAACTTATACCATTAAATAATGTTAATTAAATATTTGAATCATTAGTTATCAAATGTGGAAATTTTCTGTAACTGACAATAAATACGTTCAAGTTTAATAGTTTATGGTTAATTTGGTTCAATGACTATCTGAGGTCTTCACCTGAGTGGTCTTGTGAGAGGGGCAATGTTAAATGTCTCTCCATTAATTAATTGCCAAAAGATCATGGGATAGTCATTGCAGGAACATGAAAATGCAATTGCTAACTATGTTCAATGTATAATACTTACTCTTTTGTTCTTTATGTGCATCGTTTGAAAGATTCCATTTCTCTTCATCTAATACTAACAGAGCTATTATTTTCCTCATATTTCACAGCGTGCATTGAAGGTTTGTGTCAATCATTGTAATCACTCTTTCATCTTCTTTAGTTATGGATTGTGAAACAGACTTCTCTTGCAACCATTTCTTGATTGGCTAGATAAAGCGGCGTGTTCTAGGAGAAGATCACACTGAATATGCTGATTCTATGTACCATCTTGGAACTGTAAGCACGAAAATCATGATCTGCTTGTTAACTGGACAAAAACTTTTCGGAAAGAAAATTGTTTCTACAAATTCGTAGAAGAAAAGGGGAGCATGGAAACATGGAAACTTGTTGGACAGTATTTCGAGACTGACTTCTTGCTAATGAATCGAACATCCAGGTTTTTCATTTGCAAGGGAAGGAGAAGGAAGCTGAGGACCTAATTGCAGATTCCATAGAAATACTTGAGGTCTGTAGATTCATTATGAATGCTGATGGTTTTCTGCATTATTTTATAATGTCTTTTTTCTTATTATTTTTGCATTATCATGTAGGCAGGTGGGCGTGGAGAATCTATATCATGTGTCAGAAGAATGCAGTATCTGGCTCAGGTTCGTTCCATATCTCACAAAACTTTGAAGTTTGCTATTGTTTATGCAAGAGAATCAACTGCACACACATCTTTTCTTCCTGGTGACTGTAGATATACAACAAGTCAAATCGATTTGCTCAAGCTGAGAACCTATTGAGAAAGATTCTTCATATGATGGAACTATCAAAGGTTAATCATCTTCTGTTCTTTAGCTATCCTACAAGTTCTATCAATTTCACTGTAGCATGGTTGTAATCTACCCTCGCACTATTACTTTTTTGTTTTAACCGGGCATTTGATTTTTCTGCTGTACTTAAGTTTTACATATAATATATGTAAATTATATTATAACATAGGGGTGGAAATCTCTGGATACTGTTGTTGTTGCGGAACGGCTTGCATTAACCCTTGAAGCAGCAGGGAAATTAAAGGAAGCAGAAGAACTATTAGAGAGGTACATTATTATTAAGCACTAGTGCACTACTAAATGAAGAAGCAAATTCAAATAATTCGTTCTACATAATAACAAGTACCGTTCATGTAGCAGATGTCTTGATGAGCGGAAACACTTGCAGCCTAATCATAATATTCAGGTTTAATTTACTTTGTGTTTTCACTCTTTTCTTGAGACCCCTAGTCTTATCAACGCTAATAATAGTCATATTATTCATGTTAATAGACTGCTGCTGACATGCTCTACGTAGCAAGAATCAAAATGCTCCTTACCAAGCAGCTACCAGAGAGGGACAATTCTCAAGTTATAGCGGAGCTTGATAAGGCCAAAACTCTTTTGAATGATTCAATAAGGTTAGATTTGGGGCAAATTTTTATGGACCGCATTCTTCACTGCATATTAGCTAGTAACTTTCCAAACGAAGCACTTCATGAAGCCTCCTGGAACTTGATTGATTTATTTATTCCTTCGGTTGTCAAATTATTTAAATCAGTCTTTCCTGTTAAATTTTCTCATTCTAAATATGCATTTATTTTTGTAAGTGACTTTTGCGTCTTAAAGAGGTAAAAATACCTTCTCAGGATAGCGCGAAAACTCCTTGTTCAATTTCGCGAGCAGAAAGGAAATAAAGAACCAATTGGAGCATCCAGAAAAACTGCAAAAGATGGGCATTCAGCGGCTTTGATACTAGTAAGTTTGCCGTATCTAAAAGTTGCAAGAAAGAATTTGATATTTGGTATGAGATAGATATATATTTGTTCTGTGTATTTGTAAATATGTTTCAAGTAACCGTAAAAATATCAATCCTGCTTTTATTTCATTATCACAAAATCCAACTCTTTCAGCTCACAAGTTCGATAAACTGATTATTTTACTACACGTTTGTGCAGCTCCAATCTTTAAGTTCTCTTGGAGCACTGGAGATCAAGAAACATGAGTTTCTTGGTTTAAGGGTCAGTCCTCATTTTTCACCTACTATGCTATGCAATGATTTCAAAAGGAGATTGTGGACTAATTTAACATGCTATAAATCTTTCAATACTAATGTAGAAGTTGGAACATTTTGGTCCCTTACCAATCCACTAACCAATACAGATTCTTTTCCTACAATTTTGCTCTCTGCTTTTTGTCTACTCTGAACATGTGCCTATACGATTCTTTCACAAAACAGGTGGAAACTCCGGCGGAGGCTAATTCTGCTCTTCGTCAATGCATCTCCACGTTTCAGGAGGTACGTTCATCTGATTCCGCAAAAGCTTACTTAACATCTTCTTTTGCATGCTTTTTTCATGAGAACTTGAGAGCTCTGTTTCTGCCAAACATGTGATTGTGTCTCAAGTTGGGTAAAGTAGGTTTATCTTGTGTTGCTTTCATCCACATGACAAAGTTGTAGTACTAATGCAACTTGAAACTTGTCTGCTTTGTGCAGTTGAGATCTGAGCATTCAATCTCTGATTCTCCAGAAGTTAAAGCAGAGTATCTATCATGTTTACGGCGCCTGCATCAATTGATGAGCAATGGCACTTCAAGTAAAGAAATAAACGACGAAATTCGTCGTGTCGAAGGTGAAATATCTGCTGCTGGAAAGTCCTGAAGCTATACAACTCTTTCTGGTCTCAAGAAGTGAAGCACCATCACTTCCTTGTTCCTTTAAGTAATAGAAAAGCCATTTTTCATGTTTTTACTGTTTTAATAATAATAATAATAATAATAATAATAATAATAATAATAATAATAATAATAATAATAATAAAATAATTCAATGGCGTTGGTGCTGTGGTGCAGAATTCTGTGTCTGTTTTTTTCTAAATTCATCAATCCATGGTTTTAGAAGCAATATCCAGTTCATTTCCGTTGTAAACGTCTTTTTCTGTAGTTGATAACTAATTCATAATTGTAGGGTTGAGAAGAATTATTTGACATTATTAATTCAGAAAATGAAACTACTTCTGCATTATTATTAATTTAAATCGGTCCTAATACGAGATCAATTCTAGATCAGCTACTTACGTAGAAGTGAGAATACAAATTACTCTACTCACTTCTGAGTTTTAGAAGAATTAGTCAAAAAAGTATAAAGCATATATGCTAAAAAAATGTATTTTTATTAGAAAAATACAGCCACAAGTTAGTGAATTACCATCTAATTATATTATAATATGTATATAATTCATTATTATTAACAAGAATTTTTAAGCATTTTTTTTTTTATAACGAGGGTAACCCGTAGCCGCTACCGAAGTGCGCACTGAGTAAACCCCGCCCCTGTGCTATAGCTTGCAAACAACACATGAGTGCTCAACCACCATAAGCTAACAATAGGTGACAAACTTACATATAGCGATTTTGATGGGTTTTGAACCCGTGATCTTCCAGCCATAGGCTGTACACCTTAACTGCTATGCCATCCAAGGGGACATAATTTATGCATTTTGGACCAGGGAGAAAATGACAAGATATTTATTGTCCGATTATGGAGGTTTGTTTGTGTATGTAATAGTAAGTCCTTTTCTTGATTGTAATGATCAGCCCAAAATGGCGTCGGACAAAAGCACGCAGCTGGTGCCTACTCTTCTAACGCGGAAACCCTCTTTAGTCTTTTTCTTTCGGGACCTAAATTCATTTTTTTCAATCTATTTCAAAAATATTCAGTTTTATATAATAATATACATATACATTTCCTCTTAGTTTTATGGCTTATATTTCTTTTCTTGTTTCAAAAGATTATATAAATTAAAATATTTTTATTAGCATTTTGTAATGTCGCACTAATGTTTTCATACATGAGGTTATTGAAGACCACAAGTATTGGCGTAGTTAGAGAGAGGGAAAGGGCCGGTCCACTGCCCCTTAAAATTACAATAATAAGTACTCCCTCAATTTTATTATTGTTGTCGTTGTTTTTAGTACGTAATTAAGAAAGTGTGCTTAAAGGGGTGAAATCACTTGTTTGTATTAATTTTGGTTTACTAGTTTGCATTCATATTAATAAGATAAAATTAATGGGACAGTCGATAATGGAATACAAGACAACATTAACTAGATGTAGAGAGTATATTTTTGTTATTACCCTTTTAAAATGTGAGTTTTGTCCGAATATATGTCTCTGTCTTTTATTAATGTACGATAGACCTTTAAAAACATGTAATTAATAGAACTCCCTATCTACAACTTAAGGTCCGGTAATGATTCCGATGCCACTGCTAGATCCTTTGGTTTTATCGACACCTCCAAATTAAAAGGTCCAATTTAAATCTCAATGGATGTCTTTTATTATTAACTAATTTAACGACACAATTGTGTGTGTGAACGAGGCATGTTTTATGGCCATTTCATTTCGGTTTGAATTTCGAAAGTGTGATGCTTTTACTTTACCACGCATTTCCAGCTGTCCCATTTTCAAATTCCCCAAACCCTAATTCTGCTATAATCCACACAATGGATCCGGTGAGAACCGAAGAACTATGAATTAATATATTCTCTCCGACTCATTGATTTTGTTCCGTTTTCTTTTCAGGGTACTCTAATTATCTTGTCTCATACTAAACAAATGAATCATATTATTTTATACTTTTACACCTAACATTTTAAATTCCGCGTCCAAACTCAATAAGACAAAGATCATCAAATATAGGGAATATCATTTATTTCAATTATTGAATGACTTGAATTAAAAATACTCAACAAGATTCCCTTATACATAAAAAAAATATAAGTAATATACATAAAATATGAAATGCATAATATTACTATTTGTTACCTAGAGTTTAATTTCTACTTGCCGAACCCTATATATATATTTATTATTTTCAAGGCAGCAATGATGAACTCGAGGAAAAAAATGGGAAAACTGTTGGTGAAAAATTGGTTTTACAGCTAGATAGTGTGTTGCTGCCGACTACATGCATCAAAAGAAGCATAACATGGGACTACACTTTCACCATATAAGCCAAAATGCATTTGCCTTCTATAAAGTGTGTTCTCTTGTTTTAGTGATGGGTTGGCTACTGCCCTACCCTTCACTAAAATCTACTCCTAACTTCGTGACAGAATCATGATTTGAAATACTGTCTCGGTTCCGTTAGAAGCGACGCGTTTCTTTTGCACATTAAAATTAAGAAAGTAGTGTTATATATATGGTATAGATTGTTCGACTTTTATATAGTTAAACGTGGTGCATATATAATCTTTGCCATTTTTTTAAAACACGTAATTTATAGTGAGGCGTTTTAATAAGGAAAATGTGTCAGAGAGGAGTAATTTTTTCAATTTATGGTAAATTGTAACTACATTTAATATTAATCAATAGTAATAATACTGCGCCAGCTCAGAGTAGATTTACGAGTAACGACTATTAATAATAAATTCTTTAATAATAATAGCAGATAAATATAAATCATGATTTAGGGTGACAACATTGTAACACCATAGTGAGCCATGTGTCAAGAGTGAAAGCCAAAAACGAAATGATTAAAGAGATTTAACTCCATAATATAAAATCATGTGCATGTGTATGTGCATGAACACGTGGGATAGAAAGTGAATTATTTTAACAGAGTACGAACGGCTTTGTCTTCCAGATTGCAAGCAAGCACCGAATCTAGCAAACCCACAACTGCCCGCATTTTAATTTTTTAGGTGAATTATTAATTACCTTTTAAATGCTCTTCAAATGCAGTACTATATGCATTTCTATTTTAATGTATCGTTTATTTCTACAGTTGTTTTTTATGTATCAAAAGATATTTTATTATTACTTATGTTAAACCTCGATAAAGGAATAATTTTGTAATCGAGAAAAATATTTATTTAATAAGGTTATTACTTTATCAAATAATATTTTAGTACATTGATCCATATCGAGATTAAAAGAAATTATTATCTTATCTAGATTATTACTTTATTGGAGTTTAACTGTATACAAGAGGGGATCACATGTTCCATTTATGTGACAATCAAAATTATGTAGTTTTGATATCAAGTTTTGTACAAGAGGGGATCACATGTTCCATTTATGTGTACAATCAAAATTATGTAGTTTTGATATCAAGTTTTGTAGTTTCGATAGCGATTCAATTAATTATTTTACCTTTTATTTTTTGATATTATTGAGACACAATAATTTTGGTACATCGTATCTCACCTTGTTAACTTCTAATGAAAGTTATTTCAAAAATTGAATAGCATATCATTTCGAATTATATAATGTAAAAATGGGCATAAGCTAATTTTACAAAATAAATTAAAATAATATATTCTGCGTTACACTTCTCTATTACTTTAAGCTATATATCTTCCTAAACTATTTTCTAATATTAAAATAATACGAAACTAATTTACAAAAACAAAAAATAAGAACTCAAACAGCCTTGCGACAATCTGCTGCGCCAAACCCTACTCGTCGGTTTACCAAATCAAATTCCACCCACAGATTTCTCTGATGGAAGTTTCCGATGATGTTACTAGCGACGCCTAGCGACTCCGACCGCCCCATGGCGACGCAATGGATTCCGCCGCCGACTTGGTCGAGAATTCTCACGCTACTGATCGGAATCTCGACTCCGTTATCGAATTGAAAGGCCATATCGCCGATCAACCGCGAGATCTCAATAGCGTTACCGTCGAAGCACATATCCAACGCGCCGCCGTAAACGTAGCCCTTCTTCAATTTGGCGCCAACCAGCCTGACCACTTCCGCCCTCACTTTAGCGTACGCGGCGTCGACGAGAAAAGTGTACTGCGTGCCGGAGTCGATCATCGTCTGGCCGGAGCCGCCGGCGTCCGGCCGGAAAACCGCGGCGGAGATGTTCAGTTTCCTCCCGCCGATCTTGATCCCGGCGAGGCCGACGGTGTAGGCGAGGGGGTCAAGATTCGGCATGCGTTGACTCGCGGGGAAAGTCAACAGGTCAAGGTATCGGAAGGTTCGAGAATTGGGGTTCCGTCCGAGGTAGAACATTCCTGTCGGATTCGCCTTGTCCTGCGCCGTCCTGATCGGTACGCAGTAGGAGAAGCTCGGTACTTTCGCTTGCGAGATGAAGGAGAGCCGGCCGCGGTTCATTCCCAAAATGCCCTCCGCGTCGGTGGACTCCTCCGCGCAGCCGAGGATTAAAGGAGGGGTACTTAGGGAAGCGGAGAAAGTGATTTTTTCTCTGACGAGATTGCCCTCCGCGAAAGTACCATCCGCGTAGAAGTATGAGTAGTGGCAGAGGCGGTTCTGGTCGCACATGGTGGGGAGGGTAAAATCGGGAATTCGCGGCTTACAAATAGGGTGAGTGCAGGGGAGGAGAGAGAACGAAGATGAGAGAGAAGGATCAAACGACGTCGGAGGCGGGTTGCGTGGAGCTTTCCGGTGGCACTGAATCCAAGAAAGCTGACTGCCCGTATCCAACACCATCTGCTGCGCCTGAGGTGGGGTCCCTATCGGGAGGGAAACAATCAGAGCCATTGAATACTTGAACGGCGACTTGTAGTTGTAATTGAACGGCGGCGATGAGGCCACACCGTTCTTACTCTGGACCTCAGATGAGAGAAGCTTAGCATTGGCACTAGCATGGTGTTTGGCAAGAGGGGATGACGTCAGTGGGAAAGAGATAGAAAGTGGCTTCTTTTGAACCGTTAAGTGGAAAGAATTGATGAAGAGTAGCATGGAAAGAAGAAGGAAAAGGGAGCTTGAGAATGCCATTTTCTTGAAAAATGGAGGTTCAGAGAGAGAGGGAGATGAGAGAGAGTGGGGAGTGAGAAGAAGTGTGTGCAGTGGAATGGTGTGAGGTGGGTGGATATTTAAATGGGCATATGAATGAACGAAGAGCCCTGGAAACGCGGTTTCCAGCTTTCTCATAATTGAGGGGTTGCATCTAATAATTACCAAACAGCTAATTCTCTTCTTTGTGTGTCAACATGGAAGTACAGTTTGGGTGGAAATTTCTAACGCTAGGTCAACAACCCCTCGTGTTCAAGATTTACTTCAATTAAATACTATTTTTTATTTTTAAAATATTTTATGTGGCATGATTTTAAATCAAAAAATCCACAACTTAAAGTTGTAAATATGATATAGGATATAAAAATCTTATTTGGGTTGATTGACTGCATCTTTTTTAATCCTTTTTTCAATTGATATTTTATTCACTCACTATATATAAATACATGTTTTTTTTATGTACAGCAAAATATAGTATAATATTCTTTTTGTCCTATTTAAAATGATACGTTTGCATTAGTTAATATGGGGCGGAGGTTACTAAATCAAATAAAAATTAGTAAATTACACCTTTTTTTAATTTATAGTTTTGATAGATAAACAAGAAATTGGTTTTATGAGCCTCACTTATTGGAAGTTTATCTTATAATTGTATGGAAAATTTGTCAATCAATAATTAAGTAGTTTGACTGGATTGGATAAGAATCTAGATATAGCTAGAGGACCCCTTCGATCATAGGTTTGGTTCCTATTAATTAAATATATGCACAAACTTCTTCGTTATGCATGTGACAATTCATTTTTGGTACAAGGTATCATTTTCATCTATCTAGTTACAGCTGTAGATATTTTTGGATCCTTTCATAACCATAGCCCGTTCCCGTTTTGGTCAGAACAGATCTACTCTGTTTTTTTTTAATCTTTCAATTTAATTCTGCATTTAATTTTTTGAATTATGTTTGTACTATATCAGCTAATCACGGACTCAGTTCACTAAGATCGGCACATGCAAATACAATGTACGTAAGACGAATGCAAAAGGGTCCTCATCTAGCCCTAAAATACGAGATTGAAATACGATCCAAATGCACTACGGACACGGAGGATGTAGGTTCATTGCTGCTAGATTGCTGGCTATATCTCATTGGCATTGTAATAGCAGCCTCGCTTCTTAGCATCCCTCACCAGTTTCTTCCAAACGGAGTTACTCTTCGACAGCGTCTCGCCGTTTCCTAGTATGATCAAGCAGTATCTGCAGACACACAAGCATAATGCTTGTATAATGAAACACATTTTGATCAAGAAACGTATTCATAATGTAGCTAAGCTAAGGGAAACTACCTCGCCCTAGTGAGAGCTACATTAGCCCTCTGTGGATTATCAAGAAACCCGACGGAGCCATTCACATTGCTCCGAACTGTGGAGATGATTATTACATCTTCCTCACTGCCTTGAAACCCATCAACAGTTTTTACATTCACCGAAAATGAACTGGTGTTGTAAGTATCTCCGAGTGCTTGCTCTATAGCAAAGATCTGAGCTTTGTAGGGAGATATGCAACCAACACCAATCTTCTTCTTGCTCTTCATACATTCTATGACAGAGAAACATACACAACAGGAAATAGTTAAAACTTTATTCTGATAAAGCAGTTTAAATTTTTGATGACTAGTAATAATACTACCTTTATGGAGTTTGGATACTATCTTACAAATCATGGAAACCTCTGCTTTGTTCATCAAACTGTGCCTTCCATCAGACTCCTCCTTCCCATTTCCTATATTAAGGAAAGAATACGTCCCGAATTCGCAGAATTGTCTCTCATAAGATATTGCTGTAACATTAGAGCCATTCTTAATCCGGTTTTGATAAAATTCCTTGTTTGGAAACAAGCTTATGGAGGGATGCATTCTATACTGAACATTGAGAAGATGCTTGTTGTGTCCTAACATCACAAGCCTCTCGAATAAGCTTCTCCCAAACCGCGCCTTCTGGCATATCTATCCATATTAACAAACAAATTATTAAGGTAGAAATAGACATAACTATTTAAGACAATATTGTTGTATCTAAAGTTGGTTTTTTGATTTACTAACCTTGCTTGTGACCATTGCAGGGAGCTGCATCTCATCTCCAACAAGTACAGCATGGCGGACGCCAGGAAGCTGCAGGGGAATCGAAGATTCACATTCCTTCACTTGTGCAGCTTCATCAATGATCACTAATTCTACTGGTGTCCACTGTAGTTTTGAGGAGCTTGAAACTGTGCAGAAGAATAACAAAGCATTCCTCATACAAAAGTCCTTAACCATAACATACGAGGCCATTTCTGGGACTGAGAATCCACTAAGGGATTTCATTAGCTCCAGACACTTCAACTTAATCATCCTGAACTCTTTTCTCTTTCTAATCTCTTCCTTTTGCTTTAATATATCATGCAGCAAACATTCTAGCTCCGAAAGCTTACTTGAAGCTCTACCCATTTCCTGTACAACCATCACAGGAAGAAGAGAAGTAGGCATGTGTGTGCACAACCCCTTCATGCAACTCACTAGTTTCTCTTTCAATACACCAAATCTATTAGCAAAGAATTCCTCAAACGTCCACACCTCCACGGGCGGGTTTGTTTCGCCTTCATGTTGAAAAAGAGAAATAGGCAACTTCTTGAGCAGATTTCTCAATACACCAAACAGCTCCATGAGTTGGCTTCCTCCTTCGCCTTTACTCTGTTTCACGTAACGTTGGTAATGATCCTCTGTTTCCTCAAGAAAGGAGATCATCTCTCTTACACTGCATCTCCACCCAGTCACCGGAGACAAAGCCTTAGCTAACTCTTTAACGCGATGATCAAGAAACACATCATGAAGGTCTTTGTGCTCTTTGATCTTCATCCGTTTCCCATTTCTTAACAGAAGTACGTCTCCCAATCCGTACTTCTCGTGCTCAAGCTTGCTAGTGAGAATACTCATCAACCTTTTAGCCACTCCTAATACAGAAATATTTGTGGGAGCACAAATCACAGTCCTGCATTTCAATCTCAACAAAGTGAAGGCTAATGAAGAGATTGTTTTCGTCTTTCCCGTTCCGGGTGGACCCCATATCAGCTTCACACTACTTCTATGTCGGCATTCTGTTAGTGAAACACAGTTTGAAACAGCAGCCTTCTGGGAATCATCAAGGTCAAATGATGTAATTATGTTTCTTGCCACTGTCATATTAGTACTGCTTTTACCATTCTTGATGGAGCAAACAGAGCAGCCCTCTTCTGTCTGCATAATATAGAATTACAAGTCTAAGTAATGTAAGATAATTAACATAGCAAGAAAGCAAAAATCTTACATTCGGATTAGTTGTAAGAACAGAGGCGATGATATTCCGATTCCCTACTTCGCCGGAATTCAAAGCATTCCAAATCCGGAGGTTGGTGTTCAAGTTCGTAAGATACACAACGAAGAGTTTGTCTTTGTCTTTCCTTAAGCCTTCCTCGAGTAGTATTGGTTTGGAAGACCTGATGACTATCGGCTCAGGGGCTTCGCTCGGAGAGGATTCGCTCGGAGAGGATTTGACTATGGCCAGTGTGTAAGGTGCTTTCGGCCTATTCAAATCAGTGATGCATTTGGGAAGAACATCGGTTAATGCAATCAAATCGGCATACTGAGGTTCGTACCTCGCCCTACGATTCTCTCCATTTGCAGGTGCTTTCAAATACAATTTGTAGAACAACCTTTTAGTTTGATGATTGTAAGATTGGATCTCACAAGCCGGTGCGGAATGGACAGCCGTCAGATTGGAACGCAGATCAGCATGAGTTTCTTCCACGAGTGGGATGATGAAGGACGTTAAGTAGTGATTTGGAGATGAGAATTTATCTGGGATTCGAGTAATCTGCAATGGCCGAACAAATAGATAAATTACAATCCAACTATATACGAGATTTGGAAATATTGAGGATGCATGAGCGATAGGTTTCATACCTTGTCCTTGTAAAGAGCTTCGTTCATGATGTCAGCTAGAGACCATGAAAATATGAAATCAGTCAAGCCAGTTAAGTGTGGAGTTGCTTCTTCTTTCTTCGTCTTCATCGAGTCCATGATCTCTTCCCCTGATCAGTTTTAGCTTTTGAGTTCACCTCTCTCTCTCTCTCTCTCTCTCTCTCTCTCTCTCTCTCTCTCTCTTTTGGGGTGATGGACTGAAATAGGGAAGTTGAAATGATTATATGATATTGATATTGGAGTAGTTAAGATGCATGCTCTGTTCTTCCTTAGCATGAAGGGAAACCTAAGAACTATACGTCATAAAGTAATAGTCGTGTCGCAACATGACTAGGCTTCGCACACTGGCCACTAACAAAAATAGTACAACAGCAACCCGAGCAGCCTTTTATAATGATTTAAGGAATCCCACTCAACAACTTGATCACATAGATTGCCTAAATAATAAGCTTATTTGTGATTCGCACATAAATAGAATGCCAAAAATAAAATTGATTTATAATTTGGATTGGTGAATTAACTCGAGAAAATATATATAATATAAGTTAAATGTGACGGTAACAAGTAATGATAATGCGATCTACCAGTGTTTTATTACGAGCTAATGAGTTGAATAGTGTCAAATTCAAGTATAATGCATTTATGTTAACGAGCTTCATTAAATGCTAAACGTGAAGGAGCATGGATGGAAAATAATACACCCCATCCCGTCTGACTTGTATTCTGTTTCTTTTTAGGATGTTTCACTTAATTTGTCCGCTTTCAAAAAATGAAAAATAATTACTACACATACTTTCATTTTTCTGCGTGGGATCCAGTCATAAATCACCCATTTACGAACAACCAACCACTAATTTTAAATTTCATATAGAGAAGAAATAAATTTAATCGGATGGAAGGGAGGAAGTGTAATTATACTTAATAAATTAATAAGAGAACGATTAAGCGAGTAAAGGAGCGAATAAGTGTGGAATCAGTCAAACAAAAGCAAAAAGAAAAATGTGGACTCTTTAGTATGTTAGAAGTTTGAAGATACATCTCTTAATTCATATCACATGATAAAGAAAAAGAAAAAGCACCGTCCCCATGGGATGACATAGCGGTGAAGGTGGGTGGCCCGGGACCGATAGGTCATGGGTTTAATTCCCACTAGACACGCTAAAAAAAAAGAAAGAATAGTATTTAATGATAATTGCATTCAACAAATTCCAATTAATTGTTTCAAAATATTTTTTCTTAATCCGTCTTTTGTCTAGATAGTATATGTACAATTCTTACACGCATTGATTGGTACTGCTTTGAGTTGTTATGTTCTTCATGGAGTTGAAAATCGTACTACCGGATCTCTAAATACTAACTAAATTACATTTTATTAGTAATATTTTTATTAATATATCTAAATGTTCATCTAATGTGAAGTAAAGACAACTGTATAAATTCATCAGCTACAGAAATGTTTCCGAAAAATCAGATAAAAATCACCCGCCAACTTCTTCATTCTTATCAATTTGTTGCTACTAATTAATATTAATAGAAAAGTACAGTAACTATTTTTTAATATCCAGCGACCTTTTAGGTGTGAGAAGAATTTCATATAAATTTCACATCATAGCAAATTCGATTTGTTTAGCTTGGATTGTGTAGTCTGTTGGACACGATGAATTTAAATTAAGCAATTAATACTAATCTATCATTTCCACTTGTGTTTAAAAGAAAATGTTCAAAAATATCATATGATGAAATTGAAACTAAAAATTTATATACAAGGGATTCATAGGCGGAGGCACGTGGTGGCTGGCGTGGGCGGCCGCCACCATCGAATTTTTTCAACCAATTTTTTTTTTCTATATAAAATACTTCCATTTTTTACGTAGATATTTGATATTTCACAGGGTTCGTGAAATTTAAGTTCATGCTTATATTTGAAGATATCATGACACGACATTACAAGAAAAATTATACGAAAAAAAGATTTGTCATGACAATTGTGTAAAAAATAGCAACATTGTGCTAATAATTATACTAATAATATGGCCATGGATTTTTTCCTAATTCATTACCCGAAAACTCCACAACCTTTGCCTTGTCCGACAATGAAACTCTGAGCGTGCATTTTCTAAAATGAAACTCGTGAAGATAAGGTTACGGAATAAAATGAAAGATGATTTCCTTCGTGGTTGTTTACTAATGAGCTCAGAAAGAGAAATTGTTGAATCTTTTGATACAGATTCAATTATTGAGGAGTTTAATCTTATGAAAAAACGTCGGTCTCAATTTCAAATGCCTAAGAAGATATTATAATCTGATATGGTTTTTGTACTTAGTTTTGGACTTGTTATTTTTGTTGTTTTTATAAATTATAAGTACTTTTGAATTCCTTATACTCAATGTTGCACTAAAAAAAAATTTCGGGGGCTTCGCCCCCAAATCCCCGAATGAGAAACACTCAACCCCACACATAATTCGCCCCCACCACTTCAAAATCCTAGCTCCGCCAGTGAAGAGATTGGATTGAATTTCTATACGTCAGTAGAATGGCACGGCGATCCGCGGCGGCTTTGGCTGCGGCTTCTGCACCTCGACGACGAGCGTCCCCTCTCGGGGCGGCTGACACGGGCACGACAATGCTATGAACTTTGGGACATTATCCCCAGGCATTATAACAGGCAAGCTCTCATTCTCTTGCTGCTTCAAATTCTGTTAAACAAAATTAAGGAAAATACATTAGATGATTTAAAATATCACGGTGGGCATCTCCAACTCCAAGGGTCTCCCGTATTTTACGGGAGCCCTATCCCAATTTTTGGGCGGAAACCGTATTTCATCTCCAATCGTGCTTCTCTATTTTATACTCTCAAAAAGAATATTACATAATATTTTTTTAATCTTATAAATCAATTTTAAATAAAATTATATAATATCTTTAACTGTAATTTAATAATATAATATCTTTATTTAGATTTAATTATATAATTAAATTAAAATTAATAATATATTTAATGGAAAAAATAAAATTAATTGCAAAAATGATAATTTAAATTACTTAAATAAAAAACATAGGTTACAAAATAATATCTAGTTCTGAAAAGACGAATACTCATTCCACAAATCAATGCATTATGAAGCACGAAATGAACATCTGCGTCTTTGATTTCATTAGACCGAGAAATAAAGCTTCTAAATCAATCGGGTTGAGGTTCTTCAAATTCAAAATATGTGGCTGACACGTCTCTTGCAACTTCAATTGGAGCATCAATGTCTCGTTCATCTTCAATTATCATATTATGCATGAAGTCATAGTATCTCCAAAATAACTTGCGTTCCAAAAACGCGCTGGATTTGCCACAATTGCAAAACAACTTTGGACGACTCCGAAGGCACGTTCAACATCTTTTCAACACGCTTCTTGTTTCGTCACAAAATACTTTTTTTTGGGCCAACCGGTGCACGTATAGTTTGCACAATAGTTGCCCATTTAGGGTATATACCATCAGCTAGGTAATAATCCATATTGAATTCCTTTCCGTTGATAACAAAATGCGAAGGGGGAGCAAGCCCGAGAGCAAGTTGTTGAAAAGATGAGATGTTTCCAAACATTAATATCATTGTTTGCACATGGCATCCCGAAATGTACATGTCATATCCAGAGATCATAATCAGCAACAACTTCGAGAATAATTGTTGGATTGCCACTTCGACCTGCATATCTACCTACCCATGATGTCGGATAATTATTCCACTTACAATGCATGCAATCTAAACTCCCTAACATCCCTAGGAATCCTCGTTGCTTGCCAATATAAAGAAGTCTAGCAACGTCAGCATCAGTGGGGCTTCTTAGATACTGTGGTGCAAAGATTTGACGAATTGCTCGACAAAACCTCTTCACACACTCAATTGCAGTCGACTCACTAATTTTGATATACTCATCAGTTGCATCTGCAGGAAGTGCATATGCCAAGGATCATGGTTTTCGACAAAACACAGTAGTAATTTTTTATAAAGTAGACAAATCTTGCTTACCAACTACATCTCTTTGCTGCAGAAACCAAGGATCATGGTTTTTGATGGCCCCAACTATTCTTACGAATAAATGATGAGACATCCGAAAGCGTCGGTGAAAATGCTCATCACTGTAAGTTGGATTTTTAGCAAAATAATCTTGGAAGAGATTTGCAACACCTCCTTCTCATTCACGATAGATTGTCCTTTGCCCAGGAACTGAGCCACCATGAGCCCTTGAACTTTGCCCCATCAAGTTAGGCAATAAAAACTTATAATTTTGAAATGTTTGAAAAAGAATTTGATCTTCATCTTCTTCAGAAGAAGACGAAATATTGTGATGGAACATTGTGATGAAGAAATAATGTGATGAAAGATTGGTTAAAGAACTTTAATATATAGTGATTTCAATCACTAAAAGCACAATCCAAGTGCTATTAATCTTATACCTCTATTTCAATCCAAAAAGCAAAAATAGATCTTGGCCTTTGGTTTCAATCTCTAAAAGCACAATCCAAGTGCTTTTAATCTTGTCCCTCTATTTCAATCCAAAAAGCAAAAATAGACCTTGGCCTTTGGTTTCAATAAAAGCACAATCCAAGTGCTTTTAATCTTGTCCCTCTATTTCAATCCAAAAAGAGAAAAGTGATCTTGACATTTGGTTCCAAAGATTAAAAACACAACCCATGTGCTTTTAATCTTGTCCCTTTATTTCAATCCAAATGGGAAGCACAATCCATGCGCTATCCCTTTATATAAATAAGGTATTTGATCACACTTATTCTTCACATTCCTTTCTCAATAAGAAATTCAACTACCTTTCTTCGTCCTTAAATAATTGTTTCGAAATGTCACGACAAGCAAACTTCTCTCATGCTGAAGATCAAACGCTTTCTGTAACCTATCTTGATATTGTTCAAGACCCAATTGTGGGCATTAACCAATCGAAAGATACCATTTGGTCACACATTTCAGAAAAATACCACTCCGATAACCCCCTAGAGATGGTACTTGTAGATAATTGCGAAACAGAATGTCCACCATCTTGAAGGATATGCGAAAATTTAATGGGTCCATAGTCACGATACAAATTACGAAGCCAAGTGGGGCTAATGAGCAAGATATTGTAAGTCATATATATTTCAAGGGTTTATTTATTTTCATTTGTTTCCTTGGTTTTTGTCTTTAATTTTTCAAATGAATTCGATCTCTTCGTAGATTCAGATGACAAAAGAGTATATGATACACAAAAGGACTATGAGCATGGCTTCAAATTTGACCACACTTGGCATATTCTTGAAGATTATGTGAAAGCTGACATTATGGGTAGACCTAATTCTTGCCCTGTTTTAAAGTCTCAGTCTCCTTCAACCCCTTCGTTCACTATGAACTTAGATAGTGAAGATGAATTCGGTAGTGGTGGTTCTTCATCTCACCGATCGAAAAGTGTGAAGAAAGCAAAACTGGAAAAAAAAAGAATCGGGGAAGATGCGGCTAATACTCTTTTGTTCATTGAAAAAGAAAACGAGAAAATGCGAGAGACACTCATTAAGAGAACCGAGCTTAAAAGCTTAATCAGAGACGATAACATCCTAATGATCGATTTGAAAACGATTGATGATCCGCACAAACGTGAATTGCTTCGACTTGAACAAGCTAGAATTTACGAGAAACGAGGAATGACCCCCCCATCGAAAGACGACGGTCCAAGTTTGTTTTGAAATTTATTCTCGGGCACTGGAGGCTCTGGAGATGATATTCCTGATTATTAAATAATTATTAGATGTAATTTCAATATTCGGCATGTTATGCAATTTTAATTAATGTTCAACTCATGTATTTTCCTTTTATATTATTATTAAGTAATTTCAATTAATAGTTTACTAATTATCTAAATTTATTCTAAATAAAATTAATTTAATAATTTATTCTAAACCCCTTAATCTACTAATCTAATTATTAATCTAATATTTATTTCACTTTTGCCAACATTAACCTAAAGTGCCTCTCTTCAATTTCTTATTTCTTATCGTTCTCGCTCTCGCTCTCTCGCCGCCTCATTTTTATTTAACTTTCTCTCTGTCTCTTCGTATTGCCTCCCGTCGCCTCATATTGCCTCTCTTCAATTGCCAATATTTATTTCACTTTCTCTCCGTATTCTTCACAATACCGGCGCAAATCCAGATCTTGAAGCACGCTCAGTTCTTGCCACAATTTCAGATGAAGCCTACAATTGTAAGTATACGAAGCGGGAGAAGAAGTAACCGCCATGGCCGAGTGCTTTGCCGAATCGACGCCATGGTCGGGTACATCTCGAATTTTCAATTTTGTGTTCATATTAGTGTCCAGATCTCTTGATTTTGTGTTTTATGTTTTCAATCTCATCTCTTTTCAACTGAAAACCGATAACTTGCGCCAATTTTATGTATTCAATTTCATCTCTATCAATTGATTTTTCAATAATAAAAAAAAAAATGGATACGGGAGAGGCAATTTCTCCCTCAAAAGAATGGGAGAAATATTGCCTCCCCTATTATATGAGAGTGTTTAGGGTAGCCTTGGAGATTGAACAATGAAAAAATATGAGGGATTCCTCCAATTTTGGGCAGCGTTGGAGAAGCTTACAATCGTTACTCGTCGGTTGTGTTGCGTCTCACATGGATGTGAGACATGCGACACAAAATACAGCATGATACGGACATAGGATACGGTATTTTCTAAAAACTTAGGATACAACACGACAATTGAACATGGCGTTTGGGGTGTAAAATAAATTAATTTTGTATTTTTCATTAGAATTAGGTACTTAAAAAATGTGACATCTATATCAGAGTCTCGTATTGTGTCGTAGTGTACGACACGTACATGACACGATGCGTTGATATTTTCTGAAATGTCTAATCCTAATCAGATTTCTCCCACTATTTTCCTTGCACCCTTGTCGTGCAACTTCCTTGAAGAACAGATACAGAAGAAAACACAATCAGAAGCTACCCTCGAAGAGGCGAGTTACAACACTACATATAGGTAGGGCAACATCGCACAACAGGGCTGGAGTCATGGGCTGGGCCGCACGAAGACAAGCAGGCCGAACAGGTGAAGTGGGTTGGGCCTAGAAATATCAACAATCTCCACCTTAGGCCCAGCAGTGGTGTGCCTTGGGTAGACCAAGGAAGATACCCACAGGAACTGGTGTCATCATCGCCATAGGGACGGTCTCACAATACTCATGCTCCTCAGAGACCTGTAGATAGAAAAAAGAAAAACAGGAGCACACAAGCAAACCAAGATCAGACAGGAGGGAAGAAGGAACAAAGACAAAAAACATCTAAAGTTTTAGGTCACAGACACAAGGATTAACCAAGATTAAGATTCAAAATTTTCAGACATGTATTCAATTTTTCCACACTCAGACATTTAGTTCCCAGGTCAGCAAGGTTCAAATCCGTGTGAATCTTTTCCAACTTAACTATGTCCTTATCAACAATATCCCTAATGAAATGGAACCTAACATCAATATGTTTTGTTCTATCATGGAAGACATGATTTTTACACAGTTGAATGGCAGATTGGCTATCTAAAAACAGGGTTAAGTCTTGACACAAATAACCAATTTCAGATAAGAGACCTTTAAGCCAGATTGCTTCTTTTAAAGCTTCAGTTGCTGCCACATACTCTGACTCAGTAGTAGATAAGACAACAATGGATTGAAGTTGTGACTTCCAGCTAATGCAAGATCCACATAGGGTAAACACATAAGAAGTAGTTGATTTACTATTATCCCTATCATCTGCATAATTAGATTCCACATATCCAACAAGTTTGGTACTAGCAGCATACTTAGAAAACCTCAAACCAACATGCATAGTAGTTTTCAAGTATCTAAGAAGCCATTTAAGAGCATTCCAATGATCCATAACTGGGTTTGACATGCATCTACTTAAGCAGCTTACAACATAGGCAATGTCAGGCCTAGTGCTGATCATCAAGTACATGACAGAACCAATGTCATTAGAATAAGGCACCTTCTTCATAGCATTAATATCAGAAGCAAATTTAGGAGACCGTTCCTTACAGGGAACAAAGTGAGAAGCTAGGGGTACATTCATAGACTTGGCAGCAGACATGGAGAATTTACTCAAAATCTTTTCAACATATGAAATCTGATTTAACACAAGTGTAAAATTATTCCTATCTCTTTCTATGTTCATACCAAGAATCCTCTTAGCATCCCCTAAATCTTTCTTTTCAAAATTATCACAGAGACATTTTTGAACATGCTTGATAGTTTTCAGACAAGGACCATTAATGAGCATATCATCAACATATAGAAGCAAGTAGACAGGAACATAAGATGATTCCTTAAAGTAAAGGCAGTGATCAAAAGCACTTCTTTTAAAGTTAAGAGATTGCATACACTGATCAAACTTGATGTTCCACTGTCTAGGGGATTGTTTCAGTCCATATAGAGCCTTTTTAAGAAGGCGCACATGATTTTCCTTACCCGGAGCAACAAATCCCTCAGGCTGCTTCATATAAATAGTCTTATCTAAATCACCATGCAAAAAAGCAGTTGTTACATTCATTTGCTTTAATTCCCAATTAAAATGAGCAACAAGAGCAAGCATGATTCTCACAGTGGTAAATTTTACAACAGGAGCAAATATTTCATTGTAATCTACCCCCTCCTTTAGAGTAAAACCTTTTGTTACAAGTCTAGCCTTAAACCTAACAGATTTAACTTCTTGTTTTGCCTTAAACAACCACTTACAGTCCACAACAGAACAATTATCAGGTTTAGGTACAAGAGTCCATGTTTGATTAGCATGCAGAGAATTCATTTCAGACTTCATATCAGTTAACCACTTATCAACATTCACATAATTAATAGCATCAGAATAAGATGTAGGCTCAGAATCCGAAGAATCCTAAACACTGAAGGCATACATTGGCATCACATAGTCATCAAACTTTGGTGGAGTTCTAATGTTCCTCTTAGATCTATCCCTAGTGAGCTCATAGTCAGATAGAGAAGGATCACTTCCAGACACATTATCACCATTTAAAGTACCAGCATTCACATCAGGTTCATAATCATTAACAGTATCAGAATCAGTTCCAGAATCATTATCATGTTCAGATGCAAACACAGGTACATTGACAGACTCAGAATTCACATAATCAGTCATAGAATGAGCCAGAGGCTCCACCTTAAACTCATCACCAGAAGCATAATCATTCACAGAATAAACAGAGGAAGGCAAACATGGGAAATCTGTTGGTCCGGAGACGATAGTCAGGTGTAGAGGGGGAGGGGGGGTGAATACACCTGATCACAATTTCTTTTTCTCAAACCGAAGGACAGCTGAGCTGTTTGGTGCAACTGATGAACAGTGTCAAATAGTAACCTTCGATCACGGGGTCAGAGTGTGTCAGCTACTGAGCTCTCCTACTGACTTAAGTCAGTTGTTGAAACTCAGTCGGAGACGTTGTGCGGATAAGTGTGGGTGCCCGGAGATTCGTCTCAGTTGAAAACGTGTTTTCGCAAGATAAATTCTTTTGGCTGTGCGCTTTTAAAATACGTTTTATGCAAACATATGATTTTGAGCGGTTTGTATGATATGCAATAAAACAGTAAATAACACAAGCGATATAACGTGGTTCGGATACACAAGATCCTACGTCCACGGTCCTGACTTGGTAGGAGAACTTGTTGATTATTCTGAGCAAGTCTCAGCAAGGTATCTGTGCACTGGACAGATCCTTCTAAGTTATAGTCTTTAGCGACTTTACAATTCAAACCTAAGTTCGAAAGGGAGGGGATAATCTCCAACTAAGAAGGAGTTCTTACAATAAGAACAATTCACTAAAAGTGAACTCCTTCGAAATCTAAGCTATAAATCTGGCAATGAGCTTAGTCTAGAGAAGAAAGGGATCTAAATACTCTAGAGAGAAGAACTACAAATATTACGTGAAAGCAAGTTCTTGGTCGTATAATGGCTGAGAGTTCGCTAGAGTGTTCTTGAGCTTGAGATTTTTCCCTTATGAGTCCCGTGCGTGGAGCTCGGATTTCTTCTCTATTTATAGTTGTGAGCAGGCATATGTCCGTTGGAGAAGACAATGCCACGTGTCACAAGCTTCCAAAGAAAACGGCCATAAATTCGAATTGTTGCAGCAGGGCAGTTAATACTGTACATGAGAGCAGCTTTAGTTGGTCAGAGCAGGTCAAAGCGTTGTCGGCGTCTCATTGGTCGAGGTTTGTGGTAGGTGAGAATGTGTCGAGATAGAGTTGACTATTCCACATCCTCGTATGATCTTCTTGCCGAACTTCGAAAAGATGTTTACGACCGGGTCGCTTTACGTTGGATCTGATAGACTCAAGACAGTCTCTGTCTTCTTCGGTGAGTCGGCCGACAAGCCGATAAGGCTCGAGTGGGTCACCGATGATCGCGAAGGTACCGAGCTTTGCATTATGTTCTTCTCGCCGATATCTTATCGGTGATGGGCCGTCTCTCCTACCGAGGTGAAGATCACCGGCTGGTCGAAGAACGCAAGCTCTCACATTGATGACGTGGAGTTCTGGAGAGTAACTTCGACAGAAGATCAGTCCAACAGTTTACCCCGTACAGGACTTAGACAAAAAGATAATCAAAACAAAATAAGTCTAACCTATACATCATCTAATCCTATCGACACACTATACTACTGATATCAGCTGGGTTTTGGGATCTTCAATTCCATAGTACTACTATGATTTCCCCAATATTCTTTTAACCACTAGACAGCTGAGTACCATCTACTGACTCATAACCGAACAATTTCCCCCTAATTGATGATGCCAAAACCTCCACTCTAAAACAATAAGGAAAGGAAAGCTAATCTACTGACAATAATATCCCCCTAATATATCTGAAAATACAATCAAGGTGATCAGTTAAACATCAAGTCAGTAGGCGAGAGATAGGCAAAATCAGAGAAACAGTTATGTGAGTGTGTGTCAGATCACTTAGTGATCAGTTGTGAAAAAAAACACAAACAAAAGCTATGAGACAATGAGTAATTATCTGGCAAGCAATAGAAACTGTTATAAATATGATCAAGAGAGTACAAGTTTCTATCACTCTTACAAAAAGAAGACAAGGAAAGCAAGATCACTGCTGACGTCTGAATCTCTGAGTACGCTTCTTGAAGTCTTCAGACTTATCAGCCGGAGGGTCCAGGTAATAATACTTGTAGATTCCGGCTCTCGGGACCTGGATTTCCTCGTGATCGCCAGGATGGTCAAAGTTCGGGCGGAGGTGATAAGCGGCTTCTTCGACTTCTCTCTCAATCTCTTTTGTGCACGAAGACGCCGCGAGTAGTCCGGGGAGGAGGGATTCTTACGAACGCCGGAGCTTTGAAAGGTATCTTCTCTCTTTCCATGATCTGACGAAGCTGATCTCTGAGTTCCATATCAAATCGGCAAATAAGCTCATCAAAGAGTTGGTCAGCTGGTCTGTCAGTAGGATAGATACCCCACACATAGTATCCCTTGATAAAATATTCTTTAAGTTCCTCCCACTGCTCATTAAGCTCGGCTGGCACCCACTTGTCCACATGAGGGATAGGGTCCTTCTTGATATAAGGTGCCCTCCTGAACTTGGAACCCCGTGGAATCTGCTTCCTTGGATCAACTACTGGCTTCTGAGATAGGCTAATCATTTTAGCCAAGTCAGCTAATCTCTTCTTCTCTCTGAGGGCCGCTGTCCTTTCATCTCCTCTCCGGAGACTTAGTCCCTTCAGCGTCGCCTCCCAGGTGGCTTTGTCCTCAGCCTCCTGCTCGGATGTAAGATAAGGCGTGTAGTGACCCTGAGCTGTCGGCTGGACTGCAGTGGTGGGGGCTTTGGATAGCTCCTCCTGAGCTTTCTTTTTCTGTTCGTCCACCAACTGCTTAGCCTTGCCTTTGGCAATTTTGCCCATCAATTTCTTAGGCTTCTTGCCTTTCTTTGCCTCTTCCATCTGATGCTCATGATCCAGCTTGTCTTGCGGCTATTGAGCAAATCTCAGATCATAGGCTTCCTGCTCCGCCTTGGTTTTGAATTTAGGCGTCGGGGAAGATGGAGTAGCTTCAGTAGTAATCTCCTTCCCGGGCCTTTGCGGTGGCAGTTGCTGTGACTCTTCTTCTTCTTCTTGTTCATCAAGGAATTGAGCAATTTCCTCGATGTGCTGAGCGGATGAGATAGGTGTTGGCTCAGTCACAGTCGATTGGGGGAGTGGGGCATACTCCAGGAGGAGCACAGCTGAACTGGGTCCAGTCTGGGTGGTTGAACCTTCTGCTTGAGGTACAGTGCTGGTTCCTTCCCCCTGAGTAGAAGTACCTTCCCCCTTATTAATTTCTTGGACTTCTGGGCTCTTCTGGACCTCAGCCTGTTCCGCCTCAAGATCTTCAATCTTAACTTCTCCTTCCCCCTTTTTAGCATCATCAGCCTGGGAGAGGTGAGTGCGGATGGCTTTAACGTCTTTCTCCAAGTTGTAGACGAGGTCTTTGATTTGAGTGGCAGTGGCTTCGAAGTCCTTGACCAGATCACAGTATTTATCCAAGTCGTGCTCCTGATCTTCTCTGAATAATCTGAGTTGTGCGGCTGACTCCTGTCGGAGTTTCAGCAGAGATTGATCGTGGGAGTCTGTGATCTCCTTTTGGATGAGTTTAAGTGCCGCAACCTGTTGTTTGATGGCTGATTGGAGACTGGTGGTGGCCACTTTATTTCTTTCATCCATGGTGACTTGGACCGCCGCTAAGCTCTTCGTCAGCTGCTCAGAGAATGAATTTTGCTGAGCGATCAGGAGCTGCTGACTTTGAGCGGCTAGGTCAACCTTGTGAGCTGTAAGGGCTGCCTCGATAGCCTCCTGAATATTGATCTGTTGAGTAGGAGCTTTAGAGACTTTTTCGACCCCTTCTACAAGTCGGTTGATGCTCTCCGTCTGAGCTTTTGTGTATTGAGCCCACTTAATGTGAACGTCTTTCGAGAGAAGACGGTTCTTTTTGCCTTGGCGTCTAATAGCTCTGTTGACCGACTTCGAGGACACGGAACCTATAGGTTGTATCTGATAAGAACTGGTTTCGAGCCTCTGCTCAGATGACGTGAGTTGCTGCGCTCGACTCAGCTTCGAGGCAGCCTGGGCTTCACCAGATGTAGCAGGTGGTGGTGATTGGCCCTTTTCGCGGGGAGTAGAACCCTCAGCAGAACCTCCCAATTCTGCATCCTTGGGTGGTGCCTGATCCATCTCATCATCATCCTTGTCATCATCGTTGTCAGGATGAGATGGAGGCGAAGGGCTGTCGCCAGGAACTGAGGTGCGCATACTGAGAAGGTATAGCATCGCAGCCCTCAGGTCCTCGAAGTAGGCAAGGTCAGCTGGTTCCCCAAAACTAATGGCTGACTGCAAATCTTGCTCTTCGATGAGTAGGGATAGAGCTGACTGAGATTTGATCATGTCCTCGAGAATGTCCCAACTTAGGAACCTCAGTAGCATCTGTATCCTAGCCCTTATGGCTATCCTCATTAGGTCTGAGTGCTCAGCGATTTCTGGAATCTGATCATGGACTTCAACTGTAGCACGGAGACGAGTGGAGTGGAAGGTAGTCCACTCAGAGGATGTCTCCTCAGTCGGTACCGGAATGTCCGACTGAGTTTCCTCAGAACTGATGACTTGGACTTTGTCCTTCAACGTGGCACCCTCAATGCCGGTGTCCGAGTTAAGAATTTGTTCTTCCTGAGGAGGCGGGGGAGAGGCTGGTTTGGCTTATTCCACTGGGACCTCAGAAGGTCCAGTCTTTGTCAGCCTCTTGCTTTTCGGCGGGTCAGCGCGAGGGGGCAGGTCTGATACGACCCTCTTTGGCTCAGGTGGCCCTCGTCCGACTGACTTCTCAGTAGCGGCTCTAGTTTTGAACTTGATGAGCTTGCTATCGAAGTACCTGGAGTCAGCAAAAGCTGAGCTCCTCGAGACTCTCTGCTCGATCATGATGGACATCTTCGTCCCATATAACAGTTTACCCACACCGGCGAGCCTCCTTTCTCCAGTGGGTAGAACTGTGAACTTCTGAGCCTGAGCCCTCAGCTCGGCTAAGTAGTTGTCAGTCCAATTGACTCAGACTCCATTGTCAATAATCATCATCAACTGAATTCGCGGCTTCGAAAGCTGATCATACGAATCGGCTGAGCTCGTGAGAATATGAGAAACTATGTATGCGAGTGCCCGGTATCTTAGTAATAACAGATTTTTCGGCAGAGCGGTCTTGAAGACTATGTCCTTCCTACCGCAGAACTTTTGAACATAAGAATTAATCTCCTTTTCCTTATATCCAATCGGAGAAATTCCTTCGTCTGTCAGATCAAAGGCCAGTTCGAGAGCATCTCGAATGTTGAACTCATGAACACTGGCGTCCCATGAGAGAGAATCGACCTCCTTCATGAAAGCGAAACTGGAGATTTCTGCTCCTGTCTCTAAGGTCCTCCAGTTGTAGTAGACCTCTGCTACTTGCCTGGGAAGATAGGCTCTCGGTTTCCTTGTAACAAGAGCGTCTAGGCCCGATTCTTCCAGAGCATCAAAAACCTCCTCCATATAAGGAATATCCACTTACCGGAAGGCCATGGTGGGTTCAAATTGAATGCGCGAGGTAATGATCTCTTCGATATTTGCGGGGGTCTGTATAGTCACCATGAGTATCTGCAACAAAACTCGTTAGCACTTGAAAATAGAATTAGTCAGTATGAGTTTTAAGCACGATTTAATACATTACCGAAAGGTATAGAGCTTGAAATACGCAGATGCAAAGCAGTTTTAAGATTTTGGGGAGAAATCTGGATTCGCAGAAAAAGAGCTCTAAGTTCGGAAATGGCGAAAAGTGAGGAAATGGTAGAAGATGAAAGATTTTGTAAGATATGCGTGATTAGCCGTTTAGATCGGACGGCTGGGTTTTAATCTATCATTTTTATCGACGGCTCAGATTAGATGTTATAAAAGGAATGATTACTTAGCCGCCTCTACCATAGACCCACGTAGGATGATGCATAATAAAGGTAAGTGAGAAGACATGTATTAAATGCGCTGCAGGCAGCATTAAAGACGAGTTACTTTAAATAAGAACGGTTTCCTACTGACTCATCCTTAAAGATTAATGGCGGGAAATAAATGCTCATTAACTACTGAGTACAAGCGACTGATATAATAAATGCGAGCATGCTTCTGAAAAAGTTAAGGTTAAGGAGGATGGTTGACGTGCTGATGACCACGTTCCCCCTTACTGTGTACAGTATGATTCTCCCGACTGAATTATCAGATCGATCATCCGACTCGTCATACTCGGTTCCTACACTTGATACCAATTGATGGCACTTGTCAGTAGTTGTCTTCTACTGATATGATTCAGTAGGATCCAGTAGACCTAGCTCAACTGATAGTTCTCTGAATCTGTTCTCAGCTAGTGGTTTGGTCAGTATGTCCGCCTTTTGCTTGTCAGTATGGATTTTCTCCATTCTGATATCCTTCTTCTCGACATGGTCTCTGATGAAGTGGTGTCGAATATCCACGTGCTTGCATCTCGTATGGAGAACTGGATTCTGAGTGATTGCAATAGCACTTGTGGAGTCACAGTAGATGGGCACTTCATCCTGACTTATACCATAGTCTCTCAGTTGTTGTCGAAGCCAAAGGATGCAGGGCACAAAGAACTTCCAACGGCCCATATACTCTGCCTTCGGTAGTGGATGTTGCTACCGAATCTTGTTTCTTTGAAAACCAAGATATCGCTTGCTTTGCCGCCTAGGAACCGACACGTTCGGAAGTTGATTTTCGATCTATCCTGCATCCTGCATAATCAGCATCAGAATAATCTGTCAGTATAAGATTATCGTCAGCAGGATACCATAACCCAGCGTCAGGTGTTCCTCTTAGATAGCACATAATCTTCTTTGCTGAGTCTAGATGACTTCGCTTGGGATCTGCTTGAAATCTTGCACATACACCTACAACATAAGTTATGTCAGGTCGGCTAGCTGTTAAATATAATAGAGAACCAATAATAGCTCTATAATCAGTAGAGTTAACAGAAGCTCCCTCTTTGTCTAGATCGATTTTAAAATTTGTGTTCATGGGGATCTTGACTGGCTTGCTAGAGTCGCAGCCGAATCTTTTGAGAAGATCGCGAGTGTATTTGGCTTGATTGATGAAGATTCATTCAGGTGATTGCTTCACTTGAAATCCAAGGAAATAATTCATCTCTCCCATCATGGACATCTCGAATTTCTCTTTATCATCTTCTCGAACTGCTGGCATATGGTCTCGTTTCTGCAGCCGAAAATGATGTCTTCCACGTAGATTTGCACCAGTAGGATGTCATCTCCTGACTTTATGTTGAACAGGGTGCGATCTATCGTCCCCTTTCCGAAAACCTTTACGAAGTAGAAAGTCTGATAGGGTATCGTACCAAGCCCTGGGTGCTTGTTTTAACCCATACAGAGCTTTCCGAAGTCTGTACACCTGATGTCCCTGCTGAAAGCCGGGCGGTTGTTCCACGTAGACTTCTTCCTTCAGAACGCCGTTCAGAAAAGCTGACTTCACATCCATCTGATATACTTTGAATCCTTAATGCATTGCATAGGCTAGGAAAAGACGAATGGCTTCCAATCTTGCGACTGGAGCGAAAGTTTCATCAAAGTCGATTTCTTCTGCTTGACTGTATCCCTTGGCAACTAGTCGAGCTTTGTTTCTGACGATGACGTTGTTTTCATCACGCTTGTTTTTGAAGACCCACTTAGTACCGATCACATGCTGATGTCTAGGTCTGTCCACAAGCTCCCAAACTTCGTTTCTGACGAACTGGTTCAGCTCTTCTTGCATGGCGATGATCCAGTCAGCATCATTGAGTGCATCCTCTATTGACTGAGGTTCTTCTGTAGACAAGAAACAAGAATAGAGTGAGCCTTCTCCTTGACTCAATCGAGATCTAGTTCTTATCGTTGCTGACGGATCTCCTATAATGAGATCTGAAGAATGAGCGTCAAGCCATGAACATCTGAGTCTGGCTTCTTCTTCTGATACTACTTCTGCACAGTCAGTAGATGTGTTAGGCATTTCAGTAGTACTGTTCTGAGATTGCAGTAGTTCAGTAAGAAGGTTAGGATCTACTGAGTTTCCAGGTTCAGGGGCATTTAGCTCAGGAACATTAATTGTTCCCCCTGAGTTTATATTCTCAGTAGAGGTCTCAGTTACCACTGGGGCTTCCTCATCGACCGTTGTTATCTGTTGTTGATTCTGTTCAGGAGAATCAACTAGGTCAGCTACATTGCTTGTTGGCTGAGTCTGAATCTCCTCATGGTCTGACTCATCATCCCAACAATGCTGGATCTTTTCAACTTTATCAGTCAGTCCGAGATCCTGTAGCTTGCTGCTGACATCTTCAGTGTTTGTCTCTGTATTTTTCCTGTTCTCAGTAACAAACTCATCAAAAACAACATGAGGGCTTTCCTCCACGCAAAGGGTTCGACAGTTAAAGACTCTGAAGACTTTATTGACTCGAGAGTATCCTAAGAATACTCCTTAATCAGATTTGCTATCAAAGACCTTCAGCTGATCTTTCCCATTATTGTGAATAAAGCAAGGACAGCCAAAAATATGAAAATGAGAAATAGAAGGAATTCTCCCTTTCCATAATTCGTATGGTGTCTTCATGTGTTGCTGTGTAAGTAGTGAGCGATTCTGAGTATAGCAGGCGGTGTCAGTAGCATCAGCCCAAAACTTTGAGGGTAGTCCAGAGTCTGCTAGGAGCGTTCTTGCTGCTTCTTTGAGTGTTCTGTTTTTGCGTTCAGCAAGTCCGTTCTGCTGAGGGGTGCGAGCAGCTGATGTCTCGTGCTGAATTCCCTCTTTATCGCAGTACTCCTTAACTACTGAGTTGAGAAATTCTGTTCCTCTGTCTGAGCGAATTCTAGAACTTAAATCAGTATAGCAAACAGGTATAGCAAACAGGTATCGAACAGGTATCGAACACAGGGAACAGAGAGTTTTAAACTTATAAAACCTATCAATCAAGATTTTGGTTAGCAACCACGCAAATTTTGGGAATAACTAATCCTAAGACAACGAAAAATTAAACAAGAAATAAACAAGAAATTTATCTAATGCAAATAAAAGCGGGTCCAGCAAGATGATTCACACACACACACAATCGATCATAGACGCTAATAATTAATTAATCCACTTAAATCAATTAGTTGTAGGATACCGTAATTAAACTGACATATCCCCTATTCCCCCTTAATTAATCGGTAATCGCCATGGTGGGCATTGAAACGACTACTTCTCTAAATTAGATGCAACCTACGTTGGTGGGCAATCAATAGATTTAACACCTAATCAGCTTTAAGAACTAAGGGAACCCAATTTAGGAGCCTACTCGTATGGTGGGCATCTAATAGTCTCCTACCAAATTAATCCAATTGTCCTAAGAACAATTTGCTACTTATTTAGCCTAATCCCATGAGAAACGATGGAAGTACTAAATTAGCTATGAATTAAACTAACCTAGGGTGATCAAGCCTAAATTAATTAATCCAATTAATTAAACCTAGATTAATTCAGAACCCAAATGATTAATTTTAAGCCCTAGTCTCACGAAATTAAGGTGGTGTGTGTGTTACATCTCGCCGGCCCCTAAAAAAGACTTAGCCGCGCATATCGGCCGGGACCGGCCGAGGCCACGGTTTCTTGGACGTAACACAAAACATGCTGAAAATCATAAAATAATTATGCACGAAAATCAAACAAATACCAAATAATCAGAACAATAATAGGAACGAAATTAAACCCTAAAATTATGAGATCATAAATTAAAGACTTCAAATTATCCTACAGGAAAATAAAACGGAGACAATTCAAATCCGGGAATGCAAAACGAAAGTGAGAACATGTTGTTTCTTCCAAATCAAACCACAATTCTCGAAACGAAATTAAGAAATGCAAACTTTTAACTTGATGAACCCTTCGATCGGATCCTTCGGCGTGGATGAATGGTGTAAAAGGTTGATGATGATTCCGGCAGAGTAGCAGCTAAGGTTCGGTGGTTGAAGTCGTGAATGAATGGAGACGGAAATTGAATTATGCGTGATCAAGGTTGTAATTTTCGTTCGTCTCCTCTCCTATATATAGGACGGCTCCTTTCCTTGTAGAAGTAGGGTTTTTATATTCAATATGGAAAGATATTAATTAGATAAATCATATCCAATTCTTTCCATGTCATCTCTTTCCTTATCCTCCACCTTCATTCTCTACAATTTCGTCCAAAATTCCATCTTTTAAACCCCAAATCGAGCTTGCCACCTCAGCAACTCATCACCGCCACATCAGCACGAAAAATCTGCAAGACAAAGACGAAATACGGTCCAACCGGCCGGGTGGGCCCCAAAAGCATGTAATTTGTATAGTACGAATTAGACTCATCAAACCTCCTTACACTTGAACTATACTTGCCCTCAAGTATAAGAAACACAAAAGAATATGTACTATTCAAATTCAGTCAATCCCCAAGACTCAAGACTCAAAATAAAAATATAAAAGATGAAAATAAGACAAGAAAAGAGAAGGAAAAGACAAGGAAAAGACAGAGACTCGAAACAAAGACAAAAACAAAAACAAGAAGCAATACCAATCATATCCGTAATCTCCACACTCAAAGAACTAGCCAAACATGTCAAACCATGCAAATATGAATCTCATCAAACAAGTAGAGTTGCAAATTTAAGACAAGGCACACAAATATCAACTTGGTCAAAAACATAAGCAAAAGTGGATCATCCTCACGGTTCACTCAACACTCTCTAATCTAGGTCCGGTCAAAAAAAAAAAAAAAAATAGTCCACTCTATCACGATAAAAGATTGTCACAACTGCAACATCAAGGAGGTCTTTCTTTTTTGGTTGTAATGTGGCTTAGGACATAGACAATTTTTTGTTGGTAAGGGTCCTAAAGGTTCTAAGCTCCACAAAATGTATTAAATGTCATGCATGTCATACTCGCCTAACATGAGATAATTAAGAATAGATAATATCACCCACCACTAAAGAATTACACATTAAATGCTACCAATTTAAACACAAGTACCCTTCTTATAATCTGAATTTACCACGTTTTCAATATTTTTTTTTTCGTGGTTTTTTTTTTTTTAACAAACTGGGTACATACTCGTCATGCAGTCGGGCGGCAGCCGTAATTTCGCTATTTAAAGTGCGGTTTTTTCAACGATTCTGGCCAAATACCATTCTGTAGCATATATCAACTGAGCAGGCAGAGGACTAAATCTGATATCCTCACATATATAATAAGATCAATCTCAAGAAAGCTTGTAAAACATGCAATGACATTGGACAAGAGAAAGCTAAAAAGGCATTGACTAAAATTTTCTGACTAAATCAAAGAATCGGTCAAGGCTCAATTGGGTTCACTAGGGGATAATGTAAGGTAGGAAAGTATTGTCGCGGCCAAATGGTTTAATCCCTGTGCCTCCTATCACGTATCACAAGTGACTCACCTTTATTGCAATTTCATGGACAAACACTCTCAAAGAAATTAGTAGGAAGTGTCCTACTTAAAAGGCTCAAGTCTAATATACGGAGTGTGTGTAAAATTCGATCCACTAATTACTTATTATTTCTCATCCCAAATTACATACAAATGTGCACCAAGTCCTACTCTTCACAACAACTAACATGCTTGCACATTGAAACATAAAACACAAATAAAACATGCTTAGCAAAGAACAAGAGTGCATCAACAACTTCAATTTTTGGCATGCTTCGACGACACAAAAGAAAGAACGACACAAAGTGAAACGACGTAAAGACCTCCCTCCTTACACTTAAACCCTTGTGTGCCCTCACGCAAGAAAAGAAAAGAATAGGGACGGAGAAACATGACAAAAACACAAAACAAAAATGAACAAACCCTCCTTACACTTGATCCCTACTAAGATCAAGTGTAGACATAACAAACAAGATAAAAACACATAAAACAAGAAAAAGAAGAAAAAAAATAAATAAGTAAAACACAGACTCAAAGACGCAAAAAAAAAAAAAAAAAAAAAAAAAAACGATGGGGAAACGACATCACCTATCGCCCCGCCTGGACAGACGGGGCAGGACATTCTGCTCTAGCTCATCAAACCGGCGACGAATCTTCCTCCTTACACTTAAGTTCACAACGTCCTTCGTAGCCTAGATCTGGAAAAACAACACAAAACAAAGACCAAATAATAAAATCAAAGGAAAATAAACGATAGTCAACTCGGGTTGCCTCCCGGTAGCGCCTTTCTTTAAAGTCTTTGGCTAGACCTCCTCTCAAAGGGTCAATCTGGTGGAGGTATGCATAGTGGAGTGACATCCACTACCTTGATCACCCTATGCAATCGCTTCCCATGGTCTTTATACCACATGGAATCATCACAGATCTCTTTATCCCTCATGTCTTTGGCATCCAAATTAGCAAATCCATATGTGGGAGCGAGTTCCATCTTATCCTCGCAACAAGTGCGTCTCAAGATATTCTTGGACAAGGCTCTCAAAAACGTCGGTAGAAAGGGCATCTTCATTCTCATGATCATTAGGTTTCTTAAGTGCATTATCAATATGATGAAAATAAATTTCATTATGATACTTAACACTTATGGAAACTTCATCAACATCAATCAACGCCCTAATAGTCTTCAAAAATGGTCTACCCAACGGAACACCCGCAGCACCCTCAACTTGCCTATCATTGGTATCTATAACATAGAAATCGGCGGGATAGACAAAATTGTTAATTCCGACAAGGATATTTTCTAGTAAGCCTTATGGGTGCAATGCATGATCTATCGGCAAGTTGTATAATCACTCGTGTAGACACCAACTCAACTCCGGTTAATTGATTATACACGAAACAACGACATAACATTGATTGATGCTCCTAAGTCACACATAGCATGCTTAACCATCACATTTCCCATAAGACAAGGTAAAGTAAACATACACGGGTCTACGCACTTGGCGGGGAGCATCTTCTCGGATGATTGTCGACACCGACGTATCCATCAATACCTTCTCGAGCGCTTTGGATCTTACCCGCTATGAAGTCTTTGACAAATTTCCCAAATTGGGGAATCTTCACGGCTTCGAGGAAAGGTATGTTGATTTCCGGCTTCTCGAACAACTTCACATAATCCATGTATTCCTTGTTCGGTGTCCGTTTCCTCTCCAATGCCTCGGGAAACGGTGGAGGTATAGCGCTTTTAGGGTTGCATGCGGACAGATCGGCCTTCTACGCTTGGCGTAACTTCATCGAAAAATTCTCGCAACTCGCAGTGCATGCAGGCGGTCGACCTTCTCTGTCGGTCGGCTCTCCATCGCCCGGATTCACGCAATTTGCTGCCGGGTGCATGCGGGCGGTTCGACCCTCTCTGCTCCGTCGAATGCTCGGTGCAGTCGGCTCGGCGGTGTTTCTGCTTGTAGATCTAATCTTTTGGGGACTCGCTTTCGGTATTGGTTCGGACAACTCTTTTCCACTCCTCAACATGATGTGATTGCAACTACGAAGCGCACGAATTTGGTCGAGTCCGAGAAGGTAATTGCCTCCGATTTGCCTTCATTTCATCTAGCGAAGTGGTCATCATAGACATTTGCTTGGTCGATTTTCCAAGATATCCTGTTGCTCCCACTTCAATTGTTGCACTTCTCTCTTCACGGCTTGAAGCTCATCATAATTTGAAGTTATTTCCTTCATGCATACGCTTCGATATGCAATGGCATCTTTTTGAGAAACAATCATCTCGCACATCAATTCCTCAAGCACGAGAGGATCCCCGGTCGGCTTGGTCGGGCCGAGGCATGATTGACATTTTCGGCTTCAATGCCATTTGATGCGAAGCTTCGGTAAGGTTGCTCTATACCGAGGGTAGGTGTCCGATATAATTTGTCATAGCGGTGGATGAGTTGTTGTACTTGACTTTGTGGAAATTCCACGTGCTTGTGTGTTCGGGCACCTTGCTCTCCATCAATTTCTCGCTCGAGCTCGAGTCCTCTTTTTACCGTCCAAGCTAATTTGATTTACGTTAGCCCTAGCATTCGGATTGGGCCGGACTTGCGATGGTAATTGCCCTTGACTTGCCTTCATCTCTTGAATTGAAGAATTCAAATTGGAAATCTGCTTGGACAAATTCTCGACGGTGCTTTGATTATCCCTCTTAGTCCGATTAATCTCCTCTTGCATCCGTTGTTGATAGGCAATGGTACTCTTCTCGAGAAGTAATCATTTCAGCCATCATTTTCTCCAACGGGCTGCTCCGGTCCATCCGCCGGACGGACCCGATCTCTTCTTGAAGCTAACTGCCGGGAACTGTCTTTGATGCGGAGGTCTCGTATGGTTGTTGGAACCCTTGTTGCTTGCGGTGGTTGATATTGTTGGTGCTGATAAGTAGGTCGTTGGAATGATGTTGTGGAGGATTCCTTTGCGGTTGTGGTACTTGATCATCTTGTCTCCACCTTAGGTTCGGATGCGCCTTATTTTGATTATTCCAATTACCTGCTGCATTAACATCTTCACCTTGACACTGTAGAGATGTATGTCCTCTTTGTCCGCATGCTCCACATGTATGATCCGCCATTGATCGGGCGGATGATGAGGAGGAGGAAGGAGGATTCCTCTCCTTAAATAACTTTGTCCAATTTATCTTCAAGTTGGCTGAACTTCTCCTCCATCTTCATGCCAACCTTCATATCTAGATCATCTAGGAAGTCTCCGCTTGAAAGGTTAACGGATTTCCTCTGCATTCTCGGTCCTTTATACTGCGATGTGGATTCGGCAAGTCCTTCGATGATTGCCTTTGCATCAGTATAGTAGCTGTTAGCAAAGCTACCTTTCAGTCCAACGTTCACCATGGTTTTAGATTCATCTGTCATTCCTTGGTAGAAAATTTGCAGTAGATCTACTTCAGAAAATCCATGGTTCGGGCAGCTATCAACTAGCTTCCCAAATCTCTCCCAGTAGGCACCAAAGGACTCATCAAGCTCTTGATTGATTCCGGATATCTCTTTCTTGAGTACATTTGTCTTGGATTGTGGAAAGTACTTGTCCAGGAATGTTTGACGCATCTGAGCCCAAGTAGTGATTGATCTAGGTCTCAATCCGGAAAACCATGCACGAGCTCCGTCTTGTAGAGTAAAAGGGAATGCTTTAAGCTTGAAAGCATCCAAATGACCTTGCTCGTGCAGATCACAGACTTGATTGAATCCCTCCGAGAAAAGCAAAGGGATTCTCGTTCGGCCTTCCCGTAAAATTTTGGACATGCCGCGACCAAATTCAACTTCACATCTATTTGCTCCGTGGTAGTTATGTGGATTGGTCCAGGCAAGTCCTCTCCCAAGTTCCTCGAACCCGAGTTCATCCTCGGATTGGGTCGTTTGATCTTCGGCCCATGATTTCTTCTTCGTATTCGAATTGCTTGTCTTCGTAAAACGGGTCATGCCGCTCGCCCGACCGATTTCGACTCGACTCACCGGTTCTTCCCTCTGTCTGGTCGGGCCGACTGTTTACGTTCGTGACAAAGACCGGTTGCTTCGGCAGCTTTGTTGCCTTCCTATTCCTTTTCGCAGTCTTTTCAATTTTTGGATCAAAGTGTAGAAAAGGGCGGGAAAGACTGCTCATGCAACACTTAAAAAGTACAAAAGATCGAGTAGGAAAAATAAGCTTAAATATAACACCGTTCCCCAAGATGGCGCCAATTTGGTGATCGCCGTTTTCACCAAATAAATCCCGCAAAATTGCTAGAACTTAAATCGATATAGCAAACAGTATCGAACACGGGGAACAAAGAGTTTTAAACTTATAAAACCTATCAATCAAGATTTTGGTTAGCAACCACGCAAATTTTGGGAATAACTAATCCTAAGACAACGAAAAATTAAACAAGAAATAAACAAGAAATTTATCTAATGCAAATAAAAGCGGGTCCAAGAAGATGATTCACACACACACACAATCGATCATAGACGCTAATAATTAATTAATCCACTTAAATCAATTAGTTGTAGGATACCGTAATTAAACTGACATATCCCCTATTCCCCCTTAATTAATCGGTAATCGCCATGGTGGGCATTGAAACGACTACTTCTCTAAATTAGATGCAACCTACGTTGGTGGGCAATCAATAGATTTAACACCTAATCGGCCTTTAAGAACTAAGGGAACCCAATTTAGGAGCCTACTCGTATGGTGGGCATCTAATAGTCTCCTACCAAATTAATCCAATTGTCCTAAGAACAATTTGCTACTTATTTAGCCTAATCCCATGAGAAACGATGGAAGTACTAAATTAGCTATGAATTAAACTAACCTAGGGTGATCAAGCCTAAATTAATTAATCCAATTAATTAAACCTAGATTAATTCAGAACCCAAATGATTAATTTTAAGCCCTAGTCTCACGAAATTAAGGTGGTGTGTGTGTTACATCTCGCCGGCCCCTAAAAAGACTTAGCCGCGCATATCGGCTCGGACGGCCGATGCACCAGGCCTTTCTTGGACGTAACACAAAACATGCTGAAAATCATAAAATAATTATGCACGAAAATCAAACAAATACCAAATAATCAGAACAATAATAGGAACGAAATTAAACCCTAAAATTATGAGATCATAAATTAAAGACTTCAAATTATCCTACAGGAAAATAAAACGGAGACAATTCAAATCCGGGAATGCAAAACGAAAGTGATAACATGTTGTTTCTTCCAAATCAAACCATAATTCTCGAAACGAAATTAAGAAATGCAAACTTTTAACTTGATGAACCCTTCGATCGGATCCTTCGGCGTGGATGAATGGTGTAAAAGGTTGATGATGATTCCGGCAGAGTAGCAGCTAGGGTTCGGTGGTTGAAGTCGTGAATGAATGGAGACGGAAATTGAATTATGCGTGATCAAGGTTGTAATTTTCGTTCGTCTCCTCTCCTATATATAGGACGGCTCCTTTTCCTTGTAGAAGTAGGGTTTTTATGTTCAATATGGAAAGATATTAATTAGATAAATCATATCCAATTCTTTCCATATCATCTCTTTCCTTATCCTCCACCTTCATTCTCTACAATTTCGTCCAAAATTCCATCTTTTAAACCCCAAATCGAGCCTGCCACCTCAGCAACTCATCACCGCCACATCAGCACGAAAAATCTGCAAGACAGCACAGAAATACGGTCCAACTGGCCAGGTGGGCCCCAAAACAGACAGAATTTGTATAGTACGAATTAGACTCATCAGGCTGCGAGCAGCTGATGTCTCGTGCTGAATTCCCTCTTTATCGCAATACTCCTTAACTACTGAGTTGAGAAATTCTGTTCCTCTGTCTGAGCGAATTCTTTGAATCTTGATGTCCTTTTCCACACTGAGTTTCTTCAGTAGATTGGGTAGCTCAGTTTGAACATCAGATTTGTTGGCGATGAAGATGACCCAAGTATATCTCGAGTAGTCGTCAATAACGATGAGGGCATACTTCTTGCCTCTTATAGTCACTGGGGAGACTGGCCCGAATAAGTCCATGTGGAGCATCTGAAGGATTCCATCAGTGGAAGGTGAAGGAATGGGTGGATTGCTTTTCTTTGTCTGCTTTCCCTTCAAGCATGCTTCACAATTTCTGTCTTTGATGAACGATTCGTTGGGCAGTCCTCTGACTTTAGAGTTCTTGGCGAGCTTGTTCATAGTCTTGAAGTTCAGGTGGCTGAGTCTCTTGTGCCATAGCCATCCTGACTTGTCACTAGATTTCGTCTGTGCGAGCAAGCAAGTCTCAGGTTCTGCGGTATTCCAGTTTGCAACGTATATATTCTTCCTCCGCGAACCTGATAACACTGTTTTCCCTGTAGATTTATCAACAATATCACGAAACCAGCGTCCAAAGATTACTCCGTTAAGATTGTCACGCACTGATCGACGAAAGGAGATTATGTTGAAGTCCTTCAACATATGTTACTCTTGAGCCGAAGCGAGTCCCAATGTTCAGCGTTCCATATCCCCTTGTGTAGCCTTTTGAGTTGTCACCGAACTCAATTCTGGGACCATCTTCTTGTATGTAGTTGGTCAGCAGGCTCTTCTGGTATGTTATATGTCTCGAGCAGCCGCTGTCCACTATCCAGGGGTCCTTATGCACCTACAAAACCGAAGCATTTTAGGTACCCTTTGGTTCAGTTGGGTCCTTACATGTTAGTGGGTGATTTCGGAACCCAAATCTGCCTAGGAACCTTAGAAGTCTGAGACTTCTTCTTCTGAACCTTGTCAGTTTTCTTCTCCACAGGACTCGGAGATACTGACTTTCTGATGATTTTGGGTTCAGGAGCTTTCTTCTTCTGAGTTTTCGTGCTCCTCCTGACCCTGGGCTCATAGTAGTACGAACCGTACTGAGCCGGGTGCTTGTACAGTGGTTCTCTGTACTGTTCTGCCCATCTGACCTTCTTGGTTCCCCCTGAGTTTGATCGCGATATCCTGGGGCTGGAACCTTTGGTCAGTTGCTTTTTGCTGCTTGGCTGAGGTGCAACGATTTTTTGCTTATTCTTCGCCTGAGGTGTGGTGTCAGCAGTTTGCACCTTTCCTCTGACGAACCTGTCAGCCAGCGCTTCTGAGCTTTTTGAGGTAGAAGCTTCGTGAGTATATCCAAGACCTTCTTTCAGGACTGTTGGCCGTTGCGCTCTAAGCATACTTTCCAGCTTCTCCTTAGCTCCTAAGTACTGTTCAGTCATCAGTCCTCGCCAGACCTCGTCACTCCTCCTGAGTGAGTCATAATCTTTTTGCACGTCTGTGAGATTCTGACTGAGTTGGGCTATTTCAGTCTCTTTCTCAGAATTGTCCTTAGTCAGAACTGAGATCTGAGTCTCTTGAAGCTGAGACTTTGTCATAAGAGATTCAATCTCTTCCTTGAGTCTCGCAACTAGATTCTCTGACTCAGTAGAGACCTGACAATCAGAAGAAAGTCTCTGATTCTCAGCCTTTACCTGTTCAAGTTCCTGAATCGTTTTGCTGAACTCTCTGCTCAGCTGAATCTGCTCCTCTAGCAGATCATCGTAGGCTTGTACTACGTCCAGAGGGTCATCTGTAACAGAGCACGTGTCATGTGTGCTGTGTGAAGATGAGGTTATATTAAGCTTGGAAGTTACCTCAGCATCTTCTCCAGCCATCAGGCAGTATTCAGCTGTTCCTTCAGGAACTGTTTCTCCGACCTCAACTGCTACAAATGTAGCTTCGTCCTCAGAGGAATACATGAATGTATCCTCCTCAATTGAGTTGTTGGATATCTCTCCGGCAATGTAGGCCTGCCTCCTTCTGGCAAATTTTTCTCTTCTGGCCTGCCGTTCTGCTCGTTGAGCAGCTGAGAGCTCCGGACAGTCATACTGGTAGTGTCCCTCCTTCTTACAGTTGTAGCAGGTGGATGTTCTGCTGCTTTTTCTGGTTGAGTCTTTGGATGGACTAGCAGCAGGCTCTGCATTCCTGCATTCAGTAGAAGGTTTAGATTCTTCCCTTTTTGGATATTCTTTCTTACCTGAGGGAGAATCTCGGTGGTATTTCCTCAGCTTTCTGACTCTCTCTTTTTCTCTCTGATATTTGAGAGCCATCAAAGCTAGCTGGTCAGTGCCTGAAGTCTCGGAAGACTTTGCTTCGATTGTGGCCACTACCTTGCTTGAGGAAACTAGTTTGGGTCCAGTCTTGCTGACTGTTGCCTTGAAGGCATGGTCGATCTGTGTGTCAGCTGGAGCACTGGAACACCTTTGGGGTAGACTATGCTCAAATTCCTCCGTTTTTAGTTCTAAAAATATAACATAGCGACGTAAATAAGTAGCAAAAGGAAGCCACTTTTGTCGAGGTAGCGCTCTCAGGATCTTGGTGTTCATCTCCTTGTTGGTGAACATCTTCCCTAGCCCGTTGATGACGTTGACTTGATTTGTAAATCTGACACTAAGCTCGTCAATGGTCTCACTGGGCTTCATTGCAAAGGCATCGAATTTCTGAAGCTCTAATTCGAGCTTGTTCTCTTTGATCTATGGGGTTCCTTGGCTCAGTACAACCAGGGCATCCCAAAGCTCTTTAGCCGTTTTGCAGTCTTGTACTCTCCCGAGATGAGAGTCACTGAGCGTTGTCAGTATAACATTTCGCGCAACTCGGTCGAGATTGTGCAGCTTTTTCTCTTCAGGCGTGAAGGCTGATTTTTCTTTAGGGATCTTAGCACCAGTCTGTGCTCCTACACCTCCCGCAGCAGCGAACTGAACCCTGTCAATCATGGGAATGATGGGTCCTATCTCAAGGACGTCCGTCATGCTGTCGTGCAGCGATGTGAGGTGTGCCTCCATTCTCACGCGCCATACCGTGAAGTTCTCTATCGAGAACATTGGCACCATCCGAATACCTAACATGTCAGACATTATGTGAACGAGTATAAGGATGAAAGAAGAGATGCTTGTGCAGTGAAAACGTTTTCAAGGATCTGTTCGAGAGGACCAGTAGTACAGAACCGGCGATCAGAAGAACACCAAGGCTCTGATACCAATTGTTGGTCAGGAGACGATAGTCAGGTGTAGAGGGGGGGGGGGATGAATACACCTGATCACAGTTTCTTTTTCTCAAACCGAAGGACAGCTGAGCTGTTTGGTGCAACTGATGAACAGTGCTAAATAGTAACCTTCGATCACGGGGTCAGAGTGTGTCAGCTACTGAACTCTCCTACTGACTTAAGTCAGTCGTTGAAACTCAGTCGGAGACGTTGTGCGGATAAGTGTGGGTGCCCGGAGATTCGTCTCAGTTGAAAACGTGTTTTTGCAAGATAAATTCTTTTGGCTGTGCGCTTTTAAAATACGTTTTATACAAACATATGATTTTGAGCGGTTTGTATGATATGCAATAAAACAGTAAATAACACAAGCGATATAACGTGGTTCGGATACGCAAGATCCTACGTCCACGGTCCTGACTTGGCAGGAGAACTTGTTGATTATTTTGAGCAAGTCTCAGCAAGGTATCTGTGCACTGGACAGATCCTTCTAAGTTATAGTCCTTAGCGACTTTACAATTCAAACCTAAGTTCGAAAGGGAGGGGATAATCTCCAACTAAGAAGGAGTTCTTAAAATAAGAACAATTCACTAAAAGTGAACTCCTTCGAAATCTAAGCTATAAATCTGGCAATGAGCTTAGTCTAGAGAAGAAAGGGATCTAAATACTCTAGAGAGAAGAACTACAAATATTCTGTGAAAGCAAGTTCTTCGTTGTATAATCTGTTGAGTTCGCTAGAGTGTTCTTGAGCTTGTGCTTTTTCCCTTATGAGTCCCGTGCGTGGAGCTCGGATTTCTTCTCTATTTATAGTTGTGAGCAGGCATATGTCCGTTGGAGAAGACGATGCCACGTGTCACAAGCTTCCAAAGAAAACGGCCATAAATTTGAATTGTTGCAGCAGGGCAGTTAATACTGTACATGAGAGCAGCTTTAGTTGGTCAGAGCAGGTCAAAGCGTTGTCGGCGTCTCATTGGTCGAGGTTTGTGGTAGGTGAGAATGTGTCAGAGATAGAGTTGACTATTCCACATCCTCGTATGATCTTCTGCTGAACTTCGTAAAGATGTTTACGACTGGGTCGCTTTTCTGTCGGATACAGAGCTCAAGATGCTCTGTCTTCTTCGGTCGAGTCAGTGACAAGCCGATAAGGCTCAGTGGGTCACCGATGACTGCGAAGGTACTGAGCTTTGCATTATGTTCTTCTGCTGATATCTTATCAGCTGATGGGCTGTCTCCTACTGAGGTGAAGATCAGCTGCTGGCTAAAGAACGCAAGCTCTCACATTGATGATGTGGAGTTCTGGAGAGTAACTTCGACAGAAGATCAGTCCAGCAGTTTACCCTGTACAGGACTTAGACAAAAAGATAATCAAAACAAAATAAGTCTAACCTATACATCATCTAATCCTATCGACACACTATACTACTGATATCAGCTGGGTTTTGGGATCTTCAATTCCATAGTACTACTATGATTTCCCCAATATTCTTTTAACCACTAGACAACTGAGTACCATCTACTGACTCATAACCCAACAAAATCAAATTCATTAAAAATCACATCTCTACTGACAATGATTTTAAAACCAGGTTAACTTTTATCCCACAATCTATAGCCTTTAACCCCCTCTGGATAACCAAGAAATACAAATTTCTTGCCTCTAGGATCAAGTTTATCACCTTTTTGGTGCACAAAAGCAGCACAGCCAAACAGCGAAGATTTGACAAATCAAGAGGCTTACCAAAATAAACAGACTCAGGACACTTACCATTAAGATGTGCAGATGGAAGTCTGTTGATTAAATAAGTTGCAGTAAGAGCAGCAACGCCCCAAAAAGTCTTAGAAAGACCTGCAGACCCAAGCATACATCTGACCTTATCTAAAATGGTCCTATTCATTCTCTCAGCAACTCCATTTTGCTGAGGAGTATAAGGAACAATCCTATGTCTTTTAATTCAAGATTCAACACACAAATCATTCAAAGAGGCATTGCAAAATTCAAGTTCATTATCAGTTCTGAGAACTTTAATCTTTTTACCAGTTTGATTTTCAACCAATTTCTTCCAGGAAACAAATATCTCAAAAACTTCAGATTTATGTTTTAAGAGAAACAACCACGTTTTCCTAGAAAAGTCATCAATAATAGACAGATAGTATTGACATCCACTATGGGTAGGAGTACTAGAAGGACCCCACACATCAGCATGAACATACTCAAGAATATCAGAAGAGCCAGAGCACAGAGCAGAATCAGAAGCAGGAAAAGACACTTTGTGTTGTTTATCAGAAACACAAGTTTCACAAAATGGTACAGAAGACAACTTGTCATTACCAAACACACCAGTCCTTTTTAAAATCTCCAGATTTTTATTACTAACATGGCCTAATCTGTTATGACACAGAGCAGTTTTGTCATCAAAAGTTGCATTAACAGTGCTAACATCATGTATAGGGACAACAGTAAAAGGGTACAAATTGTTTGTCCTTCTAGACTTGAAAACAACCATAGAACCCTTCTTAACTGCCATCCAACCATCACCCCAACTACCCCTAAAACCATCATTTTCAAGAGCAGTAAATGAAAGCAGATTGCAGACCACATCAGGTACATATCTCACATCTTTCATGGTATAAACAAAACCTGATTCAAATTTGAGGCAGACATCACCTATTCCTATGACAACACACTTATGTTTATTTGCAACAATAACATAGCTAAAATCTCCACTTTTAAACTTTGAAAATAGGTTTTGAAAGGAGAAACATGATAAGCACTGTCAGAGTCCATAAGCCATTCATTCACATAATCAGAATTCACCAAAATCACAGAAGACAAATTATGTGGATCAGAGACCATAAAGTACATTTTACTTAGAATGTTTGGATTGGTATCATCTCCTCAGACAACATTAGAGGCAGACACACCCTTCTAATCACTACCCAGTTTTCCCTTCTTAGGATTAGGGCAGTCTTTTTGGAAGTGACCATACTCACCACAGTTATACCATTTTCTTCCCTTAGGCCTAGACTTAGACCTACCTTTCTAGACCTTTTTCTTACCACCATTTTCAGAATTTTTGTGGTTATGTGTTCTTTCAGTGGCTCTACCTCTAACATGAAATGTTGTACTGTTCTCAGAGCTCCTACCCCTCCCCCCTACCATTAAATTTCAAATCCAACTCCTTACTTTTCAGTGCAGAAATAACAGTTTCTAGATCAATTTTATCTCTGCCATATTTAATAGCAGATTGAACATCGCTATAAGAATCAGGTATGACATTCAAGAGAGCAATGGGGGCATAATTATCAATACTCTGATCACCCGTTTGTTTAATTTGTTGCAACAGTTTGTTAAATTCATCAAGATTCTCATCTATATCTTTATACATATCAAGTTTGAATCTAAAGAAAGCTTGCAACAAATACATCTTAGAAGGCAGAGATGTTTCCACATATAATTCAGTTAATTTATCCCATGTATCTTTAGCAGAGGTAAGATGCTCAAGTTTCCTAAGTACAGAATCAGACAAAATAAGAGTTATCGCAGATAAAGCAAGCTCATTCATTTCATCCTTTTTCTTATATGTTTCCTTTTCATCATAAGAGTGATCAATGACACAAGCAACACATTTTTCAACCAAAATAACCTTCATTCTCCTTTTCCAGAGAGTAAAGTCAGACTTACCATTGAAAGGTGCTATACCACTGGAGGAGGCCATAACTACACTCACTGTATGAGAGTAAATTGTTAACTCTGGTTAGGAGTTAACAATAAATCCAGAAACACGACCGAGGGTTACCCAGATCACAATCGCAGACTCAAGGTCTAGGCTCAGGGGGTACCTCGGACCTCTGGACACAAGAGAACCAACCGTTTATGAAACGGTTCAACAGAACAAAAGAAAAAGATTCAGAGAAAAACAACAAGCGGAAGCGAAGAATGGTAATAAATAACCAATCATGCACACGCAGAAAACACGCAAGGTTCACAGAGAAAACCCTAGATCTACCAGCACAAAAGATCCCAAGCTTAATACTGCACCAGTTGGCAGTGTCTAAGAAATTAAAATAACAGAGAGGATACAGTCGCTTTACCTGAGCAGGGTTCGAGGACTTGAACCCCGACTTACCTAGCCTCAGATCTGAAGGACCAAGATCTGTATACTACCGACGACAAAACCAGAGCTCTGATACCACTGTTATGAACTCAGTCGTCGAATTTACATATACAGAATGTATAGATCTACGATTACAATGGCTCAGACACCCTGAATATTAGGGTTCACACACATCACTTTAAAACCCAATCACATAGCTATCCAAACGAGCTCAGTGGCACACCTATACAAATTTCTACACTCACACTCTCAGGAACAATCTCACGGAGAGAATGGAGAGGAAGAACAGTGTAGGAACACCTTGGTTGCGCACTCAGAAGCTACCCTCGAAGAGGCGAGTTACAACACTACATATAGGTAGGGCAACATCGCCTGGACCGCACGAAGACAAGCAGGCCGAACAAGTGAAGTGGGTTGGGCCTAGAAATATCAACAGAAATATCAAGAATGCAAGAACGGTTAAGCGTGGGGTTTCTTTCTTCATGCCATATGCCTGTAAAGATTTCCGTTCATGATATCAGCAATAGACCAAGAAAATATGAAATCGGTTAAGCGTGGGGTTCTTTCTTCTTCCATCTTCATCATCGAAGCCATGATCATCTTCCGTGAAGAATCAAACCCACATATTTAATAATTACTTTAGTGTCAGATTTCTTCAACTGCTTTCTTTGCAACCCTCTTCCTGCATCCCTTCAGAAACAAAGAGAGAAGATAATACAATCAAAGAAAACAGCTCATCATCTTCCCTCCGTCTCTCTCTCTCTCTGGGGAAGGAAATTGGATTCCTTCTTTGGGACAATAGGAAGTGATGTATAATGATTGTATGATAGTGGAACAGTTAATAAAAGGCGATGCTCTGTAAGGAAGGAAAATCAAGTCTTTTCCCTCACCAGGTAACTGTTAGCCAACAGCATTGGATTTGCACGGTAATTTTTTTAAAATTTTATCTTGAATCTTTTAAAGATAAAATAAGGATAAATGTGAGTTTAATTTTAAAAATTTCTATTTTTGATAAAGTGGAGAAGTTATAGCATATATAACCGCCGCCATCTGAACTTGAACTGAATAACTGAAATTTGAAACCTGAACTGAATAACCGTTAAAACCCCAACCGCAAAAAGCAATTTACATCAGACAAAAGAGGTGGGATGTGGAGCACAAAATCACGGCAAGATAAATGTAAAAGAGTCCTCATCTAGCCGCAACTTTAATTCAATAAAATACGAGATTGAAATACGAAGCAAATGCCACAAAACACCTAATTTAGAATATGGACGAAGTGGTGTCATTTCCTCAACGTCATTGCTGCCAGATTGTTGGCTATCTCCTCGCATGGATCATAGTCGTTCATATCACTCATCCCCCTGCATCAACGAACAAGAGGCGTCATTACACATCCATTCATACTAATCAGAAAAGATGAAACACAAGACTAAGTACATGTTTGTCTCATTGGCATTGTAGTAGCAGCCGCGGTTCTTGGCATCCATCACTAGTTTCCCCCAAACAGAGTTACTCTTCGACAACGTCTCGCCATTGCCTAGTATGATCAAGCAGTACCTGCAGAAACAGAAACAGAATCCATACGTAATAAAAACACATTCTGATCAAGACATGTATGAATAGGTGTAACTTGAAAACTACCTCGCCCGAGTTAGAGCTACGTTAGCCCTCTGAGGATTGGCAAGAAACCCAACTTGGCCATTCATATTACTCCGAACTGTAGAGATGATTATCACATCTTCCTCACTGCCTTGAAACCCATCAACAGTTTTTACATTCACCGAAAATGAACCGTTGTTGTAAGTATCTCCGAGTGCTTGCTCTATAGCAAAGATCTGAGCTTTGTAGGGAGATATGCAACCAACACCAATCTTATTCTTGCTCGTCATACATTCTATGACAGAGAAACATACACAACAGGAAATAGCTAAAACTTTATTCTGACAAAACAGTTTAAATGTGTGATGACTAGTAATACTACTACCTTTATGGAGTTTGGATACTATCTTACAGATCATCGAAACCTCTGCTTTGTTCATCAAACTGTACCTTCGGTCAGACTCCTCTTTCCCATTTATTATATCAATGAAAGAATACGTCCCGAATTCGCAGAATTTTTCCTCAAAAGATATGTCTGTCACATTAGAGCCATTCTTAATTCGGTTTTGATAAAATTCCGTATTTGGGAACAAACTAATGGAGGGATGCATTCTATACTGAACATTGAGAAGATGCTTGTTGTGTCCTAACATCACAAGCCTCTCGAATAAGCTTCTCCCAAACAGCGCCTTCTGGCATATCTATCCATATTAACAAACAAATTATTAAGGTAGAAATATACATAACTATTTAAGACAATATTGTTGTATCAAAAGTTGGTTTTTTGATTTACAAACCTTGCTTGTGACCATTGCAGGGAGCTGCATCTCATCTCCAACAAGTACAGCATGGCGGAGGCCGGGAAGCTGCAGGGGAATCGAAGATTCACATTCCTTCACTTGTGCAGCTTCATCAACGATCACTAGCTCTACCGGTATCATTCCTTTCACTAGGTACAATTTCGAGGAGCTCGAAACAGTGCAGAAGATTAACAAAGCGTTACTCAGACAGAAGTTATCAATCGAATCATACACAGTCATTTCCGGGTCTGAGTAGATTCCACTGAGGGATTTCATCATCTCCACACACTCCACTTTTCTCCTCCTTATTTCTTCATCATGCTTTAATCTGCTCTGCAGCAAAACTTCAAGTTCCGACACTTTACGCGAAGCTCTATCCATTTCCTCCACCACCATCAACGGAAGCAGGGAAGTAGGCATGTTCGTGCATAACCCCGTTACACCACTAACTAGCTGTCTTGTTATAGCACCAAATCTATTTGCAAAGAATTCCTCAAACGTAAACAACACCGCCGGCTTGCTCGTTTTCTCGCCTTTGTTTTTCTGTTCTTCCACATAACGTAGGTACTGAATCTTCGCGGTCTCAAGGAAGGTGATCATCTCGTTAACACTCGCTTTCCATCCGGTCACGGGGGACAAGGCGCGAGCCAGCTCCTTAACGCGGTAATCAAGAAACACATCGTGAAGGTTTTCATGCCCACCGATCTTCATTCTTTGGTCGTTTCCGAACAGAAGTACGTCTCCCAATCCGTACTTCTCGTGCTCGAGCTTGCTAGTGAGAATACTCATCAACCTTCTAGCCACTCCTAATACAGCAACGTTTGTAGGAGCACAAATCACTGTCCTGCATTTCAATCTTAACAGAGTGAATGCTAAAGAAGAGATTGTTTTCGTCTTTCCTGTTCCGGGTGGACCCCATGTCAGATTCACACTACTTCTATGTCGGCATTCTGTTAGTGAAACACAGTTTGAAACAGCAGCCTTCTGGGAATCATCAAGGTCAAATGATGTAATTATGTTTCTTGCCACTGTCATATTAGTACTGCTTTTACCATTCTTGATGGAGCAAACAGAGCAGCCCTCTTCTATCTGCATAATATAGAATTACAAGCCTATGTAATGTAAGATAATTAACATAGCAAGGAAGCAAAAATCTTACATTCGGATTAGTTGTAAGAACAGAGGCGATGATATTCCGATTCCCTACTTCGCCGGAATTCAAAGCATTCCAAATCCGGAGGTTGGTGTTCAAGTTCGTAAGACACACAACGAAGAGTTTGTCTTTGTCTTTCCTTAAACCCTCCTTGAGTGGTATTGGTCTGGAAGACCTGATGACTATCGGCTCAGAGGCTTCGCTCGGAGAGGATTCGACTAAGGCCAGTTTGGAAGGTGCTCTAGGCCTATTCAAATCAGTGATGCATTTGGGAAGAACATCGGTTATTGCAATCAAATCGGCATACTTAGGTTCGTACCTCGCCCTACGATTCTCTCCATTTGGAGATGCTTTCAAATGCAATTTGTAGAACAACCTTTTACTTTGATGATGGTAAGATAATTCTTCTTTGTTGATGCGTTGGATCTCACAAGCCGGTGCGGAATGGACAGCCGTCAGATTGGAACGCAGATCAGCATGAGTTTCTTCCACGAGTGGGATGATGAAGGACGTTAAGTAGTGATTTGGAGATGAGAATTTATCTGGGATTTGAGTAATCTGCAATGGCCGAACAAATAGATAAATTACAATCGAACTATATACGAGATTTGGAAATATTGAGGATGCAAGAACGATAGGTTTCATACCTTGTCCTTGTAAAGAGCTTCGTTCATGACGTCAGCTAGAGACCATGAAAATATGAAATCAGTAAAGTCTTTAAAGTGTGGAGTTGCTTCTTCTTTCTTCTTCATCATCGAGTTCATGATCTCTTCCCCTGATCAGTTTTAGCTTTTGAGTTCACCCCTCTCTCTCTGTCTCTCTCTTTGGGGTGATGGACTGAAAAAGGGAAGTTGAAGTGATTACTAATGATATTGATATTGGAGTAGTTAAGATGCATGCTCCGTTCTTCCTTAGCATGAAGGGAAACTCAATAGTCCCTTCCATAAAATCAATTTGAAAAGAGAAAATATAAATCTGAGAAATAGACAGATTTCAATCAAATTGTGTCGCAACATGACTAGGCTTCGCACGCTGGCCACTAACAAAAATAGTACAACAGCAACCCTAATGATTTAAGAAAAAAGATATTTTGTTTTAACCAAATAGATTAAGTTAAAAACAAATACAAATACAAATAAAACAATAAAGTATACTTTATAACAGACATAATGATTGAGCGAATAAAGTTTTTAGGGACTGATGGATGGCTGATCTCCATCGGCCCTCAACATGTTTAAAAAAAATAAAATTAATGAAGGGTATCGGCCCTCAACATGTAAAAAAAATGTAAAAAAAAAAATGTTGAGGGTCGAGATTGATGCCTCCATCGGCCCTCCATAAGCCTATTTATTTAATTTTTTATTAAAACATGTTGAGGGCCGATGGAGATCGGTCCCTGACAACTTTTTGTCCAATCATTATGTCTGTCATAAAGTATACTTTATAGCTATATTTCTGTTTTTAAATAGTAATAGGTTATATTTATATTTAACTTAACCTATTTGGCTAAATTTGTACATTAACACTTTAAGGAATCCCACTCAACAACTTGATCATACGTATTGCCTAAATAATAATCTTTGAAAATATGACATAATCCAACAGTTCCCGTTCTATTATACAATGATCAACTAAGATCTCACGATTTAATTTTATTATCTTATTTGTGATTCGCACATAAATAGAATGCCAAAATAAAATTGATTTATAATTTGGATTGGTGAATTAACTCGAGAAAATATATATAATATAAGTTAAATATGACGGTAACAAGTAATGATAATAATGATATATATTTCGATCTATCAGTGTTTTATTACGAGCTAATGAATTGAATAGTGTCAAATTCAAGTATAATGCATTTATGTTAACGAGCTTCATTAAATCCTAAACGTGAAGGAGCATGCATGGAAAATAATACACCACCTCCCGTCCGACTTGTATTCTGTTTCTTTTTAGAATGTTTCATTTAATTTGTCCGCTTTCAAAAAATGAAAAATAATTGCTACACATATTTTCACTTTTCTGCGTGGGATCCAATCATATATCATTCATTTACAAACAATCAACCACTCATTTTAAATTTCATATAAAAAAGAATAAATCTAATCGGACGGAAGGAAGAAAGTATAATTATACTTAATAAATTAATAAGAGAATCAATTAAAAAAAAGGATGAAATGATTAAGCGAGTAAAGGAGCGCGACTAAGTGGGAATCAGTCCAACAAAAGCAAAAAGAAAAAGGTGGACTCTTTAATAAAAGAAAAAGAAAAACTACCGTACAGATATTTCGATTCATGCGGTAAGCTGACTCACAAACGACTCCACTACTCACAAACAATCATTAAATATTTCAATTACTAATATTTTAATTTAGATATTTCATTACTGATATTTCAGATTTTTTTTTTTCATTTTAATATTTTAGATAAAAAAGATTAAGACTGTTATAAACTAAATAGAATGAGAGAATAATAGAGAGAAAGAGAAAATAAATGTGCATTATTATGATGGTTGAGACCTCTATTTATAGAGTACAAGATGGGCTCGTGGGCTTTTAGGGTTTACATGGTCATCACAATATATGGTAAGTATATATATATAATATATTTATTTACAACACTCCCCCTTGATTGACCATCCCTAAAAGAAACTGCTGCCTCGTTAAAACCTTGCCAGAAAAACCCATTGGATAAAAACTGGACGAAGGAAAAAGAGTACAGCTGCTCCACTTCAATATAGTCATTCTTGATCCTTGAGTCGGCGCATATCGATCTTGTATAACAACTTCTTGAATGTTGACGTTGATAATGCCTTTATAAAAGAATCAACTAGATTGCCACTTGAGCGAATTTGCTGGATGTTGATGCCGCCACTCTTTTGGAGATCATGTGTTGTATTGACTCTTTTATGAATCAATCTCAATGACTCATTTACTCGTGTGTTGCATTGGATGTCTCGTTAAAAACCTTGACTAAGAAAACCCTTTGAGAAAAAAAAACTTAGGAAGGAAAAAAGAGTACAACCATTTGACCTTCAGGGTCATTTGACCTTTAGGAGTCAGTCTAATCTTTAAGATTATTTACAATTTGTTACTCCCCCTCAAGATAACAATCTTCAAGGTTATCTTTAAGGTCTACACTAATATGTGCAACACAAATTTAATTATCATCAAAGATAATAGCATGTTTGTCTCGAAGATAACAAATGATGGTCAATACCATTTTAAATTTTTCAATTTGCACATAAGTAAGGAACTTCTGGTCCTCATTTTTGTTATCTTCTATAGGTCTAAATGAGTCTACATCCACTTCAAGTGATTGAAGCAACCATTAGGTAGCTATGTGGATGTAATACAATAAAATCTCTTTAAAGACCTTCAGGTAGGTCGACTAGCATAACTCCATTAGGGAGATGCTCGATCTTCAGGTCGAGACAATTATTAGTTCAACCTAAGTATTTTGATTCGAACTCCGTCTTTAGGCATGAGTTGACTTCATCAAGTACTTTTGTACATAATGATTCACATATCCTCTTCAACAGGAATTTGGAGTGATATGTTCTAATTTTGTATTCCGCCGACTTCTTATCTCTTAGCACCAATAAATCTCTCACGCTTCTGGCGCTAATGAGAATCAATTGATTTATATTTTCTATGAGGAACTTCAGTTCGTTCATGGTGCATATACAACATGTATATGAGATTTTAGTCACTCCTTTTGCACTAAATAACTTGATGAACTTCTGGTTCATAGTGTGTGAATCTAAATAATTAATCCAACGAGATATTTTCGGCATTCAATCTTTATATTTCATATCTCCCTCTAATGCCGACGACGTTGTGAGTTGGATTATTAATAAATAAAATAATTCATAATTACTTGTTCTATGTAAGTCATTTTGACGGAGTATACATATAAGTATTATGTTCTTCAAGAGTTTCAATCAAACTCAAGTCATCATTTATGTACCCTTTTGTCAAGGAATTCTCGTCGTTATGATATATCATATACGGCTGTACTATTTCAGCCCTTACATGATTTTTGCAGTCTAATTGACAACATCTTTTTGACTTACATGCTTTGAACAACTTAAATCCTTCGGGATCTTCATATATATGTCACTATCTAGTGAATCATATTGATAGATATTTACTATATCCATAAGGCGCATAGCAAGCCTTTTGTGACATAAGTAGATTAATCAAATTTTAAATACAATGGCGTCTATTATGGGAGAGTACATAATTAATTCCCGGTCTTTGAGAAAAACATTGTGTTACGAGTATTGCCCTATATCTCGTAATTTTTCATTTCTCTTTGTAACAAAGACACATTTGTATCATTCGGGGATATACTTTCCGGATTTTAGAACTACATATCTAAATATTTCCGGCTTTCTAGGGAATATTAATTCACCTTATATGACTTCGTTCATCTTTGGCCAATTATTTCATTCTTGACAATCTCTTATGGATCGTCGTTGAGGATCCTCTTTTGTCATTTCAAGAGTCATATTAAAGGCGAATATATCGTCATGCGTCCACGACGATACCTGATCTCTCCAATATATTGAGATCTCATAAATTTCAGACGCTTGTAGTTCTTCATGAACTTTATTTGATTGATTAATCATTATCGTCATTGTTTGGTTCATATTTTGTGCCCCTTTTCTTAGACACAAAATTTCTTTTAGAACCAATTGGTCGACCATATTTTTGACGAATTTTAAATGCATTTGCTGTTATTTATGCTTGTCCTTCAGGGACATGAATTCTTGTTGGAGGTATTTCCAGCAAATGTATGACATTGTCACTTCTTATATATATACACAAAAGCATAAAGAAGTTGATTTGCAATCTTTTGTAAGTGATCTTTCGACTTCTTGTTCACATTGATTACTTCTGGAATCCAAATGTGACATATGTTCCACCTAATGTCGGAAACATTATTTCATTATAATAACAATCGTAATGTGAGACGTGTTTTTATACGTACATAACTCATTTTGAGGATGGACATGAGCAACTAAATATTTAATCTTAATCCCAAAGTCATGTAATATTAAATCCTCTTCAGGAGGAACTCACTAGCATTATCAAGACATATATTCTTGAGGGAATTGAGCTCTTTATTATTTGAACTTGTAGTTCTAACAAGTGCTACATTTCTTCTAGAAATCAATCAAATGAAAATTCTTTTATTAAGAGATTCTTCCGGATCTCTATGTTGCGCTCATATAAATTTTCATTACGTAGCGCATAATAGTTGCTCGTAATCCAAACCTATCATGTCAAAGCATAAAACCCTTTGAACTTCTGGTTCATGATATGGTTTGTCTCACTTGTTTTCATAAATGTGTAATACATTTAAAATGGTACAGTGGTAATTTTTCTTTTGTTAGCTTTTGGCTAAATACAAAAGAATCACTATCTTCTAATATAATTTCAATATGCTATTCATTGCATATCCTTAAAACTTAGTAAGTGTCTTCTAGACTTACTAGAGTAAAGGACATGTTCAATAGTAATTTAGTATCATTTGATAGAATGATACAAGCTCTTCGGGAGCCTTTAATGATGTTCGATGCACTATATTTGAAAATCTTGCAATTTAGGATGCATATACTCGTATCGAGTTTTAGGGAGGACAATCAATTATATCTTTAAGCAATCTTACTGGAATGCTTCATTTCTATTGTCTCTCTCATGCCCTCTTATTAGCAGATGAACATCGATATCAAGAGTGCATTAATGTCAACAAGACATAAATAATATTTTTCATTCAAGAATAACATATATCATCGAAAATGCGAGTTGCTCTTTAAGAACATTTAATATTCTTCTGGAATATAAATGATGCTACTTCAGGAGCAAAAATTAAATAGTATATAAAATACTATATTTGAAGTATTTCCACAAACATGTGATAGTAATGTTACTATCACAATATGGTCATTCTTCAGGAATGTAATTGTGCTACTTCCAGAGCAACAATTTAATTTCATGATAAGCGAAATCAATAAATTGCAAATTTTGAGATCTACCGGATCTCACATCTATTATTGAAAAGAAATTAAGCCACAATAGGATATTGAAAATGCAATTGTCATTCAAAGAGGAGCTCTTGCTACCACTCCATATAATTAGGTAATTTTTTAAATTACAACATACCTTTAGATATACATTGTTCTTTAGGAACATGTAATATTCATCATGAATATTAACTGTGCTACTTCAGGAGCAACAATTAAAGTATGATTATTGTGATATGTGATTTCAAAATGACAAGTTTTAGTTGTTCCAAGAACATGTAGAGTTAATTGTGCTACTTCAAGAGCAACAATTAGAGTTATGAACATATAACATTTGTCAAAATCAAAAGCTTGAATTGTTCTTCAAGAGCATGTAGTATTCTTCATGAATACAAATTGTGCTACTTCAGGAGCACCAATTTGGTCTATATTAAACGACTTCAGGCGAATGACTAATATTTTCGAGAAATCCAATTGTTCTTCAGGAACATATAATGTTCGTTGGGGATATCAATGCTACTTTGAGAGCAACAACAATAACAATTCAAGAACCAAGATTCGCCCTCAATAAGATATTATATCTATTGTTCATCAAAAATACATAATATTCTTCAGGAATATTAATTGTGTGCTGCGTCAGGAGCACCAAATTAAGATTATATGTATATATAGATATAAATATTATACAGTATGCAGGAGAAAAAAAAACTGAGGTATATAGTAAATACATAGATAATATTAATAATATTCTTCAAGAATATTATATTGTGCTACTTCTGGAGCAACAACTAAATTTCGACAAATAATTTTGAGTTGCTCGTTAAGAGCATGTGATATTCTGCAGGAATATGAATTGTGCTACTTCTGGAGCAACAATCTAGATTCAACATTAAATATATAAATAACAAACAAAAAAATAAATAAAAGCGTAAAATAAATGCTCTTCAAGAGCATGTAATATTCTTCGGGAATATTGATTGTGCTACTTCTGGAGCAACAATTTAAGTTAAAAATATGTTTTGGAATTGCTCTTCAAGAGCATATAATATTCTTCAGGAATTTTAATTGTGCTACTTCAGGAGCAACAATTAAAATATCAATAAATAAATTGAATTGCTCTTTAAGAGCATATGATATTCTTCGGGAATATCAATTGTGCTACTTCACGAACAATAAATTAAAACAATCGAAACAATACTTTATATCCACAAAGTAGAATACTCGATGACTTATGAATTGAGTAGCATCAACATATTTTTGATAATTGGTTATTCTCCAAAAGATCACTCAATTTAATTTCTTCGGTAAATCGTGCGAGATTGTTTTTAGTTTCCAAAACATGAATGAAACCCACTAAATATCGGAATCATGAATGCATATTAATTGACGGAAAAAAAATGATACCTTCCAATACCGGATGATGTTTTTTTTTCAGGAGAAAATATTTTCTCGGGAGAAGAGCTTCTTCGTGCTGATAACGTGTTATAAACTAAATAGAATGAGAGAATAATAGAGAGAAAGAGAAAATAGATGTGTATTATTATGATGGTGGAGACCTCTATTTATAGAGTACAAGATGGGCTCGTGGGCTTTTAGGGTTTACATGGTTATTACAATATATGGTAAGTATATATATATAATATATTTACAACAAAGACAAAATAATCTAAATAATCCCTTCTCTTCCGCGGATCTCGTACAAGATTTAGTACAACTGTATGCATTAAATAACAAACCGGAAAATTACATTCCGTCACATTTTTATTTAGAGGCAGGAAACATATGCGGATAAAATAAAGTCAATTAAGCAATTCTTACACGCATTAATTGGCATTGCTTTGAGTTGTTATGTTCTTCACAGAGTTGAAAATCGTACAACTGGATCTCTGAATACTAACTAAATTACATTTTATTAGTAATACTTTTATTAATATATCTCTCTTGGTGCTTCAAATTCTGTTAAACAAAATTAAGAAAAACACATTAGATGATTTATAATATCACGGTGAATTACGGGAGCTCCAATCCTAAGGGTCTCCTGTATTTTACGGGAGCTCTATCCTAATTTTTGGGCAGAAATCGTATTTCATCTCCAACCGTGTTCCCCTATCTTTATCAATTGATTTTTCAATAATAATTAAAAGAAATTGGATACGGGAGAGGCAATTTCTCCCTCAAAAGAATGGGAGAAATACTGCCTCCCCTATTGTATGAGAGTGTTTAGGGTAGCCTTGGAGAGTGAACAATGAAAAAATATAAGGGATTCCTCCAATTTTGGGCAGCGTTGGAGAAGCTTGCAATCGATACTCGTCGGTTGTGTTGCATCTTGCATGGATGCGAGACATGCGACACGAAATACAACGCGATACGGACATAGGATACGGTATTTTCTAAAAACTTAGGATACAACACGGCAATTGAACATGGCGTTTGGGATGTGAAATAAATTAATTTTGTTTTTTTCATTAGAATTAGGTACTTAAAAAATGTGATACCTATTGTGTCGGAGTGTACGACACGTACATGACACGATGCGTTGATATTTTCATAAATGTCTAATCCTAATCGGATTTCTCCCACTATTTTCCTTGCACCCTTGTCGTGCAACTTCCTTGAAGAACAGATACAGAAGAAAAACACAATCAAAGAAAACAGACTGGCCTTTTTTCAGTTTTGACTCCACCTCTCTCTCTCTCTCTCTTTGGGGTGTAGTAGGACAAGAATCGGGAAGTTCGTAGTAGGACAAAAATCGCGATCAAATCGCCAAACCGAGGTTCGTAGCTCGCCCTATTGTTGTCTCCTCTTCGTGATGTTTTCAAATGCAGTCAGTAGAGAAAGCTTTCAGTTGGGTTGGATGATTTTGGTTTCTTCATGGTGAGGAACTCACGAGCTGGTGCGGAGTGGATAGCCGTCAGATTGGAATGCAGATCAGCATGAGTTTCTTCAATGAGTGGGATGATAAACGAAGTCGAGTAATGCTTTGGAGATGAAAATTTATCTGGGATTCGATCAATCTGCGTGAATATATCACAATCCAAGAATAGAAGAAATTAGGCCTAAATTTTTAGAAATATCAAGAATGCAAGAAACGATAGTTTTCATACCATATGCCTGTAAAGATTTTCGTTCATGATATCAGCAATAGACCAAGAAAATATGAAATCGGTTAAGCGTGGGGTTCTTTCTTCTTCCATCTTCATCATCGAAGCCATGATCATCTTCCGAGAAGAATCAAACCCACATATTTAATAATTACTTTAGTGTCAGATTTCTTCAACTGCTCTTCCTGCATCCCTTGAGAAACAGAGAGAGAAGAAAATACAATCAAAGAAAACAGCTCTCTCTCTCTCTCTTTGGGACAATAGGAAGTGATGTAAAATGATTGTATGATAGTGGAATAGTTAATAAAAGGCGATGCTCTGTAGAAGGAGGGAAAATCAAGAGTCTCTTCCCTCCCCAGATAACCGTTAGCTAACTGCATTTGATTTGCAAGGAAATTTTTTAAATTTTATCTTGAATCTTTTAAAGATAAAATAAGGATAAATGTGTGTTTAATTTTAAAAATTTCTATTTGTGATAGAGTGGAGAAGTTATATCATATATAAACGCCGCCATCTCAACTTGAACTGAATAACTAAAATTTGAAAATCTGAACTGAATAACCGTTAAATCAGGCAAGATGAATGTAAAAGAGTCCTCATCTAGCCACAACTTTAATTCAATAAAATACGAGATTGAAATACGATGCAAATGCCACAAAACACCTAATTTAGAACATGGACGAAGTGGTGTCATGTCCTCAACGTCATTGCTGCCAGATTGTTGGCTATCTCCTCGCATGGATCATAGCCGTTCATATCACTCATCCCCCTGCATCAACGAACAAGAGGCGTCATTACACATCCATTCATACTAATCAGAAAAGAAGAAACACAAGACTAAGTACATGTTGTCTCATTGGCAGTGTAGTAGCAGCCGCGGTTCTTGGCATCTTTCACTAGTTTCATCCAAACAGAGTTACTCTTCGACAACGTCTCGCCATTGCCTAGTATGATCAAGCAGTACCTGCAGAAACAGAGGCAGAATCCTTATGTAATAAAAACACACTTTGATCAAGACATGTATAAATAGGTGTAACTTGAAAACTACCTCGCCCGAGTTAGAGCTACATTAGCCCTCTGTCTGTTATCAAGAAACCCAACTTGGCCATTCATGTTACTCCGAACTGTAGAGATTATAATTACATCTTCCTCACTACCTTGAAATCCATCAACAGTTTTTACATTTACAGAAAACGACCCGTTGTCGTAAGTCTTTCCGAGTGCTTTCTCTATAGCAAAGATTTGAGCTTTGTAGGGAGATATGCAACCAACCCCAATCTTCTTCTTGCTTTTCATACATTCTATGACAGAGAAACATACACAACAAGAAATAATTCAAACTTTATTATGATAAAGCAGTTTAAATGTGTGATGACTAGTTATAGTATACCTTTATGGAGTTTGGATACGATCTTAGAAATCATTGAGACCTCTGCTTTGTTCATTAAACTGTGCCTTCTATCAGATTCCTCTTTCCCATTTGCTATATTAATGAATGAATACATTCCGAATTCGCAGAATTTTCTCTCATAAGCTGCCTCTATGACATTGGAGCCATTCTTAATCCGGTTTTGATAAAATTCCTTATTTGGGAACAAACTTATGGAGGGATGCATTCTATACTGAACATTGAGAAGATGCTTGTTGTGTCCAAACATCACAAGCCTCTCGAATAAGCTTCTCCCAAACCGCGCCTTCTGGCAAATCTATCCATATTAACAAACAAATTATTAAGGTAGAAATATACATAACTATATAGGTATCTAAAGTTGGTTTTTTGGTTTACAAACCTTGCTTATAACCATTGCAGGGAGCTGCATCTCATCTCCAACAAGTACAGCATGACGGACGCCAGGAAGCTGCAGGGGAATCGAAGATTCGCATTCCTTCACTTGTGCAGCTTCATCAATGATCACTAATTCTACTGGTGTCAACTGTAGTTTTGAGGAGCTTGAAACTGTGCAGAAGAATAACAAAGCATTCCTCATACAAAAGTCCTTGACCATACCATACGAGGCCATTTCTGGGACTGAGAATCCACTAAGGGATTTCATTAGCTCCAAACACTTCAACTTAATCATCCTGAACTCTTTTCTCTTTCTAATCTCTTCCTTCTGCTTTAATATATCATGCAGCAAACCTTCTAGCTCCGAAAGCTTACTTGAAGCTCTACCCATTTCCTCTACCACCATCACAGGAAGAAGAGAAATAGGCATGTGTGTGCACAACCCCTTCATGCAACTCACTAGTTTCTCTTTCAATACACCAAATCTATTAGCAAAGAATTCCTCAAACGTCCACACCTCCACGGGCGGGTTTGTTTCGCCTTCATGTTGAAAAAGAGAAATAGGCAAGTTCTTGAGCAGAATTCTCAATACACCAAACAGCTCCATGAGTTGGCTTCCTCCTTCGCCTTTATTCTGTTCCACGTAACGTTGGTAATGAACCTCTGTTTCCTCAAGAAAGGAGATCATCTCTCTTACACTGCATCTCCACCCAGTCACCGGAGACAAAGCCTCAGCTAACTCTTCAACGCGATGATCAAGAAACACATCATGAAGGTCTTTGTGCTCTTTGATCTTCATCCGTGTCCCATTTCCGAACAGAAGTACGTCTCCCAATCCGTACTTCCCATGCTCAAGCTTGCTAGTGAGAATACTCATCAACCTTTTAGCCACTCCTAATACAGAAATATTTGTGGGAGCACAAATCACAGTCCTGCATTTCAATCTCAACAAAGTGAAGGCTAATGAAGGGATTGTTTTCGTCTTTCCCGTTCCGGGTGGACCCCATATCAGCTTCACACTACTTCTATCTCTGCATTCTGTTAGTGTTACACAGTGTGAAACAGCAGCTTTCTGAGAATCATCAAGCACAAATGAACTAATAACTTTTCTTGAAATAGACATATTAATGCTGTCACCATTCTTTAAGCAAACACCACATTCCTCTTCAACCTGCATAATATAGTTTAAAAAATTATTATCATTGATACACTTTGGTTTCACATCAGTTAATGCAATCAAATCTGCATACTCAGGTTCGTATCTCATACTATTATACTCTCCTTTAGTTTTCAAATACAATTTGTACGTCCGATCAAGAGGATTAGATTTTTTTGGTTTCTTGATTCTGCTGATCTCACGAGCCGGTGCAGAGCGCACAGCCGTCAAATTGGAACGCAGATCAGCGTGCATTTCTTCAACCAGTGGGGTCATAAATGAAGTCAAGTAATGCTTTGGAGATAAGAATGTGTCAGGGATTCGATCAATCTGCATGCATTATTATGCATACATTATTACAATCCAATAGTAGCATGAAATTTGGCCTTAAGTTTGGAAATATTAAGAATGCAAGAACGATAGGTTTCATACCTGGTCCTTGTAATGATCTTCTTTCATGATATCTGCTATAGACCAAGAAAATATGAAATCGGTTAAGTGTGGAGTTCTTTCTTCTTTCCTCTTCCTTATCCAAGCCATGATTAACTTATATGTTTAATCCTAATCAGATTTCTCCCACTATTTTCCTTGCACCCTTTTCGTGCAACTTCCTTGAAGAACAGATACAGAAGAAAACACAATCAAAGAAAATAGAGGAGCCTTTTTTTCAGTTTTGACTCCACCTCTCTCTCTCACTCTCAATCTCTCTCTCTCTCTCTCTCTTTGGGGTGTAGTAGGACAAAAACCGGGAAGTTGAAGGAATATGAATTCCTTCTTGGAAATTGATGTGGTGGAAAATGAAGAGGTGATAGTGGAATAGTTAAAAATGCATGCTCCGTAGCATGAGGGAAACTCAAGGGTCTCCTCCATGAATTGCATTGGATATGCACCGTATTTTTTAAAAAGTTCAGCGTGACTGTTGGTATTTCGCGCGCCATTTCACTGTGCAATGTTGAAAGATAATACTCTCTCTTATGTAAAAAGTACTCTCTCCATCCCCTAGAAACTAGAAACGACGTGTTTTCCTTATTGAGTCATTCCACTAGAAACGACGCGTTTTCTAAAATAGTATTAGATTGTGTGGACCACATTTAACTACTAAAAAATCAAATAATCTACACCACATAATACCACTTTCTTAATTTCCGTACCCAAAAGAAACGTGTCATTTCTAATAGGACGAAGGGAGTATCTCATTTCTTTTCGGTACCATTATTTAGAAGAATTGTTAGTAGATTGTTTTAGGAGGCTCTAATTAAATGACTATTATCGGACGACCTATCCATTTTTTAGAGTACGATGTTTATTTATACACGGCGTAGCTGTACTGACTTTTTTTTTTCAATATCAATGCAATTCAAGGTCCCTCAAATAAAGGGAAATTTCTACTCTAGAACAGGTCCACAAGACCTTGTGGTCCAGGATTTAACTTCAATTAAATAATACTTTTGATTGCGTTTTCTTCTATTTTTTTATTTTCAAAATTCCCTATGTGGCATGATTTTAAACCACAAGGTCCACAATTTAAGTTGTGGACCTGGTATAGGGTAGAAAAATCCCAAATAAAGTGTGTTATAATTTATCAAAATGTTAAAAATAACACTTTCTATGGGACGCCAAAAAGAAAAGGGAGATATTTTCTATGGGACGAAGGAGTAGAAATTAAACGAGGATAAAATTGACTCTGGTGCAACAGCTTCATAGGCAATTTTTTTTCTCCCTCCGTCCTAGCCGACTTCTCTGGTTGCTTTTTGGTACAAATATTTTTTGTAGCTGATTTTATATAATAAAAGTATGAAACCCATATAATTAAATAATTATATGAAATTGGTTTGTGAGGTAGAGGTGTGAGAATATTTAATTGTTTAAAATTGATTTAATGTGATAAAGGTGTGAAACCAAATTCTTTATTTAAAAAGTAGACAAGTGGAATGGGACAACCCAAAAAGGAATGTAGACAAGTCGGACGGAAAGGAGGGAGTATTATTTCTTGGAGATTATAAATTATTTTTCAGATAAGATATTTTTAATATAAAAAATCAAGGTTAATTTCTTGAACAACAAAAAAAAATCTTCCAATACTGATGATTATTGAGAACCTAACGCCCACTTAATTGTGAACCCACCTTGTGCGTGTGTACCATACGCACTTGATCGTGTGAAAAAATTGTGTATATTATTCTTAATTTATTCCGATCTAATAAAAGATTGTAGTTTGATTTCGTTTAGGTCAAAATAACTCACAATATTTAGTCTTTTCCCTGAAAATACAACCGTAAATTAATACTAGCTTCAAAATAAAAAAAAACAATCGACCTCGGACAAATGAGGTGCAACATTGAGCTCAAATCACGTCGAGATGAATGTGAAGAGAGTCCTCATCTAGCCGCAGCTCAACCCAATTACCTGCCTTACCACACGATATAATAAAAATACGAGATTGAAATACACCTAATTTCGAACATCGACGATGCTGCTGTCTCATTCCTCAACACGATTGCTGCAAATTTCCTGGTTATCTTGCCACCACCATCTCCCTGCATCAACAAACAACACACTTCATCACACAGCCATTCATACACTAATCAATAAACATCAAACACAAGAAATATAATTACTTGTTTATCTCGTCGGCATTACAATAGCAGCCACGGTTCTTGGCATCCGCCACCAGTTTCTGCCAAACGCAGCCGCTCTCGCCATTGCCTAATATGATCAAGCAATATCTACAGAAAACACATTTACACACATTGATATGTGTAGGCAAAACTACCTCGCCCGAGTGAGGGCTACATTAGCCCTCTGTGGATTATCAAGAAACCCAACTTTGCCATTCATATTACTCCGAACTGTGGAGATTATTATCACATCCTCCTCACTCCCTTGAAACCCATCAACAGTTCTTACATTTACGGAAAATGAACCGGTGTTGTAAGTATCTCCGACTGCTTGCCCTATAGGAAAGATCTGACTTTGTAGGGTGATATGCAACCAATCCCAACTTTCTTCGACTTCATACATTCTATAGAAGTTATAGCATATATAACTGCCGCCATCTCAACTTGAACTGAATAACTGAAATTTGAAAACCTGAACTGAATAACCGTTAAAACCCCAATCGCAAAAAGCAATTTACATCAGACAAAAGAGGTGGGACGTGGAGCACAAAATCACGGCAAGATGAATGTAAAAGAGTCCTCATCTAGCCGCAGCTTTAATTCAATAAAATACGAGATTGAAATACGATGCAAATGCCACAAAACACCTAATTTAGAACATGGACGAAGTGGTGTCATTTCCTCAACGTCATTGCTGCCAGATTGTTGGCTATCTCCTCGCATGGATCATAGCCGTTCATATCACTCATGCCCCTGCATCAGCGAACAAGAGGCGTCATTACACATCCACTCATACTAATCAAAAAAGATGAAACACAAGAATAAGTACATGTTTGTCTTATTGGCATTGTAGTAGCAGCCACGGTTCTTGGCATCTTTCACTAGTTTCCTCCAAACAGAGTTACTCTTCGACAACGTCTTGCCATTGCCTAGTATGATCAAGCAGTACCTGCAGAAAGAGAAGCAGAATCCATATGTAATAAAAACACATTTTGATCAAGATATGTATGAATAGGTGTAACTTGAAAACTACCTCGCCCGAGTTAGAGCTACGTTAGCCCTCTGAGGATTGTCAAGAAACCCAACTTGGCCATTCATGTTACTCCGAACTGTAGAGATGATTATCACATCTTCCTCACTGCCTTGAAACCCATCAACAGTTTTTACATTCACCGAAAATGAACCGTTGTTGTAAGTATCTCCGAGTGCTTGCTCTATAGCAAAGATCTGAGCTTTGTAGGGAGATATGCAACCAACACCAATCTTCTTCTTGCTCTTCATACATTCTATGACAGAGAAACATACACAACAGGTTATAGTTAAAACTTTATTCTGATAAAGCAGTTTAAATGTGTGATGACTAGTAATACTACTACCTTTATGGAGTTTGGATACTATCTTACAGATCATCGAAACCTCTGCTTTGTTCATCAAACTGTGCCTTCGATCAGACTCCTCTTTCCCATTTCCTATATTAATGAAAGAATACGTCCCGAATTCGCAGAATTTTCTCTTATAAGATATGTCTCTCACATTAGAGCCATTCTTAATCCGGTTTTGATAAAATTCCTTATTTGGGAACAAACTTATGGAGGGATGCATTCTATACTGAACATTGAGAAGATGCTTGTTGTGTCCTAACATCACAAGCCTCTCAAATAAGCTTCTCCCAAACTGCGCCTTCTGGCATATCTATCCATATTAACAAACAAATTATTAAGGTAGAAATATACATAAAGATTTAAGAGAACAATGTTGTATCTAAAGTTGGTTTTTTGATTTACAAACCTTGCTCGTGACCATTGCAGGGAGCTGTTTCTCGTCTCCAACAAGTACAGCATGGCGGAGGCCGGGAAGCTGCAGGGGAATCGAAGATTCACATTCCTTCACTTGTGCAGCTTCATCAACGATCACTAGCTCTACCGGTATCGTTCCTTCCACTAGGTACAATTTCGAGGAGCTCGAAACAGTGCAGAAGATTAACAAAGCGTTACTCATACAGAAGTTATAAAGCGAATCATACACATTCATTTCCGGGCCTGAGTAGATTCCACTGAGGGATTTCATCATCTTCAAACATTCCCCTTTTCTCCTCCTTATTTCTTTATCATGCTTTAATCTGCTCTGCAGCAAAACTTCAAGTTTCGACACCTTACGCGAAGCTCTATCCATTTCCTGCACCACCATCAACGGAAGCAAGGAAGTAGGCATGTTCGTGCATAAACCCGTTATACCACTAACTAGCTGTCTTGTTATAGCACCAAATCTATTTGCAAAGAATTTCTCAAACGTAAACACCACCGCCGGCTTGCTCTTTTTCTTGCCTTTGTATTTATTTTCTTCCACGTAACGTAGGTACTGAATCTTCGCAGTCTGAAGGAAGGTGATCATCTTTTTAACACTCGCTTTCCATCCGGTCACGGGGGACAACACGCGAGCCAGCTCCTTAACGCGGTAATCAAGAAACACATCGTGAAGGTTTTCATGCTCACCGATCTTCATTCTTTGGTCGTTTCCGAACAGAAGTACGTCTCCCAATCCGTACTTCTCGTGTTCAAGCTTGCTAGTGAGAATGCTCATCAACCTTCTAGCCACTCCTAATACAGCAACGTTTGTAGGAGCACAAATCACTGTCCTGCATTTCAATCTTAACAGAGTGAATGCTAAAGAAGAGATTGTTTTCGTCTTTCCTGTTCCGGGTGGACCCCATATCAGCTTCACACTACTTCTATGTCGGCATTCTGTTAGTGAAACACAGTTTGAAACAGCAGCCTTCTGGGAATCATCAAGGTCAAATGATGTAATTATGTTTCTTGCCACTGTCATATTAGTACTGCTTTTACCATTCTTGATGGAGCAAACAGAGCAGCCCTCTTCTATCTGCATAATATAGAATTACAAGTCTATGTATTGTAAGATAATTAACATAGCAAGGAAGCAAAAATCTTACATTCGAATTAGTTGTAAGAACAGAGGCGATGATATTCCGATTCCCTAATTTGCCGGAATTCAAAGCATTCCAAATCCGGAGGTTGGTGTTCAAGTTCGTAAGACACACAACGAAGAGTTTGTCTTTGTCTTTCCTTAAGCCCTCCTTGAGTGGTATTGGTTTGGAAGACCTGATGACTATCTGCTCAGAGACTTCGCTCGGAGAGGATTCGACTAAGGCCAGTGTGCAAGGTGCTCTTGGCCTATTCAAATCAGTGATGGATTTGGGAAGAACATCGGTTAATGCAATCAAATCGGCATACTTAGGTTCGTACCTCGCCCTACGATTCTCTCCATTTGGAGATGCTTTCAAATGCAATTTGTAGAACAACCTTTTAGTTTGATGATGGTAAGATAATTCTTCTTTGTTGATGCGTTGGATCTCACAAGCCGGTGCGGAATGGACAGCCGTCAGATTGGAACGCAGATCAGCATGAGTTTCTTCCACGAGTGGGATGATGAAGGACGTTAAGTAGTGATTTGGAGATGAGAATTTATCTGGGATTCGAGTAATCTGCAATGGCCGAACAAATAGATAAATTACAATCCAACTATATACGAGATTTGGAAATATTGAGGATGCATGAGCGAGAGGTTTCATACCTTGTCCTTGTAAAGAGCTTCGTTCATGATGTCAGCTAGAGACCATGAAAATATGAAATCAGTCAAGCCAGTTAAGTGTGGAGTTGCTTCTTCTTTCTTCGTCTTCATCGAGTCCATGATCTCTTCCCCTGATCAGTTTTAGCTTTTGAGTTCACCTCTCTCTCTCTCTCTCTCTCTCTTTGGGGTGATGGACTGAAATAGGGAAGTTGAAATGATTATATGATATTGATATTGGAGTAGTTAAGATGCATGCTCTGTTCTTCCCTTAGCATGAAGGGAAACTCAATAGTCTCTTCAACCAAATCAATTTGAAAAGAGAAAATATAAATCTGAGAAATAGACAAATTTCAATCAAATTGTGTCGCAACATGACTAGGCTTCGCACGCTGGCCAGTAACAAAAATAGTACAACAGCAACCCTAAATTAAAAGGGAGCAGCTTTTATAATGATTTAAGGAAGAGATATTTTTAGTCGTTAAGTTAACACAAATACAAATACAAATAAAGACATAAAATACAATTTATGGCAGAAATAATGATTTAGCGAATAAACTTTTTAGGGACATGTTTAAAAAAAATTAATGAAGGGCATCGGCCCTCAACATGTAAAAAAAAATTGTTGAGGGCCGATGCATCGGTCATGAGATTGATGCTCCATCGGCCCTCCATAAGCCTATTTATTTAATTTTATTTTTTTTAAACATGTTGAGGGCCGATGAAGATCGGAACCTGATAACTTTTTTGTCCAATCATTATGTTTGTCATAAAGTGTACTTTATGACTATATTTGTGTTTTTAGATAGTAATAGGTTATATTTGTGTTTAACTTAACATATTTGGCTAAATTTGTATATTAACACTTTAAGGAATCCCAACAACTTGATCATACGTATTGCCTAAATAATAATATTTGAATCGGCTTGTATGTATCATTTTCGTATACCCTTGTGTGTACCACACCACAAGGGTATTGACATGTGACATTTCTTTTTAAATCAAGTGGACCATATTTAATACATGTCAATACCCTTGTGGTGTGGTACACACAAGGGTATACAAAAATAATACACACAAGCTTCTGTGTCTTTGAATATATGACTTAATCCAACAGTCCCCGTTCTATTATACAATGAATCAACTAAGATCTCACGATTTAATTTTATTATCTTATTTGTGATTCGCACATAAATAGAATGCCAAAAATAAAATTGATTTATAATTTGAATTGGTGAATTAACTCGAGAAAATATATATAATATAAGTTTAATATCGGTAACAAGTAATGATATATATTTCGATCTATCAGTGTTTTATTAAGAGCTAATGAATTGAATAATGTCAAATTCAAGTATAATGCATTTATGTTAACGAGCTTCATTAAATGCTAAACATGAAGGAGCATGGATGGATAATAATACACCCCGTCCCGTGCGACTTCTATTCTGTTTCTTTTTAGGATGTGTTTCACTTAATTTGTCCGCTTTCAAAAAATGAAAAATAATTACTACACATAATTCCACTTTTCTGCATGGGATCCAATCATAAATCATTCATTTACACACAATCAACCACTCACTTTTAATTTCATATCTAAAAGAAATAAATCTAATCGGACGGAAGGGAGGAATTATAATTGTACTTAATAAATTAATAAGAGAATCGATTAAAAAAAAAGGATGAAAACAAAAGCAAAAAGAAAAAGGTGGACTCTTTAGTATGTTAAAGTTTGAAGATACATCTCTTAATTCATATCACATGATAAAGAAAAAGAAAAAGTATCGTATAGTATTTAATGATAATTGCATCCAACAAATTCCAATTAATTGTTTCAACTTTCCTTTTTCAAATATTTCCATCATCTTCTTTCCTTATCCGTTCCTTTCCTTCTACGTAGAATTGCACTGAAATTAACCATTTAATTCCTTAATTAAATGCATGCCGCCACATTATCTTATTATCGCCACATAAGCTCGGGAATCTACAAAACAACACAGAAAAGTAATCCAACGGCCAAAAATGGAGCCAAAATAACAGAATTTGAATAGTACGAATTAAGACTTATCAAACCTCCTTACACTTGAACTATACTTGCCCTCAAGTATAAGGAAAACAAAGGTATACGTACTATGAAATTCAGTCAATCCCCAAGACTCAAAAATAAAAACACAAGACTCAAGAGACACGGACCATGGAACGAAACCACAAAACAAACGAAGACAAACACGAGAACAACACACGCAAAACAAAAATAAGAACAAGAAGCAATGCCAATCCTATCCATGATCTCTACACTCAAGAACTCGCCAAACATGTAAAATCATGCAAATACGAATTTCAGCAAACAAGAAATGCTGCAAATTTCGAACAAGGCACACACATATCAATTCGGTCAAAAACCTAAGCAAAAGTGGATCATCCTCACGATTCACTCAACACTCTCTAGTCTAAGTCCGGTCAAGTTACTCAAAGAAAATAGTTCACTCTATCACGATAAAAGATCATCACAACTGCAATATCAAGGAGGTCTTTATCTTTTGGTTGTAATGGGGCTTAGGACATAAACAAAATTTAATTCTGGTAAGGGCCCTAGAGGTTCTAAGCTCCAACAATTATAAATTCAATGTCATGCATGTCATACTTGCTTAAATGAGAAAAACAAAAGTGAACAAACTATGCCTCCCAATAAAGAATTACGCGTCAAATGCTACATAATATAACAGCAAATACCCTTTCAATAAAACTGATTTTCCACATTTTTTTTTGAATATATACGTGGATCAGCACTATTTAACTAAACAATTAGGGTATAAACTCACTTGGCCTTAGGTATTTTCATTCATATCGGGCCAACACACATTTCGTTTTAAATAGGTAGGCAAACAATAGATAGTAAGATTTATCTCAATTAAGCGTGTAAACATGCAATGACATGGGAAAAGAGAAAACTAAAAAGGGCTCGGCTAATATTTTTTTTGACTAAATCAAAGAATCGGTCAAGGCTCAAATTAGTTCACTAAGGGAAAATGTAAGGTAGGAAAGTATTGTCGCGGCTAAATAGCTCAATCCCTAGTGCCTCCTACCATTCATCACAAGTGATTCACCTTTATTGCAACTTTGTGGACAAACACTCTCAAAGAAATTAGTAGGAAGTGTCATACTTTAAAAGCTCAAATCTAATATACAGAGTGTGTAAAGTTTCGATCCACTTTTACTTATTATTCCTCATCCCAAACTACATACACATGTGCACCAAGTTCTAATCTTCACAACAAACATGATTGCTATCAAGACATAAATCACAAATAAACATGCTTACCAAAGAACAAGAGTGCATCAACAACTTCAAGTTTTGGCATGCTTCGACGACACAACAGAAAACAACACAAAGACACCCCTCCTTACACTTAACCTTGCTTGTCCCAAGTAAGAAAGAAAAGAATAAAGAAGGAGAAACATGACAAAAAAGATGCGAAATAAAAACACAAATTACCCTCCTTACACTTGCTCTTCACCAAAGAGCAAGAAAAAGCAAACACAGACAGAGAAGACACAAAAAAGAAAAACACATACACAAATAACAAGAAAAGAAAATAACAAAGGGGATAGAATGGTGTCACCTCCCGCCTCGGGGCGGCAATCGAGAGAGAACCGTATGCTCAAATGTATCAAACCTCTACCGAAGGGCAGCCACCTCCGCGCGCAGCACCTGGACCGAATCGACAGCAACTTGCGGACCTACAGGGGGAGCATCACTCGGAACACATGGTCCCGGTGGATAAAATCGAACAAGACCATTAGGCTCCCTATAGCAAATCCTAGCATGTCCCATCAACTCAAGGTCAAAGCAGGGGGGATCAGACAACCGAGTAAGTAAAGAATCATCAAATATCACAAAGTTCTGTGCAAGGAACATAGCAAATAGATGACAAAGAGTAAGATGTCGAGCTACATGACTAGAGATGTCATAAACGCTACGAGCTACCCAATATGCTAGATCAACCCTCCTACCCGTGTGCATGCACCAAAGAAAATAGAGATCATTATCAGTCACCGTATTAAAACCAGTCCAACGCCCAGTCAAATTATGGAAAATAAACTGATGGTACAAACGCAATGCAGGATCACCCACAAATGAAATATTAGACATAGAAGTACGGAAAGGCTGAGTATCAGCCGGAGCAAGCATACTCCAAGCATTAAAAGAACCAACATAATCACACTGTGCAGACGGCAACCCACGAGGAGTTGCCGCATACGTACCATCCTCCAAATCCTCCACAGACACAATACCCAAACGAGTACACCACTCAACCAAGGACAACTCATAAAATACACCAGTCACATGAAAGCAAATACTCGGATCATATATACCACGCACATGCTCAAACGAAAATGTAGTAAAGAACTCGGAAACTAAAGCATGATAGCATGGATAATGATGCGACTAAAGTAGCCACAACCACCCAATCCGGCGGAAATAAGTGTAGAATGTACCGTATACCCCAGTGGAGCGTAGGAAACGGTTATCAAGAACGCGGCCATTCCGGAAACTCTTTCCACGGCAAGAATGCAATCGGCGACGGAAGTGCTCCTCCTCGAACTGAGTGATGGCCAACATAGCGGCTTCGGTCGAAAACTGGAGAACAATCAAGTTCCCGTACTCGGTGGACTGAAGCTGAGACGAGGACTCATGCGAGTCCGCAAGACAGAGGTGCTCGAGTGTGAGCTTGTCATCCTCTTCATTCGATTCGTCTCATCCGTCAAAAGCACCGAACTGCTCCCGACCTCTTGAATCCAATCGATCTCATCACCATCAAAAGAAGGAGTCGGAAATTGATACGGCATTTGGAGGAGAAGGAATAACGGTCGTAAAGACCGGGAAGAGGCATGGCTCCTTCAGGCGCGGGCGAATCGGGAGCAGGGGAATCGAGCTCATCCTCAGCGGGTAGCTGTTGTGCGGCGGCGACGGGCTCGGCGAGCTCATCGTCGTTGATGTAAAAAGGACCCGTAGTCGTGGGTACCAAGGCGAGGCAGATGTGGTTCGTTCGGCTCGGCGGACGACGACGTGAAGATGACGCGGCCGGCGGCGAAGGGGGTGCAGCGTCGTCCGACAAATCTGGGACGGCGACAGAGAAGGGGTTTCGGCCTGTCGCCGTAGGTGACGGCGGAGCAACGGCGGCCTCGGGCGAAGCGGGCGGCAGCGACGGGGCGTCTGCAGGCGACAGTAATGGGCGTGTAGTTCTCGATCTCTTCTTTGGCGCCATGATCGTCGGCTTGGGCAATTGGATTTGGCGGGATTGAAGCTCGAATTCAAAAAAAATGGAGTGGAATTTGTAGTTGGGGAGAGGGAGTAATGTAGTGGAAGAGTGGGGAAAAGAAGTGGGGGTTGAAATGTTTTCACCCAAAAATCCCATCAAATTTATTTATTTATTTATTATTTATTTTTTTGAAATAAACTCCCCCTAAATAAAAGGCTAATCAAATATTCTAACCTCCGTATGGCAACAATTCAATCTGGTTGACGAGTAATCACATAAACTGCCTCTGCCCATTTCCTCTGTTCATTATCACGTCCGCTCATCTTCACCAAGATTTGGAAAAACAACACAAAACGAATAAAGGGAAGAAAATGTTCAGAATAAAATCGGGTTGCCTCCAGGTAGCGCCTTTCTTTATTGTCTTTGGCTAGGCTTCTTCATCAAGGTCAATAGTAGGAAGGAGTGAACAAGTGAAACTCATCCACAATGTCCAACATCTTACCAGCATGGTAGATCTTCAAACGATAGCCATTGACGGTGAACTCGTCATTAGAATCAAGTTTCAAAATTGTCACTGCTCCGCTTGGCCAGACGGACCGAATCCGAAAAGGACCTATCCAACGAGAGCGAAGCTTGCCCGACATGAGACAGAGTCGTGACTAATATGATAACACCAATTGGCATTCTTCAAAGTTCTTATCACGGATGTGCTTATCATGCCACGCTTTTGTACGATCTTTGTACCTCATGGTTGTGTCATAGGCTTCAAGAAGGATTTTCTCGAGCTCTTGCAATTGATATTTTCTCTCCTTTGCGCACTCGTTCAGATCCATATTAACCCTCTTAACAGCCCACCATGCCTTGTGCTCCAATTCCACGGGTAAATGGCAAAGCTTCCCAAAAATGAGCCGATACGGGGGCATACCTAGGGGAGTTTTGTAAGCAGTGCGGTAGGCCCACAAAGCTATTGGGATTTTGTATATTGGAAGCACTTTTTATGCTTGTATACAATATGTTTTTGTCATTACCACTGTTTTATTCTCCTATGTGATAAATATGTATATTTGCACATGTTATCCTTTATCTTGTATAAAAGTTAGATTTGTGTGGTGTGTCGGGATCACAGAAGACAACACAAATTGGTTGAACTGACAAGATATAAACAGTTATCACAGCTGAGACAACTTAAGAATAAGTTGTCAGTTTAAGTTGCAGTTTAGATAAGAAGTGGCTTGTCTTAGCTGCTTGTCTTTACTGGTACACTTAAGGTGGTGTATTGACGGATCACAGTGAGATGTGTTTTCCTAACTGACCTTAGTGGAAAACCAAGATCTCGGTGACTTTGCTGGTCTTAAGCTTGGTAAGACTTCAGCTGAGTGCATTTGGCTATCTATCACTTTGACCTACTATGGTGAACGTCATTGCGACCGGATCTACGTATCTTGGGTGTTAGTAGTTATTTGTAGCTCAGGCTGGTTGTCTGTATCTTGCATCCGTATCCTAGTAAAATGGGTTGATAATATCCCCTGAGGAACTCGAAAGGATTAGCACACTAAACCCGGCCGGTTGATTAAGTTCAGGTGTGTTAATAAGGTCGAGTGGTACTACTCAGGAATATAAGATGTTAATTAATTTAAGTTGTCAGTGAGCTTAATTAATTAACGGATATTTCTATCTTAAATACGGAGATCGATTAAGTCTAAAATACAAGCCCTTGCTCAATTTGGGATAAAGTGGTAATTCAGCACGGATTCTCTAGTGGAATGAATCTGTGTTTATTAATTAATTTTGCTCTAGGCTGAGCATGGATAATTAATTAATTGGAGGCCGAGCTTTATTTCTTATATTGGATCCCTGATCTGGCCCAGTTAGTTGCCTAATAATTTATTGTCTCTCAGAAATCATTATTAATGGATTAATGTATTTTTACATTAATTAATAATGTTATTTATCTGGAATTAATTGGCTGGACCAATTAATTGATAAATATTAGTAGTCCAGTAAATTAATTAATTATATTATGGGCTTGTTATGTGGAAGCCCATTAGAAATATAATTAAATTAATGAGTTACAAATATATTAATATTATATTGGCTTTGAAGCCTATATATATCAGTATTCTGTTCAGAAACAGATTACACACAATCATAAAATTACTCACGCACGCACGCGAGTAGAGAGGGACAGTTATTTAATTTTCTTCAGTTCTCTGACCACCCAGAGGAAGAAAAAGGCTAGGATACAGATCAGAAGATCTAACACAGGAGCAACAATCAAAGCCGCGACAACATACGAAGGAGGAAGGTAGCGTTTCTAACCTAAATTATTCCTTCAAAAGCATCGTCAAGTCTCAAACTCCAATCCTTCCTAGAAGGATTCACGGTCTTCTCAAGTATGGCTTTCACTTCTCTATTTGAAACCTCAGCTTGCCCATTCGTTTGTGGATGATAGGGCGTGGAAATACGGTGCTTGACACCATATTTCTTCATGAGTGATTCTATAGTCAGGTTGCAAAAGTGGCTCCCTTGATCACTTATGATGGCCATCGGCACTGCAAATCTGCTACAAATGTTAGATCTAAGGAAACCTGCAACCACTTTAGAATCATTAGTCCTCACGGCCTTAGCCTCGACCTATTTAGACACGTAGTCTACAACAAGCAAAATGTACAAGTTTCCACATGAACTCGGGAACGGTCCCATGAAGTCCATGCCCCAAACATCAAAGATCTCATATAAACGCAATGGTTTCTGGGGCATTTCATCCCTCTGGGAAATGTTGTCGGTCATTTGGCAACGTGTACATGCCTTGCAGAAATTGTAGGAGTCGACGTTTAAGGTGGGCCAGAAAAAACCTGCATCAAAAACCTTTCTGGTAGTACGTTTTGGACCAAAATGTCCACCATAAGGGGACGAATGACAATGATATAGAATCTCACCTTGTTCTGCTTCAGGAATGCATCAGGGAATTACTTGATCAAACCCCATCTTCCACAAAATTGGAGAGTCCCAAAAGTAGTGCTTGCATTCACTCTTCAATCTCATCTTTTGGGCATGGGTAAAGTAGGAGGGAAGCTGCTTGAAAGTCAAGTAATTAACTATATTAGCAAACCAATGGAGTGTAGAAAGGTTACCTACGACATTAAGCCATTCTGGAGCAGCTTCGGTCGAACTGGCCAGTTGGAGCAGTGGTTGTGTGCAGATTGAAAAACACTGAGCAGAGGCCAGTCTGGCCAGACTGGAGACAAATTCGGGAACAACATAAAGATGTTCCTCTGGAAAGACCTCCTTATTCGATTCGTCGTCTTCCTCTTGGATCAAACGACTTAGATGATCTGCTACATGATTTTCTGCTCCTTTCTTGTCTCGGACCTCACAATCAAACTCTTGAAGCAAGTGAAGGAATAATAGGGTTTACAGTAAGGCTACCTTCCTCCTGGTGTGTTGTCGCGGCTCCGATTGTTGCTCCTGTGTCAGATCTTCTGATCTGTGTCCCGGCCTTTTTCTCCCTCTGGGTGGTCAGAGATCTGAAGAAAATAAATTTATTCTCTCTCTATAAACTCACGCCACTCTCGATTTTTATGAATCAATTGTGTGAGTTTCTGAACAGAATACTAATATATATAGGCTTCAAAAACCTATATAATATTAATATATTTGTAGCCCATTAATTTAATTATAATCCAATGGGCTTCTATTAAATCAGCCCATAATATAATTAATTAATTTATTGGGCTACTAAAATTTATCAATTAATTGGCCCACCAATTAATTCCGATAAATAACATTATTAAATAATGTAAAATACATTAATCCATTAATAATGAATTCGAGAGATAATAAATTACTAGGCAACTAATTGGGCCGGATCGTGGATCCAATACAAGAAATAAAGTTGGGCCTCCAATTAATTAATTATCCATGCTCACCCGTAGCAAAATTAATTAATTAACACGCATTCATTCCACTAGAGAATCCGTGCCGACTTACCCCTTTATCCCAATTTGAGCAAGGGCTTGTATTTTAGACTTAATCGATCTCCGTATTTAAGATAGAAATATCCGTTAATTAATTAAGCTTACTGACCGCTTAAATTAATTAACATCTTGTATTCCCGAGTAGTACCACTCGACCTTATTAACACACCCGAACTTAATCAACCGGCCGGGTTTAGTGTGCTAATCCTTTCGAGTTCCTCGGGGGATATTATCAACCCATTCCCGGGATACGGCCGCAAGATACGGACAACCAAACTCGAGCCACAAATGACTACTAACACCCAAGATACGTAGATCCGGTCGCTCATTGGACGTTCACCATAGTAGGTCAAAGTGATAGATAGCCAAATGCACTCACTGAAGTCTTACCAAGCTTAAGATCGGCCTAAGTCACCGAGATCTTGGTTCTCCACTAAGGTCGGCTTAGGAGAACACATCTCACCGTGATCCTTCAATACACCACCTTAAGTGTACCAAGAAAAGACAAGCAACCTAAGACAAGCCACTTCTTATCTAAACTGCAGCTTAAGCCGACAACTTCATCCTTAAGTTGTCTCAACTGTGTTAACTGTTTATATCTTGTCAGTTCAACCAATTTGTGTTGTCTTCTGTGATACCCGACACACCACACAAATCTAACTATTATACAAGATAAAGGATAACATGTGCAAATATACATATTTATCAGATAGGAGAATAAAATAGTGGTAAGGACAAAAACACATTGTATACAAGCATAAAAAGTGCTTCCAAGATACAAAATCCCAACAATTCTCCCACTTATACTAAAGCAAACTTTTAGTATACAATGTGTCAGTTCTAGGTACAAACTAGTACCCTGTTATCTATCCTATCTATCACGACATCTTCTCCCACTTATACAAAAGTTTCTGTAGTCCTAAGTGGGGGGCATCTCTACCATCCCAAAGCCACGAACATGCTTCTCGTAAGCCGGGAGTGGCAAGCTCTTCGTGAAAGGATAAGCTAGGTTTACTTCGGTTCCAATTTTGTCAATCACCACGTCACCTCAATTTACGAATACTCGTATAATGTGGTACTTCCGGTCTATGTGTTTTAACGCCTTGTGAGATCTAGGTTCCTTAGAATTTGCCATCGCACTCCGAGTTATCACAATAAATTGTGATAGTCTTAGGCAAGTTCGGAACAATATCAAGATCCCGGAGGAAATTCTTGAGCCAATCGCCTCTTTCGAAGCTTCCGGCGCCCACATACTCGCTTCCATGGTTGAGTCTGCAATGCATTTCGCTTTTGCCCCCCCCATGAAACGGCTCCACCTCCCAAGGTAAACACATAACCCGAGGTAGACTTCTTCTCGTCTGACTGGTCAGCCTGGAAATCCGATTCTGTATAACCCAAAGACACTAGACTGTCTGACTGGTAAACAAGCCTATAATCTCTAGTCCGTTTAAGGTACTTGAGAATATACTTGACCGCAGTCCAGTATTCTTTTCCAAGGTTAGACTGATATCTTGAGACCATGCCTACGGCATATGAGATATCTGCTCTTGTACAAAGCATCGCATACATGAGGCTACCGGCAGCGGAAGCATATGGTACTTGCCTCATATTTTCTATCTCTTCAGGCGTTTTCAGGGCACTGATTCTTGGATAGAAAAATGCCATGTCTGAAAGGTACTAAACCTCTCTTGGCTTTTGCATGCTAAAACGAGCAATAACAGTGTCAATATAGGACACTTGTGATAAGCTTAACATCCTTTTTCTGGCGATCTCGAATAACCTTGATCCCAAGGATGTAAGCAGCTTCACCTAAGTCCTTCATTTGAAACTGCTCGGATAACCACGTCTTTACGTCTGATAACACTTCAACATTATTGCTAATGCGAAGGATGTCATCTACGTAAAATGCAAGAAACACCACTGATCCGTTAACACAAATACGTTACACACACCTCGTTAGGACAGGATACAAATCCATAGGATTTGACTACTTCGTCGAAAACGCTGGTGCCATAACCGGAAATCTTGCTTAAGTCCATGAATAGACTTCTTAAGCTTCCATATTAGATGCTCTTCGCCCTCCTTCACATAACCATCTGGCTGTTTCATGTAGATGTCCCTACCTTTTTCAAGGTGACCGTTTAGGAAAGCGGTTTTGACATACATTTGTCAGATCTCTAGTTTCATGTGAGCTGATATGGCAAGGAGAATCCGAATGGACTTGATCATTGCTATAGGCGAGAAGGTCTCTTCATAATCGATACCTTCTTTCTGGGTAAAACCCTTCCCCACTAGTCTGGCCTTAAACGCCATGATCTCTTCATTCGGTGCTCTCTCTTTCTCTTGTATACCCACTTACTACCAATAGCATTGAAGCCCTTAGGTAGTTCAGTGATCTCGTATACATCCATATCAGTTATGGACTCAAATTCCGAGTCCATGGTGCATCTACATCTCCCACTACTTCATTGTAGGTTCAGGGATCCACGGTATCTTGTTCATCTGCCAGGAGATAATTAAACGTCTCCATAGTGAACATATACCGATCAGGTGTAAATATCACCCTCCCACTACGTCGAACAAAGTGGCGAGCTGTGTTAACAGATTGTGCAGTTACTCGTGGAGTACTATCTTGCATAACTGGCTGTTCAAGTGGAACCCGACCACCTTGTAATTCCTCAAGGATGATGTCGACTCGAGATTTTTGGTTACTAATGTAATCCTCTTCTAAGAACCGAGCGTTAGGGCTAACAACGATCTTCTGTTCTTTAGGATCATAAAAGTATCCACCTTTTGTTTCCTTCGGATGCCCTATGAACAACATCACTTCTGAACGTGATTCCAATTTGTCGGCCTGCCTATTTAGCACATAAGCGGGATAACCCCAAATCCTTAAGTGGTGCATACCGGGTTTGTGCCCGCTCCACAACTCGAAAGGGATCTTTTGTACCGACTTGGAATGCACACGGTTCGGCAAGTATGCTGCAGATCTCTAGGGCATATCCCCAAAAGAAAACCGGCAAAGTTGCATAACTCATCATCGACCGAACCATCTCTAAGAGACTTCGGTTCCTTCTCTCCGACACACCATTCTGGCCGAGGTGTGCCCTGTGATGTCAGCGGGATGTAATCCCACATTCCGTCAAGTAGTCCTTGAACTCGTTGGGCAGGTATTCCCCACCACGATTAGATCGTAGTGTTTTGATTTCTTTACCTAGCTTCTTCTCCACTTCTGCCTTGAATTCCTTAAAGGTTTCAAAGCAATCCAACTTGTGGCGAAGAAGGTAAACATATCCATACCTCGAGTAATCGTCAGTAAATTTGACGAAGTACTCATACCCTCCACGAGCTTGTGTAGACATAGACCCACACAAGTCAGAATGTATCAAACTTAATGCTTCTGTGGCTCTATAACCCTTTGCCTTCAAAGGCCTAGTCATCATCTTTCCTTCCAAACAGGTTTCACAAGTTGGAAATGGTTCAATCTTGGAGAGACTCCAATGATCCATATTCCACCAACCTCTGAGTCCTGTTAAGATTGATGTGACCTAGTCTGAAGTGCCATAGATAAGTTTGGTTTACCTTAGAAGACTCTTTCCTCTTCTTAGGATTTGATGATGAGGAAGCAATGTTTACAAGTAATAGTATATAAAGATCCGTTTAATGGTCCACCACAGATAAAATCATCGTCTTTCATGATAGAAACTTCACTATCAAAACTTGATTTATAACCATCCATGGTGCAGAGTTTTGAAACAGAAATAATGTTTCGCCTAAACTCAGGCACATATTAAACATCTTTAAGTACTAAAACAGAACTATCAAAAGATAGATTTAAATCTCCAATGGCAATTGCAGGAACTTTCAATCCATTGCCCATTGAGACTACCACCTCGCCATTGCTCAATTACCTTTTCTGCAAGAAACCTTGCAAGGTGTAACAAACATGATCAGTTGCCCCCGAATCCACTACCCATTCGTGGGTAGAAGAGGAAACCAGAACAGTTTCAGTTACAAGAGCGACTCGCGTCTCTTTCTGTTTTGCCTTGACATCTGGATTATAATTCTTCCAGTGTCCTTTCTTACCATTCTTGAAGAACCTTCCTTTCTCCTTTGACATTTGCATGTCGCCGGTAAGGACCGTCTTCTTACTCCCACTGCTCTTCTTGAAATGTCCACCCTTTCTGTTCTTTTTCTGGTTTCCGCATTTCAGAGGATTCCTTGAACTACTAGGGATATTCAAGACTTGAGCACTCTTGCCCTTTTCTATAACCACTTTGACCGCTACCAAAGATTTGAGTAACATACTCAAAGTAAACTCATTCTTAGACATAGCGGTCTTAAAAAAGTTCTTATAGAACCTTTGCAGAGCATTTATTGGGAAGGTAAGATATCTCTTCCACTTTGTAAAATTATTTAAAATTGTAAACCCGTTAGGGTTTGGTTGGTGAGACTGTTTAGGAACTCGAAATTAAAGTTTTTCGAACAGACATATCTGAAAAAATATAAATTAAAAGCATGTATAAAATTAATATTTGCACATAATTCGTAATTAACAATCATTGTAACCTTTTGAAAAACCAATGATGTTAAAAACCTCGAACCGCTCTAGGAATTTCACTAGCAAGCCACGCAGGTGGACGTTTACTAGCGTAACCCTAAACCAAGCTATTTACCTAGCTCTTTAATTTCAATCCACATCTAGGTTCTTGAAACGAATGAAATTAATAGTTCGATATTCTGGACCATGTCACTATTAAAACGCGGGAAGGGACTTCGAGGGAAGTGAATTGTACCTGCGGTGACATCTAAGCATTGACCATTAATTTGACCAAATAGAATCAAATTCTCGAAATTGACATACTTACTCGAACCATGCCGCATTCAATTTGATCTAATTAGCCATCCTATTTAATTATTATCTTCTAGAGTACTCGTGTTTACTAGGCACGCAAGCCACGCAGGTGGACGTTTACGGCTTCGCTCCCACTACTCAATAATAATCAAATATTGTTTTGGAAAACTCATCTCACAAAACTGGTAGCTCAAAAATGCAAGCAAGCCACGCAGGTGGACGTTTACTTACAAAATCTTACTACTTTCGTGTAGAGTCCAATTAATGGAGGTCCGATTAACTGTTTAATATCCAAATTAATGGAATCTAATTAAACATTTAATTTTAAAAATTGCTTAGTCTTTTTATTCAAAAGGTTTGTAACGAATCATGCATATCACATAATTCCTAAAGCATGCAATTTCTAAGCGCATATAATAAAACGTGCTCGCGAAAAATAAAACATGCTTTTAGAAACGATATAAATCCTATTTACATGCTTTTCTAAGCGCAATTAATCACATAATCGCATGCTAAAGCATAAGTAAAAATAAATACGTAAATAGGAAATTTAAAATCGTTATCGGGCTTTAAAACACGTAATTCCTAACTATTACATTGCCCGATAAAAATACAGATCTTCGAAATCTTGAAAATCTTTGAATCTGGAAACCGTGTCGAAAACGCATCGAACCGTCGTCGCCACGTCATCGTGGGGTGCGCCACGTGGCGGTCATGCATGCACACGCTTTACGCCGTCGGCGAAGAGAGGGCCGACGTGGCGCGCCACGTCGCGCGCGCCATGTCGGCATCACCTTCTTCATCAAATCGCGCCGCCGCCGCCGTTCCAGGCCTCGCCGGAGCTCCGCCGTCATCGGGGGAAGATGCCCGCGGCCACGCAAACCTTTCCCCACCTCGCGCCGCGCCGCAGCCGCAGGGAATCGGGCCGCGCGCGGCCGCGCTTCCGGCAGCGGGCGCGCGGCGGCTGCCGCGGCCTCCACGGCCCGGCGCCGCCGCCGCTCGTTGTCCGGTACCGCCCCTAGGCACGATCCTCACGCCCGGGCTACCCAAATCCGGCGACAATTGCCGCCGCCGCGCCGGGAATCAAGCGAATTTTGCATCCCGTCGCCGGCGAGCTTCACCGCTCAAATTCGTACACTTCGAGCCGCGATTCGATCAATTGAAAAAGGGGAAACATAATTGGAACACTCACGACCACCGTGTAACGGATTCCGGCCGAGATTAGTTCCTCAATTTCCCGAATTTCAAACGATTCGCCGGAACGAATTCATAACGAGCAGCGAACTTCAGACGTCAATTCCGGTCGCACCCGGGATCGGATGACCCCATACGACCTATCAACAAGAAGCTTGTAAGACGAGGATTCTATTGGTTCAAGCCGATCGGAAATCCGACTACGGACTGGCCGGGAATCGCCGCCGCAAGATGCGGCGGAACCCTAGAAAACAAGGGTTTTCTCGCCAATTTGGGGATTTCTGGACAGCACGACCACTTCTCCTTTCCGACGCTATTCCGGACAAACCAGAAATCGGAATGAGTCGTGCGACCTATCCAGACGAAGCTAACGCGAAGACGAACAAACCTATCCGAACGGATCGGAAGGACACTGTAGCACGCGCCCTCACGCGCTGTCGCAAGCCGGCGCCCGTGTTCTGCCAGAAACTAGGTTTTCGCCCTTCCGCTCCGTCGCGCCTCGATTTTCGTGCCAATCGGACCAATTACAGTACAACAAACAGTACAATCACATAGCACATTGTTCCTATCAACTACTCGTGGATTTTCTCACGAGAAAAACGTTACAACGGGGTCAAAACAGTGGCTCGCAGGCCGCCCCAAACACGAAATAGCCCGATAACGACGAAATAAAACCTAATCATGCATCTAACAGCAACAATCAGAGCCTAAACCTGGCTCTGATACCAATTGAAGGAATAATAGGGTTTACAGTAAGGCTACCTTCCTCCTGGTGTGTTGTCGCGGCTCCGATTGTTGCTCCCGTGTCGATCTTCCGATCTCGTGTCCCGGCCTTTTCTCCCTCCGGGTGGTCGAGATCTCGAAGAAAATAAATTTATTCTCTCTCTATAAACTCACGCCACTCTCGATTTTTATGAATCAATTGTGTGAGTTTCTGAACAGAATACTAATATATATAGGCTTCAAAAACCTATATAATATTAATATATTTGTAGCCCATTAATTTAATTATAATCCAATGGGCTTCTATTAAATCAGCCCATAATATAATTAATTAATTTATTGGGCTACTAAAATTTATCAATTAATTGGCCCAGCCAATTAATTCCGGATAAATAACATTATTAAATAATGTAAAATACATTAATCCATTAATAATGAATTCCGAGAGATAATAAATTACTAGGCAACTAATTGGGCCGATCGGGGATTCAATACAAGAAATAAAGTGGGCCTCCAATTAATTAATTATCCATGCTCAGCCCGAGCAAAATTAATTAATTAACACGCATTCATTCCACTAGAGAATCCGTGCGGACTTACCCCTTTATCCCAATTTGAGCAAGGGCTTGTATTTTAGACTTAATCGATCTCCGTATTTAAGATAGAAATATCCGTTAATTAATTAAGCTTACTGACTGCTTAAATTAATTAACATCTTGTATTCCTGAGTAGTACCACTCGACCTTATTAACACACATGAACTTAATCAACCGGCCGGGTTTAGTGTGCTAATCCTTTCGAGTTCCTCAGGGGATATTATCAACCCATTCCTGGGATACGGCTGCAAGATACAAACAACCAGCCTGAGCCACAAATGACTACTAACACCCAAGATACGTAGATCCGGTCGCTCATTGGACGTTCACCATAGTAGGTCAAAGTGATAGATAGCCAAATACACTCAGCTGAAGTCTTACCAAGCTTAAGATCAGCTAAGTCACCGAGATCTTGGTTCTCCACTAAGGTCAGTTAGGAGAACACATCTCACTGTGATCCTTCAATACACCACCTTAAGTGTACCAGTAAAGACAAGCAGCTAAGACAAGCCACTTCTTATCTAAACTGCAGCTTAAGCCGACAACTTCATCCTTAAGTTGTCTCAGCTGTGTTAACTGTTTATATCTTGTCAGTTCAACCAATTTGTGTTGTCTTCTGTGATACCCGACACACCACACAAATCTAACTATTATACAAGATAAAGGATAACATGTGCAAATATACATATTTATCAGATAGGAGAATAAAATAGTGGTAAAGACAAAAACACATTGTATACAAGCATAAAAAGTGCTTCCAGTATACAAAATCCCAACAGCAAGAGTATCCATCGAATCAAACGAGGCTTGGACTCCTTCTTGGATAGAAGATGCTTAACCGCCGCATGATCTGTATACACCACGATCTTTGAACCAAGCAAGTAAGACCGGTATTTGTCGAATGCGAAGACAAAAGCCAATAGCTCCTTCTCCGTGGTAAAGTAGTTGCATTGAGTCGGGTTAAGTGTCTTCGAAGCATAATAGATAACATGACTATCTTTTCCGGTTTTCTGTCCCAAAACTGCTCCGACTGCCCTGTTGGACGCATCACACATTATCTCGAACGGCTTATTCCAATCAGGGGGCTGCATAATCGGGGTTGTGGTGAGCTTCTTCTTAAGAAGGTCAAAGGCCTCCTTACACTAGTCATCAAACACGAACTTTACATCTTGTTGTAGAAACCTTGTGAGTGGTTGAGCTACCTTGGCAAAGTCTTTAATGAAGAGCCGGTAAAATCCGGCGTGCCCTAGAAAACCTCGGATCTCCTTAACGGATGTAGGTGGCGGCAGCTTTGCAATTAAGTCAACCTTGGCTTTGTCTACTTCAATTCCTCGACTAGAAACCACGTGACCTAGTACAATGCCCTCGGTCACCATAAAGTGGCACTTCTCGTAGTTAAGTACCAAATTCTTCTCCACACACAGGACAAGGACTTTGTCTAGATTCTTCAAATATCTCTCGTATGAATTCCCGTAGACCGTGAAGTCGTCCATGAAGACCTCAATGAACTCCTCGATTAAGTCTTAAAAGATAATCATCATGCACCTTTGAAAAGTGCCCGGTGCATTACACAATCCGAATGACATACGGCGATATGCGAAGGTGCCGAAAGGACAGGTAAATGTAGTTTTGTCTTGATCCTCCTCCTTCACTTAAATCTGGAAGTACCCGCTATAGCCATCCAAAAAGCTGAAGTAGGCTTGCCCCGCAAGTCTCTCCAACATCTTATCAACAAAGGGTAGCGGAAAATGGTCCTTCCGTGTAGCTTCATTCAACTTTCTGTAGTCGATGCACATACGCCAATCTGTCACCAACCGCATCGGCACCAATTCATTCTTCTCGTTCTCCACAACTTGGAAGCCGGACTTCTTTGGCACCACATGAACTGGACTCACACATTTGCTATCAGAAATAGGGTATATAATACTCGTAGAAAGAAGCTTCAGTACCTCCTTCAGCACTACTTCTCGCATGTTAGGGTTGAGTTTCCGTTGGTGATCACGGAATGGCTTACTATCAGGCTCCATGTGAATGGAATGAGTGCAGATATCAGGACTAATGCCGGTGATGTCGGTTAAAGTCCATCCAATCGCCTTCTTGTGCCTCTTCAAAACTTCCAATAATGCCTCCTCTTGGGATTGATTTAACTCTTTGCTAATGATGACTGGCAGCGTCTCATCATCTCCAAGATAGGCGTATTTCAGATGTGCCGGAAGTTGCTTCAGTTCAAGAGCTAGCGGCTTTACCAATGAGGGCAGAATTCTGTCAGAATCGGCTTGCCTGGGCAGTTGGGCGATGCTGCTGACAGTGGCAAATTCTGGTGATGCATAGAGTGTCATGATGTTGTCTTTGATCTCTTCATCCCTCATGTCTTTAGCATCGAGATCAGTGAGCCCCTTGGTGAGTGTGAGTTCCATCTTATCCTGTAATAAATGCGTCTCAAGATATTCTTGGACAAAACTCTCAATCTCGTCAGTAGATAAAGCGATTTCATTCTCATGATCATAAGGTTTCTTAAGTGCACTTGCAATATGATGAACATAAATCTTATTATGATATCGCACACTAATAGAACCTTCATCCACATCAATCACAGCTTTCACAGTTTTCAAGAATGGTCTACCCAACAAAACACCCGCAGTACCCTCAACTTGCATATCGTTTGTATCTATAACATAGGAATCAGCAGGGTAGACAAAATTGTTAATTCTAACAATAATATTTTCTAGTAAGCCGATGGATGCAATGCATAACCTATCAGCAAGTTGTATAATCACCTTAGTAGACGCTTACTTAACTCCAGTTAATTGATTATACATAGACAGTGGCATTACATTGATTGATGCACCTAAGTCACACATAGCCTGCTTAACCATCGCATTTCCCATAAGACAAGGTAAAGTAAACATACCTGGGTCTACACACTTGGCATGGAGCATCTTCTGAATGATTGCCGACACCGACGTATCCATCAATACCTTCCCGGACTGCTGGATCTTTCATGTGATGAAGTCTTTGACAAATTTCCCAAACTGGGGAATCTTCACGGCTTCCAAGAAAGAAATGTTGATTTCCAGCTTTCCGAACAACTTCACATAATCCATGTGGTCCTAGTTCGGCGTCCCGTTTCCTCTCCAGTGCCTCAGGAAATGGTGGTGGCGTGTCTGGTTCAGGGTCTGTCTGGGCAGTCTGTCCGTTTCTGGCAGTCAACTCTTCATCCTCAATATTCTGCATTTCTATAGGTTCTGCCAGACTGCTCGGCTTGGCCAGTTCAGCGGTCTGTTCTGATGCAAACCTAGTCTTTTGGGGATTTACCTTCGGTGCTGGTTCTGATGCAAACCTAGTCTTTTGGGGATTGCCCTTGACTTCCTCTTATCTCTTGAATGGAAGAATTTAACTTGGAAATCTGTTTAGACAGATTCTCGAAGGTGCTTTGATTATCCCTCTTGGTCTGATTAATCTCCTCTTGCATCTGTTGTTGATAGGCAATAACATTCTTTTGAGAAGAAATCATTTATGTCATCATCTTCTCCAGCGAACTGTTCTGGTCCGCCTGGCCAGTCGGCTAGCCTTGCTGCTGAAATTGCCTTTGATGTGGAGGCTTGTAGGGTTGTTGATACCTTTGTTGCGGTGATGGTTGAAATTGTTGAAAAGAAGAAGAAGAAGAAGGAGGAGGAGGAGGAGGAGGAGGAGGAGGAGGATTCTTCTCCTCGAACAAATGATCCAATTTGTCTTCGAGTTGGCTGAACTTCTCCTCCATTTTTAGCCCCACCTTCATATCAAGATCGTCTAGAAAGTCTCCACTCGACAGGTTCACAGATTTTCTTTGCATCCTTGGTCCTTTATATTGTGATGTAGACTCGGTTATGCCTTCAATGATAGCCTTTGCATCATTATAGTAGCTATTAGCAAAGCTACCCTTCAAACCTTCACCATGGTTTTGGACTCATCTGTTATTCCTTGGTAAAAACATTGCAACAAATCCACTTCAGAAAAACCATGGTTTGGGCAGCTATCAAATAGCTTCCCAAAGCTCTCCCAGTATGCTCCAAAAGATTCGTCAAGCTCTTGAGTAATTCCCGAAAGCTCCTTTTTTAGTACATTGGTCTTCGATTGAGGGAAATACATATCCAGAAACGTTAGACGCATCTGAGCCCAAGTAGTAATCGACCTAGGTCGAAGACCAGAAAACCATGCACGAGCTCCGTCTTGAAGAGTGAAAGGGAATGCCTTGAGTTTGAAAGCATCCAAATGACCCTGCCTGTGCAAATCGCAGACTTGATTGAATCCCTCCAAGAAAGAGAAAGGATTCTCGTTCAACTTCCCATAAAATTTTGGAGATGCCGCAACCAAATTCAACTTCACATCAATCTGCTCAGTAGTGGTTATGTTAATTGGTCCGGGCAGGTCCTCTCCCAAGTTCCTTGAACCTGAGTTCATCTTCAGATTGACTCCTTCTTCGTCAGCCATGATTTCTTCCGAACTTCTCTCTTCAGAAGACTAGTCCGCTTGGCCAGTCAGAGCAGTTTCAACTTCTGGTTCATTGGTACTGTCACCAACTTCTGTTTGGTCCTCCGGCTGGGCAGTTGAAGCAGTTTCTGCATGTGACAGCACTGGTTGCTTTTGCAGCTTTGTTGCCTTCCTATTCCTTTTTGCAGTCTTTTCAATTTCCGAATCAAAGTGCAAGAAAGGGCGGGAAGACCTGCTCATGCAACACTTAAAAAGCACAAAAGTGTTGGGATTTTGTATACTGGAAGCACTTTTATGCTTGTATACAATGTGTTTTTGTCCTTACCACTGTTTTATGTTGGGATTTTGTATACTGGAAGCACTTTATGCTTGTATACAATGTGTTTTTGTCCTTACCACTGTTTTATTCTCCTATCTGATAAATATGTGTATTTGCACATGTTATCCTTTATCTTGTATAAAAGTTAGATTTGTGTGGTGTGTCGGGTATCACAGAAGACAACACAAATTGGTTGAACTGACAAGATATAAACAGTTAACACAACTGAGACAACTTAAGGATGAAGTTGTCGGTTTAAGCTGCAGTTTAGATAAGAAGTGGCTTGTCTTAGCTGCTTGTCTTTACTGGTACACTTAAGGTGGTGTATTGAAGGATCACAGTAAGATGTGTTCTCCTAACTGACCTTAGTGGAGAACCAAGATCTCGGTGACTTAGCTGATCTTAAGCTTGGTAAGACTTCAGCTGAGTGCATTTGGCTATCTATCACTTTGACCTACTATGGTGAACGTCAAATGAGCGGCGGGATCTACGTATCTTGGGTGTTAGTAGTTATTTGTGGCTCAGACTGGTTGTCTGTATCTTGCATCCGTATCCTAGTAAAATGGGTTGATAATATCCCCTGAGGAACTCGAAAGGATTAGCACACTAAACCCGGCCGGTTGATTAAGTTCAGGTGTGTTAATAAGGTCGAGTGGTACTACTCAGGAATATAAGATGTTAATTAATTTAAGCTGTCAGTGAGCTTAATTAATTAACGGATATTTCTATCTTAAATACGGAGATTGATTAAGTCTAAAATACAAGCCCTTGCTCAAATTGGGATAAAGGGGTAAGTCAGCACGGATTCTCTAGTGGAATGGAATCGTGTTAATTAATTAATTTTGCTCTGGGCTGAGCATGGATAATTAATTAATTGGAGGCCCTGGTTTATTTCTTGTATTGGATCCCTGATCTGGCCCAATTAGTTGCCTAGTAATTTATTGTCTCTCAGAAATCATTATTAATGGATTAATATTTTTTCACATTATTTAATAATGTTATTTATCTGGAATTAATTGGCTGGGCCAATTAATTGATAAATATTAGTAGCTTAGTAAATTAATTAATTATATTATGGGCTAATTATGTGGAAGTCCATTGGAATATAATTAAATTAATGGGCTACAAATATATTAATATTATATTGGCTTTTGAAGCCTATATATATTAGTATTCTGTTCAGAACAGAATACAGAAAAATCATAACTCACGCACGCGAGTTTTGAGAGAGACATATTTTTATTTTCTTCAGTTCTCTGACCACCCAGAGGAAGAAAAAGGCCGGGACACAGATCAGAAGATCTGACACGGGAGCAACAATCAGAGCTACGACAACATACGAAGGAGGAGGTATCGATTTCTTCCTTTCATATTCCTTCAATTGGTATCAGAGCCTAGTTTAGGCTCTGATTGTTGCTGTTAGATGCATGATTAGGTTTCAATTCAGTCGTTATCGGGCTATTTTTCGTGTTTGGGGTGGCCTGCGAGCCACTGTTTTGATCCCGTTGTAATGTTTTTCTCGTGAGAAAATCCACTAGTAGTTGATAGGACCAATGTGTTACTGTTTTTGTACTATATTTTGGTCCGGGTTGCACGAAAATCGAGGCACAACGCGCAGAAAGATGGAAAAAGGCGGAAGCCTAGTTTTCTGACAGAACACGAGCACCTGATTGCAGAGGCGCGTGCGGGCATGTGCAGAATTATTTTTCCGATCCGTTCAGACAGATTTGTTCGCCTTCTCGTTAGCTGCGTCTGAATAGGTCGCACGACCCATTACGATTTCCGGTTTGTCCGGAATTGCGTCGGGAAGGAGAAGTGGTCGTGCTGTCCAGAAAAGCCCCAATTCGAGCGAAAACCCTAGTTTGGCTAGGGTTCCGCCGCATCTTGCGGCGGAGATTTCTGGCGCATCCGACGTCGGATCGATGATCGGCTTAAACTGCTGGAATCCTCGTCTTACGAGCTTCGCGTCGATAGGTCGTAAAGGATCATCCGATCCCGGATGCGACCAGAATTGACGTCTGAAGTAGGCTACTCGTTATGAATTCGTTCCGACGGATCGTTTGAAATTCGAGAAATTGAGGAACTAATCTCGACCGGAATCCGTTACCAGGTGGTCGTGAGTGTTCCAATTACGTTTCCCCTCTTTCAATTGATCGAATCGCGGCTCGGAGAGGACGAATTTTGAGCGGCAAAGGGCGGCGGAGATGGCGGCGCACGGCGACGCGTTTTCTCGCATTTGAGGAGCCGACGCCGGCTGTTCTTCACGGCAGACGTCCGGGAGACGTCAGGGATGACGAAGTAGACGGCGACAGGCGGCGCGAGGCGGCGGCTGCCGCGCGCAGCCGACGGGCGCAGATCGCGCGGCGCGCGCGCGGCGCTCCCGGCCCGATTTCACGCGGCGGGCCGGGTCGAGGAGGTTGCGGCACCGGGTCGGGAGGCGGCGGCTGCCGACGACGCGCCCGGCGACGCCGGACGGGCGGCGGCGGCACGATGGTGATGAAGAAGACGATGCCGACGGGCGCGCGCGACGTGGCGCGCCACGTCGCCCATCTCTCGACCGGCTTGCCGGCGTGTATGCCACCTGCCTACCACGTGGCGCACCCCCCGATGATATGGCAATGGCAGTTTTTCGAAGCGCTGTTTAAAGTCGCAGTTTCCGCATTCGAAGATTTTTGAAGATTTCAAAGATCTGTATCATGATCGGAAAATGTAATAGTTAGGGATTACGTGTTTTTAAGCCCGATAACGATTTTAAATTTCCTATTTGCGTATTTATTTTTACTTATGCTTTAGCATGCGATTATGTGATTAATTGCGCTTAGAAAAGCATGTAAATAGGATTTATATCGTTTCTAAAAGCATGTTTTATTTTTCGCGAGCACGTTTTATTATGTGCGTTTAGAAATTGCATGCTTTAGGAATTATGTGGGATTGCATGATTCGTTACAAACCTTTTGAACAAAAAGACTAAGCAATTTTAAAATTAAATGTTTAATTAGATTCCATTAATTTGGATATTAAACAGTTAATCGGACCTCCATTAATTGGACTCTACACGAAAGTAGTAAGATTATGTAAGTAAACGTCCACCTGCGTGGCTTGCTTTTATTTTTGAGCTACCAGTTTTGTGAGATGAGTTTTCCAAAACAATATTTGATTATTATTGAGTAGTGGGAGCGAAGCCGTAAACGTCCACCTGCGTGGCTTGCGTGCCTAGTAAACACGAGTACTCTAGAAGATAATAATTAAATAGGATGGCTAATTAGATCAACTTGAATGCGGCATGGTTCGAGTAAGTATGTCAATTTCGAGAATTTGATTCTATTTGGTCAAATTAATGGTCAATACTTAGATGTCACCGCAGGTACAATTCACTTCCCTCGAAGTCCCTTCCCGCGTTTTAATAGTGACATGGTCCAGAATATCGAACTATTAATTTCATTCGTCTCAAGAACCTAGACGTGGATTGAAATTAAAGAGCTAGGTAAATAGCTTGGTTTAGGGGTTACGCTAGTAAACGTCCACCGCGTGGCTTGCTAGTGGAATTCTTAGAGTGTTCGAGGTTTTTAACATCATTGTTTTTAAAAAGGTTACAATGATAGTTAATTACGAATTATGTGCAAATATTAATTCATACATGTTTTAAAATTAAATTTTTTCGTATATGTCATGTCGAAATTTTTCAAGTTCCTAAACAAGCTCACCAATCAAACCCTAATGGGTTTAACAATTTTTTTAAATAATTTTACAAAGTGGAAGAGATATCTTACCGCTCCCAATAAAAGCTCGCAAAGGTCCTATAAGAACTTCGTTTAAGGACCGCTATGTCTAAGAACGAGTTTACTATGAGTATGTCACTCAAATCTTTGGTAGCGGACAAAGAAGTTATAGGAAAGGGCAAGAGTGCTCAAGTCTTGAATATCCCTAGTAGTTCAAGGAATCCTCCGAAAGGCGGAAACCAGAAAAAGAGCGTAAAATGGTGGACAATTCAAGAAGAACAAATGGGAGTAAGAAGACGGTCCTTATCGGCGGCATGCGAATGCCAAAGAAGAAAGGAAGGTTCTTCAATTATGGTAAGAAAGGACACTGGAAGAGTTATTATCCAGATGTCAAGGCAAAAACAGAAAGAGACGCGAGTCGCTCTTGTAACTGAAACTGTTCTGGTTTCCTCTTCTACCCACGAATGGGTAGTGGATTCGGGGCAACTTATCATGTTTGTTACACCTTGCAAGGTTTCTTGCAGAAAAGGCAATTGAGCAATGGCGAGGTGGTAGTCTCAATGGGCAATGGATCGAAAGTTCCTGCAATTGTCATTGGATATCTTTTGATAGTTCTGTTTTAGTACTTAAAGATGTTTAATATGTGCCTGAGTTTAGGCGAAACATTATTTATGTTTCAAAACTCTGCACCATGGATGGTTATAAATCAAGTTTTGATAGTGAAGTTTCTATCATGAAAGACGATGATTTTATCTGTGGTGGACCATTAAACGGATCTTTATATACTATTACTTGTAAACCGTGTAATTCTGTTAATATTGCTTCCTCATCATCAAATCCTAAGAAGAGGAAAGAGTCTTCTAAGGTAAACCAAACTTATATGTGGCACTTAATACTAGCTCACATCAATCTTAACAGGACTCAGAGGTTGGTGGAATATGGATCAGTGGAGTCTCTCCAAGATTGAACCATTTCCAACTTGCGAAACCTGTTTGGAAGGAAAGATGATGTCTAGGCCTTTCAAGGCAAAGGGTTATAGAGCCACAGAAGTATTAAGTTTGATACATTCTGACTTGTGTGGGTCTATGTCTACACAAGCTCGTGGAGGGTATGAGTACTTCGTCACATTTACTGACGATTACTCGAGTTATGGATATGTTTACCTTCTTCACCACAAGTCGGATTGCTTTGAAATCTTTAAGGAATTCAAGGCAGAAGTGGAGAGGAAGTTAGGTAAAGAAATCAAAACACTGCGATCTAATCGTGGTGGGAAATACCTATCCAACGAGTTCAAGGACTACTTGACAGAATGTGGGATTACATCCTGGCCGACAAAGACGGGCACGCCTCAGCAGAATGGTGTGTCAGAGAGAAGGAACCGAAGTCTCTTAGAGATGGTTCGGTCGATGATGAGTTATGCAACTTTGCTAGTTTTCTTTTGGGGATATGCCCTAGAGACTGCAACATACTTGCTGAATCGTGTGTCTTCCAAGTCGGTACAAAAGATCCCTTTCGAGTTGTGGAGCGGGCACAAACCCGAAGATGCACCACTTAAGGATTTGGGGTTATCCCCGCTTGTGTGCTGAATAGGCGAAGCCGACAAATTGGAATCACGTTCAGAAGTGATGTTGTTCATAGGGCATCCGAAGAAAACGAAGAGTGGATACTTTTATGATCCTAAAGAACAGAAGATCGTTGTTAGCCCTAACGCTCGATTCTTAGAAGAGGATTACACTAGTAACCATAAATCTCGAGTCGACATCATCCTTGAAGAATTACAAGGTGGTCGAGTTCCACTTGAACGGCCCGATAGTGCAAGATAGTACTCCACGAGTAACTGCACAATCTGTTAACACAGCTCCTAACACTGTTCGACGTAGTGGGAGGGTGATATTTACACCTGATCGGTATGTTCACTGGGGAGACGTTTGATTATCTCTCGGTAGATGAACAAGATACCGTGGATCCCTGGACTTACAACGAAGCAGTGGGAGATGTAGATGCACCATGGACTCGAAATTTGAGTCCATAACTGATATGGATGTATACGAGATCACTGAACTACCTGAGGGCTGCAATGCTATTGGTAGTAAGTGAGTATACAAGAGAAAGAGAGAGCACCGAATGAAGAGATCATGGCGTTTAAGGCCAGGCTAGTGGCGAAGGGTTTTACCCAGAAAGAAGGTATCGATTATGAAGACACCTTCTCGCCTGTAGCAATGATCAAGTCCATTCTGATTCTCCTTACCATATCAGCTCACATGAACCTAGATATCTGGCAAATGTATGTCAAAACCGCATTCCTAAACGGTCACCTTGAAAAGGTAGGGACATCTACATGAAACAAACCGGATGGTTATGTGAAGGAGGGCGAAGAGCATCTAATTTGGAAGCTTAAGAAGTCTATTCATGGACTTAAGCAAGATTTCCGTTATGGCACCAAGCATTTTCGATGAAGTAGTCAAATCCTATGGATTTGTATCCCGTCCCTAACGAGGTGTGTGTAACGTATTTGTGTTAACGGATCGGTGGTGTTTCTTGCATTTTACGTAGATGACATCCTTCGCATTAGCAATAATGTTGAAGTGTTATCGAGCGTAAAGACGTGGTTATCCGAGCAGCTTCAAATGAAGGACTTAGGTGAAGCTGCTTACATCCTTGGGATCAAGGTTATTCGAGATCGCCAGAAAAAGGATGTTAAGCTTGTCACAAGTGTCCTACATTGACACTGTTATTGCTCGTTTTAGCATGCAAAAGCCAAGAGAGGTTTAGTACCTTTCGAGACATGGCATTTTTCTATCCAAGAATCAGTGCCCTGAAAACGCCTGAAGAGATAGAAAATATGAGGCAAGTACCATATGCTTCCACTGCCGGTAGCCTCATCTATGCGATGCTTTGTACAAGAGCAGATATCTCATATGCCGTAGGCATGGTCTCAAGATATCAGTCTAACCCTGGAAAGGAATACTAGACTGCGGTCAAGTATATTCTCAAGTACCTTAAACGGACTAGAGATTATAGGCTTGTTTACCGATCGAGACGATAGTGTCTTTGGGTTATACGTGAATCGGATTTCCGTGGCGACCGCCGAGACGAGAAGAAGTCTACCTCGGGTTATGTGTTTACCTTGGGAGGTGGAGCCGTTTCATGGAGGAGTGCAAAACAGAAATGCATTGCGGACTCAACCATGGAAGCAGAGTATGTGGTCAGTTTTGTAAGCTTCGAAAGAGGCGGTTTGGCTCAAGAATTTCCTCCAAGATCTTTATATTGTTCAGAATTTGCCTAAGGCGATCACGATTTATTGTGATAATGCGGGTGCAGTGACAAATTCTAAGGAACCTAGATCTCACAAGGCGTCTAAACATATAGACAGGAAGTACCATATTATACGAGTATTCGTAAATCGAGGTGACCTGGTGATTGACAAAATTGGAACTGAAGTCAACCTAGCTAATCCTTTCACGAAGAGCTTACCACTCCCGGCTTACGAGAAGCATGTTCGTAGCTTTGGGATGGTAGAGATGCCCCACTTAGGACTACATAAACTTTTGTATAAGTGGGAGAAGATGTCGTGATAGATAGGATAGATAGCTAAGATATAGCTGGGTACTAGTTTGTACCTAGATAGCTGAGATATAGACACATTGTATACTAAAAGTTTACTTTAGTATAAGTGGGTGAATTGTTGGGATTTTGTATACTGGAAGCACTTTTATGCTTGTATACAATGTGTTTTTGTCCTTACCACTGTTTTATGTTGGGATTTTGTATACTGGAAGCACTTTATGCTTGTATACAATGTGTTTTTGTCCTTACCACTGTTTTATTCTCCTATCTGATAAATATGTGTATTTGCACATGTTATCCTTTATCTTGTATAAAAGTTAGATTTGTGTGGTGTGTCGGGTATCACAGAAGACAACACAAATTGGTTGAACTGACAAGATATAAACAGTTAACACAACTGAGACAACTTAAGGATGAAGTTGTCGGTTTAAGCTCGCAGCTTTAGTTAAGAAGTGGCTTGTCTTAGCCGCTTGTCTTTACTTGGTACACTTAAGGTGGTGTATTGAAGGATCACAGTGAGATGTGTTCTCCTAACCGACCTTAGTGGAGAACCAAGATCTCGGTGACTTAGCCGATCTTAAGCTTGGTAAGACTTCATCGAGTGCATTTGGCTATCTATCACTTTGACCTACTATGGTGAACGTCAAATGAGCGGCGGGATCTACGTATCTTGGGTGTTAGTAGTTATTTGTGGCTCAGCCGGTTGTCCGTATCTTGCATCCGTATCCTAGTAAAATAGGTTGATAATATCCCCTGAGGAACTCGAAAGGATTAGCACACTAAACCCGGCCGGTTGATTAAGTTCAGGTGTGTTAATAAGGTCGAGTGGTACTACTCAGGAATATAAGATGTTAATTAATTTAAGCTGTCAGTGAGCTTAATTAATTAACGGATATTTCTATCTTAAATACGGAGATTGATTAAGTCTAAAATACAAGCCCTTGCTCAAATTGGGATAAAGGGGTAAGTCAGCACGGATTCTCTAGTGGAATGAATCTGTGTTAATTAATTAATTTTGCTCTGGGCTGAGCATGGATAATTAATTAATTGGAGGCCTGGTTTATTTCTTGTATTGAATCCCTGATCTGGCCCAATTAGTTGCCTAGTAATTTATTGTCTCTTAGAAATCATTATTAATGGATTAATGTTTTTTCACATTATTTAATAATGTTATTTATCTGGAATTAATTGGCTGGGCCAATTAATTGATAAATATTAGTAGCCCAGTAAATTAATTAATTATATTATGGGCTAATTATGTGGAAGTCCATTGGAATATAATTAAATTAATGGGCTACAAATATATTAATATTATATTGGCTTTTGAAGCCTATATATATTAGTATTCTCTTCAGAACAGAATACAGAAAAATCATAACTCACGCACGCGAGTTTTGAGAGAGACATATTTTTATTTTCTTCGGCTTCTCGACCACCCGGAGGAAGAAAAAGGCCGGGACACAGATCAGAAGATCTGACACGGGAGCAACAATCAGAGCTACGACAACATACGAAGGAGGAGGTATCGATTTCTTCCTTTCATATTCCTTCAAAAAGATCAATAGAAAAAAATAATCTAAAAATAACACCGTTCCCCGGCGACGGTGCCAATTTGGTGATCGTTGTTTTCACCAAATAAATCCTGCAAAAATGCTAGAACTTAAATTAGTATAGCAAACAAGTATCGAACAAAGGGAACGAAGCTTTTAAACTTAAAATTCCTATTAATCTAAGGGTTGGTTAGCGACCACGCAAAATTTGGAATTTTTCTAAAACTAATACAGGAAAATAAATAGCAAGAATAAATACTCAAATAAAGCAAGCAAAGAAAACGGGTCCAGCAAGATGATTCACACGCACATACAATAGATCCTTGACACTAAAGATAAAATTAATCCATATAATTCAATCAGTTGTAGGACACCGTAATTAAACTGACACATCCCCTATTCCCCCTTAATTATTCGGTCGCCATGGTGGGCATTGAAACGACTACTACCCTAAATTAGATGTAACCTACGTTGGTGGGCAACTAATAGATTTAACACCTAATCAGCTTTAAGAACTAAGAGAACCCGATTTAGGAGCCTACTCGTATGGTGGGTATCTAATAGTCTCCTACAAAATTAATCATATTATTCTAGGAACAATTGTGCTACTTATTTAGCCTAATCCCACGAGAAACGATGGAAGTACTAAATTAACTATAAATTAAATTAACCTAGGGTGATCAAGCCTAAATTAATTAATCCAATTAATTAACCAAAATAAATGTGGAACTTAAGTGATCAATTATTAAACCTAAGTCTCACGAATTTAGTTTGTGTGCGTTTCACATCTTACCGAACCCCAAAAATTAATTAGCTACACATCACGGTCCGACTGGGCAGGCAGACCGTTCTACTGGACAAAACCCTAATCATGCTAAAAATCGAAAATAAAATTGTGCGAAAATTGTAACGATTATAACTACTGATTTAAAGTACTAAGATGCACGAATTTAAACCCTAATAAATTCGAAGAACATAAAATCAGTAAACCCTAAATATCCGGCTCAAATCTGAAGTAAACTTCATCCAAATTAAACATCGAAAATAAAATAACAAGCGTTTGTTTTTTTGGAATTGCACCTAAAAATTGAACGACTGAAATCGACGGCAGGAATGAACTCAGAAACTTCTCTGTGATGGAAGATGACGGACTCTCTCGGCTTCGGCTTCTCACGGAGAGTGGTGGCTGGCGACGGTGATTTCTCTCTCGGCTTCGGCGGCGAATGGCGGTGCTGGAGTCTCCATGGTTGTGGGCGCGATGATGAACACGAAGGAAAAATATGATATGAAAAGATGCTCTCTCGTCCTCGGCTGCATGTGTATATATATCTAGGGTTTTTCTCTCATTCCTTGTAGAATTAGGAACTTTATCCACCAAGTATGGAAAGATATAATTCAAATCTTTTCATCGTCTTCTTTCCTTATCCGTTCATTTCCTTCTACGTAGAATTGTGCCAAAATTAACCTTTTAACTCCTTAATTAAATGCATGCTGCCACATCATCTTATTATCGCCACATAAGCTCGGGAATCTACAAAACAGCACAGAAAAACAATCCGACGGCCAAAAATGGCCCCAAAATAACAGAATTTGAATAATAGTGATCGTTGTTTTCACCAAATAAATCCTGCAAAATTGCTAGAACTTAAATCAGTATAGCAAACTGGTATCGAACACAGGGAACGGAGATTTTTAAACTTAAATTCCTATTAATCTACGGGGTTGGTTAGCAACCACGCAATTTTGGGTTTTTATCTATGACTAAAACAAGGAATTAAAATTTGTAGGAATTGAAAACAAAGTAAACTAATTCAAGAAAATAGGTCCAGCAAGATGATTCACACACACAATATCGATCATCGACACTATTAATTAATTAATCCCCTTAAGTCAATTAGTTGTAGGACATCGTAATTAAACTGACACATCCCCTATTCCCCCTTAATTATTCGGTAATCGACATGGTGGACATTGAAACGACTACTTCTCTATATTAGATGCAACCTACGTTGGTGGGCAATCAATAGATTTAACACCTAATCAGCTTTAAGAACTAAGGGAATCCAATTTAGGAGCCTACTCGTATGGTGGGCATTTAATAGTCTCCTACCAAATTAATCCTATTGTTCTAAGAACAATTTTGCTACTTATTTAGCCTAATCCCACAAGAAACAATGGAAGTACTAAATTAGCTATGGATTAAACTAATCTAGGGTGATCAAGCCTAAATTAACTAATCCAATTGATTAATCTAGATTAATTCGGAACCTAAGTGATTAATTATAAAGTCATAGTCTCACGAAATAATAGTAGTGTGTGTTTCACAAATGACTTAGCCACGCATATCGGCCAGGCAGACCGGTTTACTGGGCAGAACACCAAACATACTGAAATTCGGAAATTAAATGCACGAAATTAAATTATAACAACTAGACGAACTGAATTAAAACACGAATGCAAACGAAATTAACACTAAAAGATCAGAAGGTACCAATATGTAGAATCCAAATCATCCAAATGAAACGCATAAATCGAAATCTCCCAAGCTAAACTAAGAAACGAAAGTAAAATAGTGTTTTTGTCTCCAAATCCGTACTTGAACGAAAGGAATAGATCTCTAACTCGGTTGTCTCTCTCTCTGTAACACCCCGAAATTTTCTAAATAATAATAATAATAATAATAATAATAACAACTATAAAATAAAAATTTTCATTTGCATCTCATGCATGATATCTTGTGGTAAGTCCTATAAGTCGCGTCTTAGAAATTTAAATGAAAAAAATTAAAGCATTTATCTTATTTGTTTTTAAATCATTTTTGTGATGTAAATGTATTTTGAACTTTGAATGTGTTTATCTATATCATATTATGATTATATTGTATATTTATTCCTTTAGAAATAATGTTAGAATTATTAGGCAAGAATAATATTTATTTTGGATTTACTAAACCTACTAGGATTCATAAAAGGATAGAATATTTATTAGGGTATTAAGTTATTAGGAGATAATTTAAAATTATATTTTATGAATAAAATAGACCTTTTATTTGTGATATACATGTTTTAGGAAAGAAATCTAGTTTTAGTTATCCTTATCCTAATTTATCTAGGATTGAATCTCTTATATGGTAAGTGATAGAATATATTCTATATAAAATAGATATGGACGAAAATAAATATGGATAAAATATATTTGATATCATATTTTATTAGGGATGGTTGGATAATGATTTTTAGGCTTATAAATACCCCTTAGTCGCTCATAATATAAACTTTTCGAAAATCTGTCAGCATACCTGCGAATTGTTTCAAGAATTATTTACGTACCTTCCCGATAACATATCGTGGTGAAATTTTATAAGGAGGTTCCTAGGTATGTATTTTATATCTCTGTAAATTTTCGTGGTTTTTGGACAAGTTGTTATATTTTTAATGAATTTCCACATTTATACTGCTGAAAACTAATGTTTTCTGGATAGATATTAGTAAAACATTTATATCTCTTTGCAAAAATATGGTATTGATTTGATTCTTTTTCCTAAATACTCTATACACATAGGAGTTTCTCAAAATATTTATTTTGTATTTTTAACATGCTTTTACGAAAGCAGTTTATTACAAACCTTCCATGGTTAAGCAAAGAATTTCATGAGGTGAAGCAGTTTTGAGTGAAAATTGATTTGTATATTATGAATACATCACTTATCTATATGGTTTGAAATTTTGATATGATATGTCTATGTATGTCTCCTAGATGTTTGTTAAATCTTAGAATTTTTAGAGTATGTTTAGTCCCTGAAACGTATAGATGAATGACAATAGGTCAGAAACCGATTATGTTAGCACAGTAGATATTGTTTTGGTTATAACTTTTAGAGGACATATTATTTTAGTATGAAACAAATTTTGATATGTTTTAGACTCATTAAGGAATATGTATGCAGAAAATTTGAATTTATAGAATTTATTCATGTTCTGTGGAATTTTTCTAAAATATGTATTCTGCACGAGTTAAGATAGAACATAGAAACCTAGTTTTCAGATATGATATGTTGTAACCTAATAACTATAGGTGTCGATATACTTATTTTCATTCCATGTACAAAAAGATTAATTGTTTCAAAGCATGAAAATCATATGTACGTGATTAAGAATTTCATAAATAATTAAGTCAAGCTTTATTATAGGACAGGCGCGCAAGGCTTAATCACTTGATATACATCTTTCATTCACTCAAAAAGGTTAAGGTGGGGTTTACTTTTATCCTTATTATATACTATATCGTTTTTCTCATGCGTTATTCAGTACAGGCAGAGCCTTCGGGCAAATCAAGAGCAGGGCAATTCAGAGCAGTAAAACCTTCGGGTTAGCCTTCGGGCAAATCATAGTAGAAAAACCTTCGGGTTAGCCTTTGGGCAATTCAGAGCAGTAAAACCTTCGGGTTAAGCCTTCGGGCTTGCATGTCTAATTTCTCATGTTAAATTCTTTATAGTTTATAGTTTGGATAATTGTTGATCCCACTGAGTAGTTGTACTCACCCCTTAATATTTTCACCTTTTCAGATCATGGTCCGGCAGATGCTTGAAGTGGCGGATGGTGATGGTCACAATCATGAAAGGATATAAAATATTTTCATGTTAACGCTTTAATTTTAGTTTTCGTATTGAACTATGCATTTGTCTTTATTTAATTCCGCGAACTAGTAGGTGCACATGTTTATGACTTCCGCTATTTTATTATATGCATTTTAAAACCTTTTTTTTTATATATAATTCTAGTATTTTTGAAAAAAATATATATATAAATTAAGATAAATTACATGTTATGCACGAGGTAACGTCCCCTTAAAAGTTATGAAAATTGGGTCGTTACAGATTGGTATCAGAGCAGGTTTACTTTCCTGTAGACTTGTTACATGTTATGCAGGAAATTGACCATCATCACTGCCACAGCATCGTACCGGCGAGGTAAGAAAGATTTTTTCTAAGTTAATTGTGAAGCATAATATTGAAAGCATGTTTTTCTTGCATGACACGAGCATGATTATTATACAAGTATATTATGTAAAATATTTAAAGTCCTCGAAAATGTTGCCTTAAGAATGAGAACTTAGATGCCTTACATAGTTGAATTTTATATGAACAATAGGAAGATGCCTCCGATAAGAAACCCATTAAGTAGTGAAGGGATAAGAGATAACCCTCTAGAGAACCTTAACAATCTACAGCTGCTGGAGGCTATGAGGTAAATGTTCCAGCAATGCCAAGGAGGAGATCTAACTATAGTTAGCAAACCTTATTACCTCAGGAAACATTTTAGTACTTAATCAATTAGTTGTAGTTCTTTTTTTTTTATTCCGGAGCGTCGGATTCCGTCATATCGAAAAGATTTTACGATAAAGTAACCGAAAAATGCGAAGAGGAGGTTGCAACATGAAAGGTCGGGTTTCCTGTTGGCGAGGCAAAGGAAACAAATCGTCGAGTAAAAGGAGCAACACTGAAGATCGATGGCGAGATCTTGAAAGCAGATTTGTACATCCTGGAGATGAAGGGCTTCGACGTCATATTGGGATTGGATTGGCTCAGTAAGCACGATGCGGTTATCAGATGCAAGGATCGTGAAGTTGTTTTTCCAACACCAGATGGAAATCAATTCTCGTTTTACGGAAGTAAAAGAAAGAGAGGACTACATATCATAACTGCAATGAAGGCCACCAAGATGATGAGGAAGAAGGATTGTCAAGCATATTTGGTGAATATTACAAGCACAAAGACGGAGGAAATAACCATAAATGAGATCCCAGTGGTGAGGGAATTTCCTGATGTGTTCCCTGAGGAACTAAGTGGTCTTCCCCCAGATAGGCAAGTGAAATTCAACATCGACGTAATGCCTGGAGCGACCCCTATCTCGAGAGCGCCATACAGAATGGCACCGATGGAGTTACAGGAACTTAAGATACAACTACAAGAGTTGTTAGACAAGGGACATATTCGTCCAAGTGTATCACCGTGGGGAGCGCCTGTGCTTTTCGTCAAGAAAGATGGAACTATGCGTATGTGCATAGATTACCGTGAGCTCAACAAGTTGACAATCAAGAACAAATACCTGTTGCCAAGAATTGAAGACCTCTTTGATCAACTAAAAGGCGCGGGAATCTTCTCAAAGATTGACTTAAGGTCCGGATATCATCAGCTGAAGATTAAGGAGAGTGATGTGCCGAAGACAGCTTTTCGAACAAGATACGGTCACTATGAGTTTACTGTGATGCCTTTTGGACTGTCTAATGCACCTGCAGTTTTCATGGATTTGATTAACAGAGTATTTCATCAATATTTGGATCAATTCATAATTATCTTCATCGACGATATCTTAGTATACTCAAAAGATCAGAGCCAACATGAAGAGCATCTCAGAATTGTGTTGGAGACTTTAAGAAAGGAGAAACTATATTCCAAGCTCAAGAAATGTGAGTTTTGGCTTAATCAAGTAGTATTCCTTGGTCACGTAGTGACTGCACAAGGAATAGAAGTGGACCCAGCAAAAATCGAAGCGGTTAGTAACTGGAAGGCACCAATGAATGCAAGCGAGATCCGAAGTTTCTTGGGATTAGCAGGATATTACCGGCGGTTTATTGAAGGGTTCTCAAAGATAGCAAGGCCACTTACTCAACTTACCAGAAAAGGGATCAAGTTTGAGTGGAATGAAGAGTGTGAGAGGAGTTTCCAAGAATTGAAAGGGAAGTTAACTACAGCACCGGTACTCACCATTCCTGACGGAACTGAAGGGTACGTAATCTATTGCGATGCCTCAAAACAAGGACTTGGATGTGTCTTGATGCAACATGGGAAGGTCATAGCTTATGCTTCGAGGCAACTGAAGACGCACGAACTGAATTACCCTACACATGATCTAGAATTGGCAGCTGTGGTCCATGCTTTGAAGATTTGGAGACATTACCTATATGGAGGCAAGTGCGAGATATATTCTGATTACAAGAGTCTCAAGTATCTGTTTACACAGAAGGAATTGAACATGAGACAAAGAAGGTGGCTCGAACTAGTGAAAGATTACGACTGCACAATTCATTATCATCAGGAAAAGCAAACGTCGTAGCTGATGCTTTGAGCAGGAAAGAGAGTTTGACCGCCCTATATACTTCCCGAATGGTTGAAGAGTTTGTAAAGATGGAAATTGAAGTTGTACCGTCGACAGAAGACACTACTACTAAGTTAGCAGCTATGAAGATCCAACCTTTGTTAAGGGACCAAATTCGGGAAGCACAAAAGAGAGATAGGTTTTTATGCAAGATAAGAGCTCAAGTTCTGGAAGGGCAGAATAAGGGGTTTGAGATTGCAGCAGACGGCACGTTGATGTTCGAGAGAAGGATCTGTGTACCAAAGGGAAGTGAAATGATGAGGGAGATTTTAGAGGAGGCACACAACACGCCATACACTGTCCATCCTGGAGGGACAAAGATGTATCATGATTTGAAGAGCCACTTTTGGTGGAGGAATATGAAGAGAACTATTGCAGAATTCATACAAAGTTGTATGACTTGCCAACAAGTGAAGGCTGAACACCAACGACCATCCGGCTTATTAAAGCCGCTTGATATACCTCAATGGAAGTGGGAGGAGATATCCATGGACTTCGTGGTAGCATTACCCAAAACTCAAAAAAGGAAATCATTCAATTTGGGTAATTGTGGATAGACTCACGAAATCGGCTCATTTTCTCGCCGATGAAGATGACCGATAATATGGATCGATTAGCACAAATCTATATAGATGAGATTGTTAGGCTACATGGAGTGCCTACCAGTATTGTATGTGACCGCGATCCGAGGTTCACATCTAAATTTTGGAATAGTTTGCAAGCTGCTATGGGTACTAAGTTGAAGTTTAGTACCGCCTACCATCCACAGACTGATGGACAGTCTGAAAGAACTATTCAGACTTTGGAAGACATGTTGCGAGCATGTGTCATGGATTTTGGAATCAATTGGGAGAAACATTTGCCTTTAGTGGAATTTGCATATAATAATAGCTATCAATCAAGCATAGGGATGGCACCTTTTGAAGCATTATATGGAAGGAAGTGTAGATCACCTCTGCATTGGGATGAGGTTGGTGAGAAAAGAATACTGGGACCCGAGATCGTAGAAAGGACCGTAGGAGTCATTGCAAAGATTCGAGAGAGAATCAAGATTGCTCAAGACAGACAAAAGTCCTATGCTGATTTGAAGAGGAAGGACATAGAATTTGAGAAGGGTGACAAAGTGTTCCTCAAATTGTCACCAATGAAAGGAGTAGTGCGAATTGGAAAGAGAGGGAAGCTTAGGCCTCGATACATTGGACCGTTTGAGATACTCAAAAGAATTGGAGAAGTGTCATACGAGTTGGCATTACCGCCCAGTTTGACGTCCATTTATAATGTTTTCCATGTGGCGAACTTGAGGAAGTATGTGCATGACCCAAGCAATATAGTCAAATGTGAAGAATTGGAGTTGAACAAAGATTTGTCATATGAAGAGACGCCAAATGCCATCTTAGACCGAAAGGTTATCCGACTTAGGAACAAAGAAGTGCCATTAATTAAAGTTCTTTGGAGTAGACATGATGCAAGTGAGGCGACATGGGAAATAGAAAAGGACATGGAACTAAGATATCCGAACTTTATAGGCAAAGGTAATTAATTTTCGAGGACGAAAATTTTATAAGTAGGGGAGATTGTAACACCCCGAAATTTTCTAAATAATAATAATAATAATAATAACAACTATAAAATAAAAATTTTCATTTGCATCTCATGCATGATATCTTGTGGTAAGTCCTATAAGTCGCGCCTTAGAAATTTAAATGAAAAAAATTAAAGCATTTATCTTATTTGTTTTTAAATCATTTTTGTGATGTAAATGTATTTTGAACTTTGAATGTGTTTATCTATATCATATTATGATTATATTGTATATTTATTCCTTTAGAAATAATGTTAGAATTATTAGGCAAGAATAATATTTATTTTGGATATCCTAAACCTACTAGGATTCATAAAAGGATAGAATATTTATTAGGGTATTAAGTTATTAGGAGATAATTTAAAATTATATTTTATGAATAAAATAGACCTTTTATTTGTGATATAGATGTTTTAGGAAAGAAATCTAGTTTTAGTTATCCTTATCCTAATTTATCTAGGATTGAATCTCTTATATGGTAAGTGATAGAATATATTCTATATAAAATAGATATGGACGAAAATAAATATGGATAAAATATATTTGATATCATATTTTATTAGGGATGGTTGGATAATGATTTTTAGGCTTATAAATACCCCTTAGTCGCTCATAATATAAACTTTTCGAAAATCTGTCAGCATACCTGCGAATTGTTTCAAGAATTATTTACGTACCTTCCCGATAACATATCGTGGTGAAATTTTATAAGGAGGTTCCTAGGTATGTATTTTATATCTCTGTAACTTTTCGTGGTTTTTGGACAAGTTTTTATATTTTTAATGAATTTCCACATTTATACTGCCGAAAACTAATGTTTTCTGGATAGAGATTAGTAAAACATTTATATCTCTTTGCACAAATATGGTATTGATTTGATTATTTTTCCTAAATACTCTATACACATAGGAGTTTCTCAAAATATTTATTTTGTATTTTTAACATGCTTTTACGAAAGCAGTTTATTACAAACCTTCCATGGTTAAGCAAAGAATTTCATGCGGTGAAGCAGTTTTGAGTGAAAATTGATTTGTATATTATGAATACATCACTTATCTATATGGTTTGAAATTTTGATATGATATGTCTATGTATGTCTCCTAGATGTGTGTTAAATCTTAGAATTTTTAGAGTATGTTTAGTCCCTGAAACGTATAGATGAATGACAATAGGTCAGAAACCGATTATGTTAGCACAGTTGATATTGTTTTGGTTATAACTTTTAGAGGACATATTATTTTAGTATGAAACAAATTTTGATATGTTTTAGACTCATTAAGGAATATGTATGCAGAAAATTTGAATTTATAGAATTTATTCATGTTCTGTGGAATTTTTCTAAAATATGTATTCTACACGAGTTAAGATAGAACATAGAAACCTAGTTTTCAGATATGATATGTTGTAACCTAATAACTATAGGTGTCGATATACTTATTTGCATTCCATGTACAAAAAGATTAATTCTTTCAAAGCATGAAAATCATATGTACGTGATTAAGAATTTCATAAATAATTAAGTCAAGCTTTATTATAGGACAGGCGCACAAGGCTTAATCACTTGATATACATCTTTCATTCACTCAAAAAAGGTTAAGGTGGGGTTTACTTTTATCCTTATTATATACTATATCGTTTTTCTCATGCGTTATTCAGTACAGGCAGAGCCTTCGGGCAAATCAAGAGCAGTAAAACCTTCGGGTTAGCCTTCGGGCAATTCAGAGCAGTAAAACCTTCGGGTTAGCCTTCGGGCAAATCATAGCAGAAAAACCTTCGGGTTAGCCTTCGGGCAATTCAGAGCAGTAAAACCTTCGGGTTAAGCCTCCGGGCTTGCATGTCTAATTTCTCATGTTAAATTCTTTATAGTTTATAGTTTGAATAATTGTTGATCCCACTGAGTAGTCGTACTCACCCCTTAATATTTTCACCTTTTCAGATCATGGTCCGACAGGTGCTTGAAGTGGCGGATGGTGATGGTCACAATCATGAAAGGATATAAAATATTTTCATGTTAACGCTTTAATTTTAGTTTTCGTATTGAACTATGCATTTGTCTTTATTTAATTCCGCGAACTAGTAGGTGCACATGTTTATGACTTCCGCTATTTTATTATATGCATTTTAAAACCTTATTTTTTTTTTATATAATTCTAGTATTTTTGAAAAAAAAAATTAAATTAAGATAAATTACATGTTATGCACGAGGTAACGTCCCCTTAAAAGTTATGAAAATTGGGTCGTTACACTCTCGGTCTTGGAATGGTGTAAAGATGATGTGATTTTCGTTCGTCTCCTCTCCTATATATAAGGCGGCTCCTTTTCCTTGTAGAAATAGAATTTTTATATCTAATATGGAAAGATATTAATTAGATAAATCATATTCAATTCTTTCCATGTCATCTCTTTCCTTATCCTCCACCTTCATTCTCTATAATTTCGTCTAAAAATCAATCTTTTAACCCCAAATTCGTGTTTGCCACCTCAGCATCTTGTCATCGCCACGTCAGCACTAAAATCTGCAAGACAGCACAGAAAATACGATCCAACTGGCCAAGTGGACGCCAAAACAGACAAAATTTGTATAGTATGAATTTGACTCATCAAATAGCACGAATTAAGACTTATCAATAGTACTGACAGCGTACGACAAGCTCCATCCATTTTCTCCACCACCATCAACGGAAGAACAGAAGTAGGCAAGTCCTGACACAACCCTCTAATGCAACTCACCAGTCTATTCTTCAATGCAGCAAATCTATTTGCAAAGAATTCCTCGAATGTGAGCAGCACCATGGGCTGTCCTCTTTCGCCTTCTTGGCCTTTATGTTGTAGCCGGTAATGTCGATACTGCCCCTTGGGGCTATGGAGGAAGCAGATCATCTCATTCACGTTGGCTTTCCATCCGTTCACCGGAGACAAAACACGAGCTAGCTCCTTCACACGATGATCAAGAAACACTTCGTGTAGCTCTTTATGCTCATTAATCATCATTCTCTTGCTGTTTCCGAACAGAAGTACGTCTCCCAATCCGTACTTCTCGTGCTCGAGCTTGCTAGTGAGAATACTCATCAACCTTCTAGCCACACTCCTAATACAGCAACGTTTGTAGGAGCACAAATCACTGTCCTGCATTTCAATCTTAACAGAGTGAATGCTAAAGAAGAGATTGTTTTCGTCTTTCCTGTTCCGGGTGGACCCCATATCAGATTCACACTACTTCTATGTCGGCATTCTGTTAGTGAAACACAGTTTGAAACAGCAGCCTTCTGGGAATCATCAAGGTCAAATGATGTAATTATGTTTCTTGCCACTGTCATATTAGTACTGCTTTTACCATTAGTGGAAGAACAAATACTACAATCCTCTTCTACCTGCATAATATAAATGTTTTAATAAAATCCCATTTTTAAAACTTTAATGTAAGATAACATAGCAAGTTAAGAAGCAAAAATCTTACATTTGGATCAAGTGAGAACCGAGGTGATGATATTCTTTTTCCCTCCTTCACCGGAATTCAATGCATTCCAAATTCGAAAGTTGGTGTTCAAGTTTGTAATACACACAACAAAGAGTCTGGCTCCCTTTCCCTTTCCGAACAATATTGGTTTGGAGGAGGTGATTGTCGTCTTCCTACGCGAAGCACGTTCAACTAAGGCGAGTGTGTAAGGTGCTTTAGGCCTATTCAAATCAGTGATACATTTCGGTTTCACATCAGTTAACACAATCAAATCTGCAGACTGAGGTTCGTATCTAACGCTATTGTTATCTCCCTTTGTTTTCAAATGCAATTTGTACAGCAAACTTTGAGCTTGATCACGTGATCCTTTTGGTTTCTTGATGGAGAGGATCTCACTAGCCGGTGCAGAGTGGATAGCCGTCAGATTGGAACGCAGATCAGCATGAATATCTTCAACGAGTGGGATGATGAACGAAGTCAAGTAATGATTTGGAGATGAAAATGTCTCTGGGATTGGATCAATCTGCATGCAAATTAAATTACAATCCAACTATTACTACGAAGTTCGGAAATATTAAGAATGCAAGAAAGATAGCTTTCATACCTTGTCCTTACACAGATCTTTGTTCATGATATCAGCAATAGACCATGAAAATATAAAATCAGTTAATCGTGGAGTTTTGTCTTCTTTCTTCTTCGTCGTCGAACTCATCATCTTCAATCAACACAGTTACACAAATCCTAACTTTTGTTTCAGATTTCTCAGTTTTGAGTTGGGCACTCTCTCTCTATATGTGGTTTTAAGACAAAAACTGTAACTTTGTGGGTAGAGATTGTAGGCAATGATTTTTTCTTATAAATATTTATCAATTAATATAGTTTTATATAAAAAATCTTCAGATACTGATTATTGAGAACCAGAACCAAATGCCCACTTAATTATAAATCCACCTTGTGCTTGGGTTCAAACTTGTTTCATGCAAGTATCCATTCATACAACAAATAGTAACTAATTATATATTCAATTAATTCACATGATCAAGAAAATATAAAAAATATTTATATTTACAAACTGATATGATGTTAAAATAAGTGTTATCATTTACTTTTAAAGAAGACATAATTACTATCAAATTAAATTTTAATATTAGAGATCCCAATTATTTATCACAAATTTTATTATGAAAACTCGTCGTAGCTACTCCCTCCGTCCCAAAATTCTTATTCACTATTCTATTTCGGGTTGTTCCAAAAATTTTATTCACTTTCATTTTTTAGTAAATTATTACATATAATTTTTTAACTTTACACCACTATATGGGTTCAATTCTCAACAATATCACTATGTGATTTATCTTGTACCTGTCACATTAAGGGTGGTTGAACCTCATGTATGGTTTGCAGGCTACTGCACAAAGAGCAGAGTTTATTAATGCGCATCAAAAGTAGCAGTTGCGGGTTTTACAAAAAAAAAATTTACTTAAAAATCGTGCAAAAAATAAAGTGGACAAAAATTTTAGTATGGAGTGACTATTCATCTGATCGCTAGCTACAAGTGAGAGACACATACAATTGTTTTTAGATTGTGCTTAATTTATTCCTAGCAAATTAAACAATTAAATTATCGAAAGAATCTCTACCCTCTGAGGATCAATCTCGAGGCACACGATGCCATTAAACACAAACTGATTTCAAAACTTGAGCTGAATAACTGCTAAACCGCGCAACCGTAAATCCTCTCTCCATCTCCAAATTCTACAAAATATGCCAAAAGATGAGATGAAGAAAACAGAATGGCTACTCCAATTCTTGAACCACACTCCAATCGAAGCAGAACTCCAAAATACTACGACTTCCACAGTTTCGCCACCTCCGGCTGCCCCATCACCCTCACAGGCCCATTTCGCGACAATGTACGCCGCTTCCTCCAAGTTTGCGCGGAGCTCGAGCACAATCTCGGCGGCATGCCGGTTTGGCGCACTTTATTGGTGTACGAGAGCAAGGTGCTTCCCCTTTACACCATTGAAGAAAATGTTCACCATTCTTCCGATCGGCCATTCTGCAACCACTGCCGCTCCGTAGGTCAGTCTAATTTGATTATCCATTTCTTTTTCTTGCTTTCTTTAAATTTGAAGGGTTTTGGAGGGTTGTGAAAAAATTCGTGAATTTCTTGTTTTACTATGAAGTTTGTGGTTAATAGGGTGGAGCCACCACTTTGTATCGAAAAGGAAGTACCATTTGATCATTCCGGCGAATGATGAGTGGGATGGTTTGATGGATGAGGGCGTTCTTGATCTACAGACCCATCTCTTGCACGGTATGATCCACTGCAATGGGTTGGGCCATTTGGTTTGTATCAATGGTATTGAAGGGGGTTCGAGTTTCATCCATGGTAAAGAAACTATGGATCTTTGGGACCGCATTTGTATGACTCTTGGTGTAAGGTAAGTAGAAAATGTAACTAGAGTTGTTGTTTTTTCTTTAATCTCTTGAAATTTAGTTATTGTTATGGTGGTTGATATGTGAGGTTGATCAATTGAATTTGGCATGAATTGTAGCCTCTTAGGTTTGGATGAGATTAAGGTGAAATTGTAGTGATTTGAGAATTGTTTCAAATGAATTAGGTGTGAATTGCAGCCTCTCAGAATGTGATGAGATTAAGGTGAAATTGAAATTATTTGGGAATTGTTTCAAATGAATGTGGTGTGAATTGTAGCCTCTTTGATTGGGATGAGATTAAGACTAGTACTTAACTTTTTGTAGGCAAGTTACAGTGGAAGATTTGTCAAAGAAGCACAAAATGGACCTAAGGTTGCTCTATGGAGTCGCTTATGGGCAGTCCTGGTTCGGTAAATGGGGATATCGATTCTTCAATGGGAGTTTTGGTGTGAAGGAGCATAACTATGAAATAGCAATGGCTCTTCTCAGCTCCATTGAGCTTGATCAAGTCATCAAAGATAATGCATGCTCGGCTATCAAACAGATAGTCCACCATTATAGAGATATGAGCATCACACGTTTAGTTACAATTAGAGATTTATTCAGCTTCATGCTTACTCTAAAGTTGACAACTCCAAATTACACTAAAGTTTCCTTCTCCACCCCTATTAGAATATGTTCTTCGAAATCCCCTAAACTTCCTCTCAGAAGCACCCAATTTAGAAAGGAAAAACCCACAAAGTTGAGAAGGTTTTCTAAAATTGCTGCTAAGATGGACAGCAGATGGCCAGTTAGAAGACTTGAGCACGTTGCAGAGGTCATAGTCGAAGCTCTCAAGGAAAAGAGAGCATTAAACAAGGCTTGCAGTAGTGGAATGACAAGGCAGGAGGCCCGTGATGCAGCACGCCTCCATGTTGGTGATACCGGATTGATAGACCACGTCCTAAAGGCGATGAATAATGTAGTCGTCGGGAGCTACATTGTTCGTCGTTCAGTGAACAGATCGACTAAGATTCTTGAGTATACTATTCAAGATTCCAAGGGTGATCACAAACCGGTTGATCACTCAAAAGTTAAATGGCCAATTCCGACATGTGGTTTTTGTCCCGGAAGAGATGTTTACTATGATATTTTCTATATGTATAGTAATGTTCTGCTGCACATGCACTACCCGGAGTCTGAACCAGTTCAATTGGCTGCTCAAACGGTTCTTCACAGTAAGCATTTTGTGAAGGAGTTTCCCTTTAGAGATGAAGATGATGAGTCTCTGAAATTCATGTGCAGATTAATATTGACTCCAACTGATCTCATTACTGATGTTGCTTACGACTTCAAACCAATGGAGTACGTAGACGTCCCTCTCTACGCTACAGTTGGTGATCTCAAGATAGCGGTGCAGAACGCTTTTCGTGACACGTACTGCGTGCTTGAGAAGGTTCTAGTAACCGAGATTTTAGAGCTGGAGGGGATGGAAGATGAGGAAGTTCTGTTTGGCGTAGTTGAGTCGGGCATGGAGCTACACGCGAAGGGTTCCGTATTAGATGTGAAAGATAGTTTATTTTTGAGGTGTGAAGGTGGAAATGAGAAATGGACAGTTAAGTGCAAGTGTGGGGCAAGAGATGATGATGGGGAAAGAATGCTTGCTTGTGATATATGTGAGGTTTGGCAGCATACACAATGCTGCGGTATTGAAGAAGCTGAAGCGGTTCCAAAATTGTTCGTATGCGAGACGTGCTGCTGCTCTCTTATAAAGGTGCAAACATGTGGTTTGGCTTACAACTACAACTCTTATGAGGGCTTCTTTGCTGCAGATTCATGCTCATGAGGTTGGTTTTAGAATATCATTTACACTGTAAAAAAATCTACATTCTTTGGAAAGAAATGATTTTTGCAAGATTAACATGTAGTTAGAGTCATTTTTAGCATCATATTCATATAATTGTGAGTATTTTATGATGTGAATCAGAGTTCAGAATCTTTCTTGAATCTTCTGCTGAATGTTTAAATTTATGATAACTTAGAACAGATTTGAATAGCTATAGTTTCTTGAGGAAATTCACTATCATATTGAGTCAAATTAGGACAGCAAGTAACAGATTTCAACGGAAAGAGAAAAGTATTACAGTATCCTTAAATGTGAGTTTGTTTACAAAGAATTGAAAGAATTTCTACAAAAATTTGGTATGATTGTATATGTATTTAGTTTCTGTATTTTCATGTACAGCACTACTAACAAAATCTGAGATTAGCTCCTAAATTAGCACAAAATTAGTCTCCCCTCTTGATGAACTTGAATCCCATGGATGAATCAAAGCAATCCAGCTTATCTCTGAACAGATTCATCAGTTTTAGCAAATCAGTAACTTTCTCCTTCAGCCCTTCACCACTCCCAATCTGCAGAACAACCAAGAGCTTCTGAAAAGCCCCAAGCTGCACTGCCTCAACAAGGGCTTTCTCATTCACTCCCAAGCAGAGCTTCCAGAGGCTCGAGATGGAAGATTCTGTCGCGCTATCTGAGATCCGTAGAATCTTCTTCACGAGTATTGGGACTGTTAGCGCGTTCTCATTCGCGCTCTCCTTCCCTTCTTTCGAGCTGCAGATGCTGTCCATCACACATAAGGCCTTTTCACAAACACTCTTGTCTCCATCAACAAGAATTTCGAGAAGCAGAGGAATTAAGCCCATTTGGACAAATCTCAATGAGGTTTCAACGCTAGAAGAGATCATGTAATGAATAACCACTAAACTTGCTTTTGTAGCTCGAGGGCAGATTGGGACTTTCACTATCTGGAAGAGAGTTTCTTCAATCCCTTGAATTCCCATTAGGCCATCCACACACCCTTCATCTGCTGAGACTAAATCCTTCAACACACAAATTGCATTTTGCCTTGAGGAGAGATCTTCTTCACTCTTCAAAAACCACGCCATGCAACGTAGAGAAGCCGCGCTTTTCAACTTCGAAACTCCTCCTCCATCGACCGGAAAAGCCCATGTTAGTGCAGACAAGATCTCCTTGAGTAGAACCACGTTTTCGTTGTCCGAAAAACGCGCGAAAGACTCGAAGGAATTCGCCAATGCCGAGCCGACGCCGTTCGAGACTATGCACCTCTTGTTAAGCTCGCTTTCCTTAGCTGAATTCTTGATCTTCCCCAACAAGTCTGAACACTTTCTTGCATCTCTCGACCGCGCGGCGGAATCTATTTTCGAGCAAATCTCGGAAACCTCGTACCGGCTGATCGGAATCCGAGGAGTGGGGATTCTCTCAACTCCGTGGGACTTGTTCTGCACGCACCAATCTTGAATCATTTTTCTGATTGAGTGATTTGGGATTTGATCGAAGTTTCTCAAGGTTTGGTTGGTGACCGGACATGTGACGTGGCCGGCGTCGATCCACTTCTCGATGCTTTGGCGATCGTACGTGATGCCGGTCGACAAAGTGACCGGATCTTTCATTAAATCGAGCGAAATTGGGCACTTGAAATGATTCGGAATCGTGAGCTCCAAATCTTGGCTGAGCATCTTAGCAGCCTCGCTCTTCCCGGAGCCGCTGCGGCCGCCTCTCCGCCTCCACGAGAAAGTCATTTCTCAATAAGATTGTTGTGTGAATTTGATGATTTTGGTTCTTGTTGAAAGTTGAAGTTTTATGTTGATTGTTGTTGATGATGATGATAAAGGAAATGTTGGATTGCATTTATATATATGTAGAGAGAGAGGAGAGAGAGATTGTCAAAAGGGACATGAGTAGTGGAAATTAGGGGGATAATTTGGACTAAGGAATATTAGGAATAAGAATTGAATATTTGACCGTTGAAGATTTGAATTTTTTGGAACTCCATTTGTTGCTGAGCGGAAAAATGAGCAGGCTTTGGTTTTGACTTGCTGGCCGTAAAACGGGTCAGCGTGCGTGGGTAGTCGGTGCTGACCGGATTGCAATCGAGTCGGCTCCACCGTTGGATCAGGAGTTGAATAAATCAACGAAGAGTATGCCTCCACGTTGTGGAGGGCGGTTGGCCAACCATGTTTAAATTTTTTTAGTTTAATCCCCACGCCCTTCTGTATTGATGCCTTTATTCCACCTAATTTTTTAAGTATTTAAATTGAAATCGTTGCTTATATTATAATTTATACCGGATTATATATATTTTTACCCACTTTTCAATAAAAATAAATAATGGGACAACTAACTTTGTGGAGCGTGTCACCTATGGTTAGCCTAGGGTGGTTGAACTCTCCTGTGTGGTTTGCAGGCTACTGCATAAGGAGCGGGGTTTACCCAGTGCGCACCGAAGGTAGCGGCTGCGAGTTCCACGTATCAAAAAAATAATAATAATAATAATGGGACAACTGAGACGGTGTAACTACCCCACCCCTGAAAAAATACACTAAAAAGAAAGAATTATATATTCATTACGCTCCCAAAATAATTTTTTTAGTGAAAAGATCGTTTTATCAATCGAATTAAGCATTTGTTAATCGATTTCATGCATGTTTTACGAAATTCTATACTTCGTCTCTTTTCTCTTTCGTTTCCCCCTCTACATGTAGTTCGTAAATGATACTCCCTCTGTCTCACTTATTTTACAATATTTGGGATTGAGCGCGGAGTTTAAAATAGTAAAGTAAAGATGTAAAGTAGCTGTGTAATAAAAGATAATAGGTCCACTTGTTTGGGATAATTGTGTTTCACTTATTTTTTTCTATTTTAAAAAACGTTGCAAGATGAGTGTGACAGCTCAAAAAGAAAAATGTTAAGATGGGTGGACGGAGGAAGTATTAATCATAAATTAATACTCCATCAGTACCATTTCTTAATTATAAACAAAGTACAATGAAGTTTGTACATTTTTATGGACTATCATTGTTTTGGGCAAACACCCTCGAGTCTTCGACCCAAAATACAATAACTAATCATAAAAACGTTCAACGGTGGAGGGGAAGACTAACATCTATACTTTTATTTATTTATTTTAATTTTTAAATCTAAAAATAACCTCTCAAATGACTCGAAGAAAATACGGATGTCAATTCGATTAAATCGAATCAAATCGATCCGAAAATTCGCTTAATCTGGGTTTCAATTTTTTATTTTGTAAAACCAAATAACGAATCAGAATATTCGGTTTGGTTCGTTTCAGTTTTGGTTTTAATAGAAATTTAGAGGAGACAAAAAAATTGACAAAAGAGAATGCATTATACTAGTGTTTTGCAAAATTTATATACATATTTTCTCTCTCCTAAATTTATATCCAAGATATAATTATAACAATACTTGTATTAGTTAAAAGAGATATGAAAATGATTTGATTAGACAAAATGTATATAAAATATGTTTAATATACAAAAAAAATGAAAATATTCCATTTCGGTTTGATTCGGTAACCAGATAATCAAACTGAATATTGAATCAAACACTTTTAGTTCGGTTCGATTCGATTAGTTAACTGACCATATTGATAGCTCTAGAAAAATACGACAATAAATATTGTATTTAGGAAACAAAATTATCACAACATAATTGAAATACTAGCAACTTAGTTTAGTCCGAACCATTTCAAACTTAGTGAACCTATCAAAAAACAATAAATTAAATGCATAAATAATAATGTATTTATATGATTAATAAACTAGTTAAGACTTAAGAAGACTATTCTCACGATAAGCGTTTGAATCTCTACGTCGTTTATGGTTAAATCTACTATTAACCTCACGAAAAGCGTTTGAATCTCTACGTCGTATAAAATATTAATGATTACTTATTTTTAAGAAACTTCTACATTTAACTAGACGGTCAACAAGAAAAATAAATAAATAAATAAACTGAAGTATTGGTTTTTCAAACTATGGCTACATATGTTGATATCTAGAACCTTAAAAAGAAGTGATCGTTTTACCTAAATTCTTACATTGAAAGTAGCTTCATCTCATCTTGCTTTCCCAACTTATATTTCTAGCCACAACAATATTGTCACTAGTGGTCGGTCGACTATGTTGCATGGATACGGGACACACGATACGAAATATGTTTTTAAAAGCTTAGGACATGATATTACGATTTGACACGGTGATTGGAATAATGTAAAATAAAGTAATTTTGTATTTTACATTAGTATTAGAAATACCGTATACTTAAATATATATATATATATAACACGACAATTGGAGCGTCATGTCGTGTTGTGTCGGATACTACGACACGTATCTAATACGATACGTTGAGATTTTCTAAAGTGACCGTACAACAGAGGTGGTCAATCATGTGTCTAAATTTGATACTATTAGTCTTTCCTATTTTGAATTAATATGTAGCTTTATTTTTTATGTTATAATTTTGATAATACATTTTGGAATATAATTAATCAGATAATCTCTTACATTACCCTGAATACAAATTCTATTTGTTCTTATAGAAAATAATAATACGAATGGATTTTAGATCCTATATTTCTTAGTCATGCTCCACTTTATATACTTTATTATAATATCCCCTTATAGTATTGTATACCGCGTTTATAATACTATATAACATTATTAATTTATTATTATATAACATAACATGCTCCTCCAATAATATTCTAGTGGCATAACTTTCGGTCAAAGGACAGTAGAACCAAATATGAAGGAAATAAAATATATTTCCAAACACTAAAAATAGAGAAAAAAAAAAAGAATTATGTTTTTTTAAGAAAAATGTGATCCCTCTGTCCCGCTATTTGTGGCTCACTTTCCCGAAAGGGGTGTCCCGTTATTTGTGGTCACTTTCCTAATTTGGTAAAAAATTATTATCATATATTCTACTCTATCATCTTCTCTCTTCTACTTTATTACATTATCTCTCATACTTTATCATCATTTCTCTCATACTCTCTCATTATCTTACTCATCTTCTCTCTCATACTTTATCATCTACTCTCTCTCATACTTTATCATTTACTTTCTCATACTTTATCATCTACTCTCTTAATTCTCGTGCCGAACATGAACACAAATAACGGAACGGAGAGAGTAAAATAATTGCATAATTCCGGTCGCAGTCGAGGTCCGGTAAGCTGGTCCACAATCTGAACTGTATGTGTGTAAGAATGCTTCAATTGACAGCTGATACAAAGCTGGAGAATTTTGTGAATCATTTTTAAGCCCATGTGAAGTTGTGGACCAGATGACAACACTCACATTATGTTATCCCAATCTTATTAGTACTTATCTTAAAGAATAAGTCACTTCCATCTCTCTCTCCTCTCTCCTCTCTCCTCTCTCATCTCTCTCGTGTGATTTTGATTGAGAAACGAATCAATGTCCGACTAGTAACTATTCACACATTGAATTGCTAATTATGTAGGATCCATTAATGATTAATGCATGTCTAAAAGTAAAAAAACCAAGTTCGCATATCGATGAATAAATAAAATACGAGACTGAAATATGAACAAAAACCCGAACAAGAAACGAGACGATACCACTATTTCATGACTAGCTTCAAGATATCAAGAATAAGAAATACTCCCTCTGTCCCATTAGTAGTGTCTCATTCCTTTTCGGCACGGTTATTAAGAAAATGATGTTTTGTGGTGTGTATTGTTTGACTTTTGAGTGGTTGATTCTTGTCCACATATTTCTTACCTTTTTTAGAAATGGGACACTTCTAATGGGACAACCAAAAAAGGGAAATAAGACACTACTAATGGGACGGAGGGAGTACATAGGTACAAAAATAGCAAGCTAAGACCAATCAAAATTAGAATCTCCAACCACTTAAAAATGCAAGCTTTCTTCACATGCAAACAAAGTCAAAAAAAAAGAAAAAAGAAAAACCCCAAAGAAGGTATAAGAATGGCCAACACACACAACTAAGTTACACTGAGGTAGAAGAACATCACAGAATAAACAAGTAAAATTAGCCTCAACAAATTACACCTTCAATCCTCCTTCACCTCCCATCAGCCGAAGTAAAAGACTCGGCAAACCCATACGGCCGCGTCGGTATGCTCGTGCTCGTGTTATCCAAGCTCGGAAGATACGAAGAGGACGACGAATCCATATGGCTTATCCCTTCAAACGCCTGCCACTTCTTGAGCGCTTGAGGCAACGACATTTCGAGGTCAATGCCATACGGATCCTCCGAGCTCTGATCGGTCGGTTTCCAGAGCTCGACGAGGGAGGAAAGTACGTTCACCGCGTGGCCCATGTCGGGCCTCTGATAAGGCTCCCTAGCGCCGCAGTGGCCGGCCAGCTCGGCAAGGGTGCTGATGTTTGCTAGGGTTTCCTCATCGAGGTCGATGGTGGGGTCGATCGCCTTACGGAACGTCTCCTTGTTGAGGTGCATTCTTCTGAACCATGTTACAAGATGCATGCTCTCTTCCGGTTGGCTCTCGTCGAGTGCCTTCCTTCCGGTTATCAGCTCCATCAGGATCACACCGAAGCTGAAGACATCGACTTTAGTAGTCACTCTCCCGGTAACTGCAAGATGCGCGGAAAGATCAAGAACAAGAGCCAATTAGGACAATGTTCGATGTTAAGCCAGCAACATTAATTCATATATGGAAAGGAGATGACACTATGAGGTCCCAAATTAAGCTAAAACTGCTTAAGAATTGTAGTCCCTCCGTCTGGCTAAAAGTGACTTGTTTTCCTTTTTGAACTGTCCCCCTAAAAGTGGCTCATTCTAAGAAAGACAATGTTTGTGTGGACCAAATTTAACTACCAAAAAGTCAAATAATCTACACATAACACCACACGTGCAGAAAAGAAACGAGCCACAAATACCGGGACGGAGGGAGTACCATTTAAATATAGAAAGAGCCTGATATACAGTATGATCAAGTTTCTCTACTTATGTCAAGCTATGTTACTGCAATATCAGATTCAAGAACAAGAGCCAATTGGGACAATGGTTGATTCTTAACTACTATTTAGTGAGTTGGGTGCTTAAAATTTGATCATTTTGACATAGAAAGAGCATGATATATATATAGTGTGATCAAGTTTCACTACTAATGCAAGGCTATGTAACTGCAAAAATCAGATTCATACTAGCAATTAAGTCAATAGATACAATCAAGAAAACTATAGGAGCTAGCAAAACTGAATCAGTATGATTGTAGTTGATGAGGGAATAGTTACCTGCATACTCTGGTGCAAGGTAGCCAAAAGTCCCAGCTATTCTTGTCTCAATGGAGGCTTTCCCTTCGGGAGCAAGGCGCACAAGGCCAAAATCGGCAACCTTGGCCCTCATATCATCTCCAAGTAGAATATTGGAAGGTTTAAGGTCCCTATGTATAAAGCTTTGGTGGGCTAATCCATGGAGGTACTCTACACCCCTAGCAACATCTAAGGCTATTGTCAACCTTCTCTTCCACTCCAATGGCTTCAACCCTTCCTCAGCCCAGTTGAAAAGATGGCTACTTAGAGTCCCTTGAGGCATGTACTCATACACAAGAAGCTTCTCATTTCCATCGAGGCAGTAACCAAGAAGAGCCACTAAATGTCTGTGTCGAACCTTCGTTAAAACAGCAATCTCGGACTTAAACTCAGCAACTCCCTTCCCAGCAATGACTCCACACTCCATTCTCTTCACTGCAATCTTTGTTCCATCATGGAGTTCTCCTTTATAGACCGTGCCAAATCCGCCTTGACCTAATATGTTATCTTGACTGAAATTATTAGTCACACTTTTCAAGACTTGAATTGAAATCACCATGTTTCCTGCTTCAACCAGTTGGATGTCATTCGTGTCACTAGCAGAAACCGTGTGAGTTTCGCTAGCAGCACCAACGGATACACTAGAGCCTGCAACCGTGATCTTCACACTCTCATTATCGGATCCAGAATGGCGAGGATGGATCACCATTGCGTTTGGGCTCTGAACTCTGCTGAAACGCTTCTGCTTGCTCTTGTACAAGCAGAAGCCTCCCACCCCAATCAAGCAAAGAACAAACAAACCACCAACAACGGAAATCACTACTACTCCAACTATACTTCTTGATTTCCTACTACTCTTCTGTGCATCAGTTTCAGAACTACCAACTCCAGAAGATGAGTCTGTGGAGTTTGAACCACCCTTATCTTTCCCAAGCTCAAGATTCCCATCAGTTTTAAGAATCGTATTACTTCTGAAAGTTGGTACTTTCCCATAAAGATGATTGTTAGAAACATCCAACTCAGCAAGAAAAGGTAGGGTAGTGAGCTCTTCAGGGATGGTGCCAGTAAGATTATTGTTGGCAAGAACAATCCTCTGCAGAGACTTAAGTGAAGCAAAAGAAGGAGAAATGGAGCCATTAAGGCCCATGTTCTCAAAGTTAACAATGGTGATATTCCCTTTGTTGCAATTTATCCCAAACCAATCAGCACAAGGATCATTCCCTTTCCAATTCTCAGACAACTTTCTAGGATAATCCATCAACTTCACAATGGAAAGCAATGTATCAACTCTAGGATCACAATCACCAGGCTGTGGCAAGCAAAAGCTATTAGTGTCAGCAGTTATATCCACAGCAACAAAATCCTTAAACTTAGGCATTGGCCCTTGCAGCAAGTTATTAGTCAAATTAACAACTTTCAACGATTCAAGATTCACCAAAGAGACCGGAACCAGCCCGGTGAATGAATTATCCCTCAAACTTAGAGTCTCTAAGTTCTTCAACCCAGAGAAGTCAGGCAATGGACCTGAAAATGCACTACCATGCAACCAAACCTCCTTCAAGAATGTCATGTTCTGCAAGACATCAATTCCTCCACTAAGTTTGAGCCCATTTAACCACAAAGACTCAACCTGAGACCCAGAAAGAGACAACGGAAGCTCTCCCACCAAGTTATTAAGAGCCAAATGCAAATTGATTAGGCCAGGAAAAGCATCCGGGGCAAAAAAAGATGGGATTTTGCCACTAATATTAGCAGAATTAGCAGAGAAATTCTGAAGGGTAGATGCATCTTTAAGGCTATCCGGAATTTCCCAAGCAGAAAAAGGATTGTTATCAATCTCTACTGACGTCAAAGACGACATGCCCATAAAAAAATCAGCAGGAATTGAAGTGAACTGGTTGTTGCTAAGCATTACAACTAGCAATGAACTCAATCCTTTCAAACTCGGTATAGGGCCAGAGATATTATTCCACTGCAGCTCTAAACGCTCGAGCTTGGTGAGAGAAGAGAGTTCTTGAGGGAGTGTACCTGCAAGATCCTGGTGCCCGATTTGAATCCGGGTGACCCGGTTCTCCGAGCAGAAGACGCGATCCCACTTACACGGATCCGGGTCGGACCACACAAGCCTATCTGGTGGGTTTAAGCTTTTCTTGAGCGCAAGCATGGCTGGGGCATCGTCTGAAAGTGAGTTTACGAACAGAAACGTGGAAAATAGCAGCAGTCCATGTAAGAAACAGCGCAAAGACTGAATCTTTGGCCCAGAATTAGGCTTCATTTGGATGAAATTTTGCAGAAGCTGTGGATTTATGAGACTTGTTTTTGTGAATGGCGCAAAGATGAAGAAAAGGGGGGCCTTTTTGGGAGTGTGAGAGCTCGGAAATTTGCCTGACCAGATTTAGCAAAGCTGCCTATGGTTTTGTCTGGTGGGTTGTGTTGAGTACCATAGGATTCGAAAAGGGACGAAAACTGAAGTGTAAAGCAAATGCAAAATATTTGTGAAGCTGCATTGAGAAAGGAGCTGGAGCACATGTAGAGATGGCCCCACTTTGTCAGATAATTTTGAGAAGAAAGATGACAGTGTTATAAAGCTGTAGATGATTCTTGGTAACATGGCCAAATTATGTGTGTGTCACTATTATACTCATTTCCTCTAATTTTGCAAATTTCTTTTCGATTTTAAAATTAAGAAAAGAAAATTGTTAGTTAGAGCTATTATGTTGAACCAACACTTCTAAAAAAACTCAAGTATCCTATTGGATACGCGTCAACACGTATCGATATTTTAATTATCGTGTTCAATGTATATTTGAGTTAACAAGACATATAATTCTAAGAAAAATATATAAATTAGTTTATTATACACTTGACATATATTTCTATATGTATCATTGTTCATATCGTGTCCTATGTTTCAAAAATATTGTGTCATGTATAATGTGTCCGTTTCCGTATTGTGTCATGTGTATCGTGTCAATGCGAATATCAAGTAGTGGAGTCTACTCTCTCCGTTCTATTATAAATAGTTCGCTTTCTTATTTGAGATAAATGGCTCATCTAGATATTCCGGTAAGGGCCTAATTTCCCTCTTGTGTAATTACATTCTACACACCTACAATTAGGTTACATTATTAAGTGATTCATGCTTAAAAAAAATAAAGAATGTGTGGTCAGAATTTAACTATCAAAAAGTCAAATAATATACACTAAAAAAATAACTTTTTTAAATTTCGTGCCAAAAATAAATGAGTCACTTATAATGGAATGGGTAGAGTATTAGAATATTATAATATTATTTTATACTAAAAATGAACAATTAGAGTAGTACAATCCGAAAAGGAAAGGGTCATGTGCACAAATACCCACTTCTAATTGGGTAAATGCACAAATACCCACTTTATACAAAAAATGCACACATAGTCATAGTCTCTTTTTTACCCTCCAAATATAGGCATAGATGGTAGCCTGCGCGTGGCAGGTGTGGGCTGTCCTACCTGACGTCATCTCATTTAATGCTTAGAAATTCAACCTGAAGGCATGTTTAATTTATTGAATTCCGCCCACCTGCGCATAGGCATGTGTTCTTGCCTTGAATTCTGCAAAAGTTGACTGCCGCCCACTTTATTGAATTCCGAAAAAGTTAGACTGTCCACTTGACTATTTAATTTCCCGTGATTACTGCAATGATGCTTCTGTGAATAAAATTTGAAATTTTGCTGGCATGCTCGAGAAAAATGGCAGTATAACGCCTTTATTTTTAGCCTAAATTATTTAATTAATTGAGGTACTCATGCATATAAATAAAGAGGTAGTCATGCATATATTTGTACTCATGCATTTTCAGTTCAGAGAAAGAAAGATTTAGAGAGAGAAATATTTTGCGAGGTATATTGTAATTTGATCTTCGGAAAAGTGTTCAACTTCGGAATATACGTATTTTGCGAGGTATATTCTCAGTTCGTATTTTGCGAGGTATATTCTCAGTTCGTATTTTATTTTGGGTTTATATACGTATTTTATTTAGGGTTTATATACGTATTTTATATTCAGTTCGAATTAGGGTTTGTTAAATTCCAATTTTGTTTAGGGTTTATATACGTATTTTATAAAGTTCGAATTTTAAATACGAATTTGTCAAGTCGTATTTTAAATACGTATTTTAAATTCCAATTTTGTTTAGGGTTTATAAATACGAATTTGGTTTATAAATACGAATTTATAAAATTAGGGTTTGTAAATTCCAAGTTTGTTTAGGGTTTATATATGAAATTAGGGTTTATAGATAAAATTAGGGATTATATCTCCGAATTTCTCAGTTCGTATTTTAAATACGTATTTTAAATTCCAATTTTGTTTAGGGTTTATAAATACGAATTTGGTTTATAAATACGAATTTATAAAATTAGGGTTTGTAAATTAGGGTTTATAAATACAAATTTCTCAGTTCGTAATTTATTTCTCAGTTCGTATTTTATCAGTTCGTATTTTATCTCTCAGTTCGTATATAAACCCTAAAGAAAATGTTACTATTCAAAATAGTTCGTACGATAATAATTTCTTAAATAGTTCGAATTAGGGTTTGTTAAATTCCAATTTTGTTTAGGGTTTATATACGTATTTTATAAAGTTCGTATTTTAAATACGTATTTTAAATTCCAATTTTGTTTAGGGTTTATAAATACGAATTTGGTTTATAAATACGAATTTATAAAATTAGGGTTTGTAAATTCCAAGTTTGTTTAAGGTTTATATATGAAATTAGGGTTTATAGATAAAATTAGGGTTTATAAATACGAATTTCTCAGTTCGTATTTTAAATACGTATTTTAAATTCCAATTTTGTTTAGGGTTTATAAATACGAATTTGGTTTATAAATACGAATTTATAAAATTAGGGTTTGTAAATTAGGGTTTGTAAATACGAATTTCTCAGTTCGTATTTTATTTCTCAGTTCGTATTGTATCTCTCAGTTCGTATATAAACCCTAAAGAAATTGTTACTATTCAAAATAGTTCGTACGATAATAATTTCTTAAATAGTAATTTTGAAAAAGTTGTTCATTGTAAATAGTTGTTCATTGTAAAAAGTTATTCGAAATAGTTGTTCATTGTAATATACAGATATTTTGCTGAAAACTAAGTGTTGGTCCCGAGTGTACGGTCAGGTGTAGAGGGGGGGGGTGAATACACCTGATTCGATTTCTCAATTTCGAACTTGAACAAATTCTATTCGGGATGGTGTCTGCATGCAAACAATTCGGCGGACTGCATAACCGTTTCCGAATCGAGTTAAAAGCTAAAAGAGTACTGACTCAGCTGAGATCTGCTAACTGACTAGGTCAGAATTCAGTATCGTTCAGTGAGAGTTCAGTGTGCGGAATTGTGTAGGCCCAAATCAATTTTTGTGAGAAAACGTTTTAAGTCTCGGTTCCGTAGATTTAAAAGTTCAAGATATCTTTGAGACAGCTTGATTGATTTAAATATGATGTTCGGTATGAATAGTAAAATCAATGCAACAGTTAAGAAAGCAAGAAGAGACACAGGATTTTTAAAGTGGTTCGGATATCGCTCAAATCCTACGTCCACTCGTCCCGAATGATCGGGAGGCTATTTATTATCCCGAGTTAGTCTCGGTCGGCCTTGCACACCGGGCAAAGCCGCGTCTTGGTTTTTATATCGATCCAAGTCTCGGTTACAACACTATCAAACTTAAAGTGTTTGACAAACTTCTCCAACAGTGAAGGAGTCCTTATACAATAAGGATTGGGTTCAAATGTGAACTCCTTCGTCTAAGCTATGGATATAACAAATGAGCTTAGGGTTAGAGGGATAAGGAACGAGAATGTAGCTATCTAGAGCGACGAACAGTGAGGGTTTAGCTATAGGTTCGTGTCGGGCCGCTTGGATACTAGAAGCTTATGTCGGTTCAGCTTGGTTCCTTTTGAGATGGATGTAGTCTTTCACGGAGATAACTCGGTTGTTTCTTGCGGAGGACTTAGTCGTTAATATCGCTCGTTTGAATGCTCTCTCGTGTTCTAGGTGCGCGCATTCTCTTTCAAATCTTGAATGATCCCTCTATTTATAGAGCGAGATTGAAATAGATCCGTTGGAGACGATCTTCTTCTCTCTCTCTCTTTTTGGTAGCAAACGGCTCTTTTAGTGTAGGTAACAGTGTACTTTCCCACCTTTTTAGGTAAAAGGTTGATCTGCAGCTTTAGCGGTGAGAAGACACGTGTATGCTTGTCATTCGTCGAGGTGGATGAAGTGGTTGAGACAAAGACAAACTTCGAGACGGGCGAAGCCGACTTCTCTTTTCCTCGTACATGACAATGCTGATTGTCTTTCAAAAGATTCTGACAGTCCTGAAGACTATCTGCCGTTGCTGAGTCTGACCTTGTATTCAGTAGATAGACTGCTGAGATAAGTCTACTGAAGATCAGCTCTGAGTCCAGTGAACTACTCTCGCCGAGTTCGGTTCAACCGACTCTCTCGGATACTCTCGCTGAGTCCAAGATTACCGAGTCTTCTACACCGGTGCCGAGGCTGATGAGCTACTGAGCGCCTTGACCAGAGCAGAGTGTCTACTGAGTCTGAAACCTCAGAGACAAATACGAATACAAAGGAATGGTTCACCAATCAAATAGGGTTTTGGGATCTTCAAATCTTCTCAACAGTTCAGAGCACGAGGCTACTGAGCATGATTCAGTATAGAAGATAAGAGTCATTTCCCACAAGTATGGTCATGCTGAGGATTGAATCATCACCCAACAATTTCCCCCTATTTGATGATGCCAAAACCTATCATCTATGTCCTATCAACTATGCTAAACACTAACTTACTCAGAAACAGAGCTCCTTACAAATATTACAAGTAGGATCAGTGGAGTTGTCTGGTAAGTGCTAGACTACTGAGGGAGACAGGGCAGAACAATTTCCCCCTTTACAATAATTTCCCCCATGCAACAATTTCCCCCTAAGAGAAATAATAACTCTCCGAAAGTCTAGTCTATCAGAGATCTAACCGAGCAAAAACTGAGAAGTAAATAAACAACGTGTGTGTGTCAGTAATCACTTCAGTGATTCTGAGTGTTAAAGCATAAAGCAAACACGGCTATTTAGACAACAAGTAGTTGTCAGAGCCAACAGAAGATTTGTATATATATAATAACTAGTTCAGTACATTACAAATCTTGCTAAGCTAAAAGAAGAACTAAGAGGGAGAACCCTTAAACTGCTGAATCCTATTCATGAAACCTTGGGATTTATCTTCAGGCAGTGGGACTCCATACATTCTGAACGTGTTCTTCCTCAGCTTCGGGTATTCGGCGAAGTCTGCGGATCATCTTGTTCTAGTCCTCTCGTTCAACGCAAAGATTCTTCACTTCTTGTTCAATCATTCCGAGATGTACTGAGTCGTCTTGTCTTCTGGGTGGAGGAATGATCCTTGCTTCAGGAGCGCTGACTACTACCCCTTCAGTTACTGCTCTGTGCATATATGGGTAAAGATCAGGTTCAGTAATGGTCATCCACTCGACATAGGCATCAGCCTTAGACATTTCAGGCCGTAATCGCCGTAAATAATTTCTCTTGATAAACTCTATCTTGGCCGATTCCCATCTCTGATTGAACTGAATAGGCATCCATTCGTCTGATCTCGGCCATCTATGTGTTTTCAGATCGTTTGGCTTCCTGAACCTTCTGTATCGATAAGGAATGTCGGCTTTCGAAGGAACTCTCGGCCCGGCCTCTTGTTCAAGACGCTTCCCGAGTGCCTCAAGGTGCGCCAAATGTATCCTCCGTCTGGCAGCCTCTCTATCCGTCTAGCTTCCTCTCCTCTGGAGAGATATCTATCCATCTGAGCAAAGATTTCTTCAATTTCGCATCTTGCTCTTGAGGCTTCGAGGAGCTTGTTCCGATTCGACGAGGGTACTAGATCTAGATTTGGATGTACCCCGCCTTTCGGATTCTTCTCCGCTGCTTGCTCCTTGTCTTTTTCTCTCGTCCTCTTCATCTCGTTATGATGAGCTTTCTCGGAGGCGCTCTAGCGGTTCTCTTTCCTCCTCTCGGATGGGGCTTTAGTCTTTCCTTTGGCGAGCTTAGACTTTGGCTTGTTAGCCGCTTCGGCCTCTCGCAATTTCTCCGGCCAACTTCTCATCCGCAGCCTATTTGGGCTTCCTCCTCGCCAGATATGTATCTTAATCTCTTTGCTTTGGAGGGGTTGGAATTTTAAGCTTCGTTTGCCCTTGCCTTCTTGAACTGGTGGTGGAATAGGAGCCTCTTCTTCTTCTGAGTCCCCCACCGCCTGTTCAGCGTACTCAGCAACCTCCTTAATAATGTCTTTGGGAGTCCTGGTTGCCCGAGTAGTCTGCTGGGGTCCCGAGCCACTTGGGCCGGTTTCAGCCTGTGCTCGCAGCCCGAAACACCCTGGGCCTCACCCTTCTGAGACTGAGTTTGAGGCAGCTTCTCAGTACTCTTCTTTCCTTCCCTTTTTCCTTCACTTTCCCCCTTTTTGGCATCATCAATGAGCACCGGGGTAGGGACTAGGACTGACTTCTTCAGACTTTTGTAGGAGGTTGACAGCTCATCAAGACGATCGTGGAGCTTAGTCAGAGCCTCATGCAACTCGTTCCTCTCCATGGTAAGGTTTTCCTTGTACTGCTTGTGAGAGAGGTCAGCTGCTTCCTTGAAGTCTTTCAGCTTCTCAGTGATCTTGTCTTCCAAGGCCAGTTGGATATTCTCAAGTCTTTGTTCAGTGGCCTCGGATTGTTCAGTGATAGCGTCAGTATGAGCCAGTTTAGAAGCCAAAAATTCATCTAGTAGCTTGGCTTGGCTCTCCCGAAAGATCTTGAGTCGAGCTTCGAATTTGACTTGCTTCCTGAGCCAACGCTTCGAAATAAGCGCGGAAACATCGGGGCGGCCGATGAAGAGACGAAGACTTCACCCCGAAGTTCTTTAGTCGTGGCTTGAGCGATCCGCTTCCATGTCCTATGGATAGCCTTCGCAAGATCTCGATTTTTGATCCCTTGGGCGGTTAAGGCTTTTGCCACTGATCGAGATCTCTTTGCGGTCTGGCTGGGCGCTGCTTCGAAAGTCGACTGCAGCAAGAGCTGAGCGGGCTCTGCTGAGGACGAAGCACCAGCCTTGGACTTCTCAGGACCAAGGATACTGAGAGGTGGAGCAGTTTCAGTATGGGTATCCTTGTCCTGTGGATGTCCCTCATCAGGCTTTCCAGGGCTTGAATCACTGGGTGGGTCGTCATGGTCTGACCCATCTGAGGGTGCTGGGCCGGAGGCGTGCTGTCGATCATGAATCATGGCCGGCATTGCAGCCCTCGAGTTGTCCATTGAGCCGAGGTCTTCGGGCTCGAATAGCCTATCTCCTCTCTCGGTCTCAATTCCTCTTCATGCAGTGCCGACGGGAGTAGTGGAGGACAAGGCGCCGTAGACGAGGCCACTCCCGATGTCGCGAAGCAACATGTGGAGCCTTGCTGTCTTGGCGATGAGCAACAAGTCTGAGTAGTCAGCAAGCTCCGGAACTAGTTGCAGAATTTCTCGGGATGCTCTGGATATAATCACTGAAGCTTCCATCCCGATTGATTCACCTTCAGATGCAGTCTCAGACTCCAAGTCTATGTGTGAAGTCTCGCTCTTCGGTTGGAGGTACTCGAGCCGAGTGGAGGGACGAAAGGGGGCCGTCTAGGCGCCGAATATCTCGCGCTCCGAGCTTCGAAGCATCCCCTTGGTCCCTTTCGGTGGAAACAATCTTTTCCACGACCGAGTCTTCTCAGAAGACTCGGACTCATCAACCAGCTGCATGGGCTGAGTAGTCTTCTCAGGAGCCTGTTCAACAGGCACTTGTGGAACCTCCTCAGTAGCTGGCACCTCAGCGGCTTTCTTCAGTTTCTTTGCCGGTGCCTTAGGAGTTTTAGCGGGAGGGGTTCTTTTCTTTGTAGGCATAGCCTGCTGAGACTTTGATTTCGGAGAGACTGCTGAGGGTCCTGACCCTATCTGCTGAAGCGCTGCTGTCTTGTTGTGAAATCTAACCTTCTTCACATTGAAGTACTCCTTGTCACTGTAGGTGATAGGCTCAGATCCACATAAATCTTCGATCATGATGGACAGTTTGAGTCCATACAGCAATTTGCCCTTTGCGCTCATCGTGTTCGATGCTTTGTCGAACTTAGCAGCCTGAGCCATGAATTCTCGGAGAAAGAACTCCGTCCAATTTATCCGGGCTCTGGCCGTATATGGCCATCATCATCTGAATCTTAGGCCTCGACACTTGGTCAAATGACCCTGCTTGGCTTGTCAGTAGCTGCGTCACTATATAGGCAAGTGCCCTGAACTGAGGCAACATGCTGTTCTTTGGAAAAACAGCTCTGAATGTAGTGGGCTTTCCACAGAAGACGGTAAGGTATTCATCAACTCGATCGTCTCTGTACCCGATCGCATCTTGGTCCCTTCGGAGGGCAGATCAAAACTCCGCTTCAAGGCATCCTTGATGGACATCTGCTTCAGCTCCATAGTGGCGTTTTGGATAGAATGGGCAACGAATCTCGCCACTATATCTCCAGACACTGCGTCTGAATTCAAATACAGCTCTGCAACCTGTCTCGGGAGGAAGAACGAAGGCCTCCTAGACAGAAATTTCTCCAGTCCTGACTCGCGCAGAGCTGAGAAGATCTCATCCATATACTCCAGATCGCATGAATAGAAATCCATGGTGGGTTCAAACCACACGCGATCCTTCTCCAGAATGTTCTGCATATCCGCTGGAGATATCATAGAGATATTGGTTTCCGCCATTGTACCTGTTACATGAAGTTGTTATCAGTATCGATTTTTTTTTTTAAAATAAACTTTTTATATATGATACTAATCAATAATGATCAACACATAAGTAACTACATGTAGGCATACCGAGAATTTGATCGAGGTGAAAGTAAGCAAATGAGGGTTTTTGCACAAAGGTATTCTAGGATTTTCGGAGGTAAGATATGATCGAAATGTTAAGTGCGAATATGGCGGTTCTTAAGATTTGATCGAAATATGTACATGTCTAGAAGATGAACAGTTATCGATCTAAGGCTGAGTTTAAACCTACTTTATGAGATGGACGGTTAAGATTCAATATTATAAAAGATAATGATCACAAAAGCCGTCTAAGTCAATGCAAGTTGTAAACATGCCTAAAGAGTAACTATGATAAGACATGCATTTAATGCGCACGAGTTCAAGCAAAGTTGTGCATAGAATGTCGTGTATTAAATGTAATCCGTTATCAATAAATGACAAACTAAGAGATATTTAAATCATGCTTTGAATCTACATAATAAATGCTTATCATTGTTGCATTAGATACTAGTGGAGATACGCAAACCCGTCACCGAACATAGTAGTCAGCGATACCTCGTGTAGATGGTTTTCTGAATCTCTACGTACTGAACTTACTCAGTACTGAGAGTGATCATTCCCTCTCACTGGAATGTTCCTCTCCTGAAACCTTATTACTGACTGGGGTCAGTAGGGTCCAACAGACCTAGCTCTACTGAAAGTTCTCTGAATCTGGATTCAGCTAGAGGCTTGGTCAGTATATCAGCCCTTTGTTTGTCAGTATGGATCTTTTCCATTCTGATATCCTTCTTTTCGACATGGTCACGAATGAAGTGATGTCTGATGTCCACGTGCTTGCATCTTGTGTGAAGAACAGGATTCTGAGTGATTGCAATAGCACTGGTACTGTCGCAGAAGATCGGCACTTCATTCTGAATGACGTCATAGTCTCTCAGCTGCTATCTCAGCCAAAGGATTTGGGCGCAACAACTTCCAGCAGCCATGTATTCAGCTTCAGTAGTCGACGTGGCTACCGAGTGCTGTTTCTTTGAAAACCATGAGATCAGCTTACGCCAAGGAACCGACACGTTCCTGAAGTTGATTTTCGGTCTATTCTACATCCTGCATAGTCAACATCAGAATAACCAGTTAGTTCAATATTATTATCAGCTGGATACCATAAACCCATGTCAGGTGTTCCTCGTAGATAGAGGAGAATCTTCTTTGCTGAGTCCATATGACTCTGCTTGGGATTCGCCTGAAATCGAGCACAGACACCTACAACATAAGTTATGTCAGGACGAGTAGCTGTTAGATATAATAAAGAACCAATTATAGCACGGTATTCAGTTTGGTCTACTGATACTCCCTCTTTATCAAGATCTATCTTCATATTCGTGTTCATCGGGATCTTGATTGATTTGCCGGATGTGCAGCCGAATCTTTTGATGAGGTCTCGAGTGTATTTGCCTTGGTTGATGAACGTTCCCTTTTCAGATTGCTTGACTTGAAAACCAAGGAAGTAGTTCATTTCACCCATCATCGACATCTCGAACTTATCCTTCATCATCTTTTCAAATTGCTGACACATGATGACATTCTTCGAACCGAAGATAATGTCATCCACGTAGATCTGCACAAGTAATAAGTCTTCTTCCAGTCGAATGCTGAATAGAGTGCGGTCTACTGTGCCTTTCTGAAAACCTTTCTGAAGAAGAAACTCAGACAGGGTATCGTACCAAGCCCTGGGTGCTTGTTTTAACCCGTATAAAGCCTTTCTGAGTCTATATACTTGATGTTCCTGCTGAAAGCCGGGCGGTTGTTCCACATAGACTTCTTCTTTTAGCACGCCATTCAGGAACGCAGACTTCACATCCATTTGATAAACTCTGAATCTTTGATGTGTTGCGTAGGCTAGGAATAGTCTAATTGCCTCCAATCTTGCAACTGGAGCGAACGTCTCATCGAAATCTATCCCTTCGGCTTGACAGTAGCCTTTAGCCACGAGTCTTGCTTTGTTCCTTACTATAACGTTGTTTTCATCTCACTTGTTTTTGAAGACCCATTTGGTTCCAATGACATGTTGATGCCGGGGTCTGTCTACAAGCTCCCATACTTCGTTTCTCGTGAACTGATTCAGCTCTTCCTGCATAGCAATAATCCGATCCGGCATTTTTAAGTGCATCCTCAATATTCCGAGGCTCTTCGTAGACAAGAAGCGGGAAAATAATGCGCTTTCTCCTTGACGAGAATCCGGATCTTGTCTTGACATGTCTTGAAGGATCTCCAATTATAAGATCGGCGGTGTGAGCATCTAGCCACGATCTACGATGTTTTAACTCTTCATCCGAAATTTGTTCAACACGAGATAGTAGGTGAGTTAGGCATTTCGGTTGTACTATTCCGAGATTGAAGTAATTCAAGAACAAGAGTATGATCTACCGAGTCACCGATGTTCGGGGCATTCAGATCGGGAACATTACTAGACGTTCCCCCCCCGAGTTGTTATTCTCGGTAGTGTTGGTCTCAGCTTACCTCTACGGTTTCCTCATCGACCTGGAGTTACACCGGGATTGATTACTGTCGGGAGAATCAATCTCGCTCGCCTACTTGCTCACTGGTTGAGATTCGGTAGATTTGTCTTCGGTTTCTTCGTCCGAATCATCATCCCAACATAGCCGGATCTTTTTAGATTTATCTTTTAAGCTTAGATCCTCAGTAATCGCTTACTGATGTCCTCGTATTCGGAATTTGAGTTATTGCTCCCGTCTTCGTAGCAAACTCGTTAAAAACAACATGAGGGCTTTCCTCCACGCAAAGAGTCCGATAGTTGAATACTTTGAAAGCTTTGTCGACCCGAGAGTATCCTAAGAATACTCCCCGATCCGACTTGCTATCAAAAGTCTTGACTGATCTTTCCCATTATTGTGGATAAAGCATGAACAACCAAAAATATGGAAATAAGATAGAGAAGGCTTCCTGCCGTTCCATAGTTCATATGGTGTTCTCTTATGCTGCTTTGTCAGTAGAGATCTATTCTGAGTATGACATGCAGTATCAGTAGCTTCTGCCCAGAATTTGGTTGGGAGTCCTGAGTCTGCGAGTAGAGTCCTAGCTGCCTCTTTTAGAGTTCCGTTCTTTCGTTCAAAGAACTCCATTCTCGCCGAGGTGTGCTTGCAAACGAAGTCTCATGCTCTATTCCTTCTGCTTTGCAGAACTCCTTTACCATGGAATTAAGGAGCTCAGTTCCTCTGTCTGAACGTATTTTTCTGATCTTGGTGTTCTTTTCGATACTGAGCTTTTTCAGAAGCGTTGGTAACTCTGTTTTGACGTCAGACTTGTTGGCAATGAATATGACCCATGTGTAGCGCGAGTAGTCATCTATGACCACTAATGCATATTTTCTGCCTCTGATCGTCACTGGGGAGACTGGACCAAACAAATCCATATGTAGCAGCTGAAGAATTCCATTCGTGGAAGGCGATGGAACTGGAGGATTTTGATTCCTTGTTTGCTTTCCCTTCAGACATGCTTCACACTGAGTGTCTTTGCTGAATACTTCATTCGGCAGTCCCCTTGCTAGAGTGTTTCTTGCAAGCTTGTTGAGCGTCTTAAAGTTGAGATGGCTGAGTCTTCTGTGCCATAGCCACCCCGTGCGGTTGTCATTCTTCGCCAATAAGCAAGCTTCAGGTTCAGCTGAGTTCCAGTCAGCCACATATATGTTCTTTCTGCGCGAACCTGATAACACTGTTTTCCCTGTGGATTTATCAATAACATCACAGAAACCAGCGTCAAAAATCACTCTTTTTGAGTTATCACAAAATTGACTAACAGAGAGAAGATTATGCTGAAGTCCTTCAACATATGATACTCTTGGAACTTTGGCAGTTCCTATGCTGAGTGTTCCATATCCTCTCGTGTAGCCTTTGGCATTATCTCCAAACTCAATTCTGGGTCCTTCTTCAGTGATATAATTCTTAGTAGACTCCTTTGGTATGTCATGTGTCTTGAGCATCCGCCGTCCACATACCATGGGTCTTTACGTACTCGCAAAAAGAAATTTTATTCAGGTACCCTTCATTTTTTATTTTGGGTCCTTAGATGTTAGTTTTCATAACCCAAATCTGTCTAACAACCCTGGTGGTTTCAGACATTTTCTTTCCATTAGAAGTCAACATATCTGACCACTGGACTGGTCAAAGGTGACTTCGAGGCTTCTGAGGTTCAGGAGTCCTGATCTTCTCGTGTTGGTGGGACTGCCGTCCTTAGCCTTCGTGTGGCTTTCTTTTTCTTCGACCTTTGGAGCCTCTTCCGACTATAGGTTCATAATAGTATGACCCATACCGAGCCTGGATGTGTCGGCTTTGGAGGTCCATATCCGATCCGCCAATTTTAATTTGCTTGGTTCCCCCTTGATTGAACCGGGGTTTCTTGGCACCGATCTTCTTGTCGAATGCCGATGTGTGGGATGAGGTGCTTTCATCTTCTCGTTTGTTCTTTGCTAGGGGGGTTCGGTATATTTGCGTTCATAGTCTCCCCTTGAACAAACCTATCGGCAAGCCGTACTTCGAGTGTGCTCAGCGGGATGAGGAAGCTCCCCGGCTGAATCCAAGTCCTTCCTTGCGGTGCTTTGGCTTATTGCTTGCTAGCATAGCTTCTAATTTCTTCTCGGCACCCATGTACCTCTCAGCCATCGGGCTCCTCCGGACATCATCACTCTTCTTCAGTGTGTCGTGCTCGGCCTCGAAGTCCCGACATTTCTTGCTTCGCGAGACTCGGTTCGAGATCTTTCCGAGTCAAGTCATTGGTCAAAACTGAAATCCGATCTTCTTGATGCTGAGACTTGGCCATCAGAGAGTTTATTTCCTCCCTGAGTCTCAACACAAGTCCTTCGGCCTCAGTAGCAACCTGACTCTCCTAAGAAAGTCTCTGATTCTCTATTTTCAGGGTATCCAACTCCTGAAGAGTCTTGCTGAGCTGCAGACTCATCTGAATTTGTTCTTCGAGCAGTTCTTCGTATGCGGTTGCGACGTCCAAATTCTCATCTGCACCTGAAATAGTGTCGTGTGTGCAGTGTGACGAGGAGTTAAGTGGTTCATGAGAATTTACCTCATCCTCTTCGCCTGCTATCATGCACTTTTCAGCTGATTCTTCAGCTTCAAGCTCTAAGGCCATGAAAGCTGCATCATCATCCGATGAATCCATAAAGGAGTCGACCTCTTCTGAGTCGTCTGAGATTTCGCCAGCTATGTAGGATTGTCTTTTCTGGTCGAATTTCTCTCTCCATGCCTTACGTGCTGCGCGTTCAGCACTACTGAGCTCAGGACAATCATACTGATAATGTCCCGGCTTCTTGCAGTTGTAACAAGCGATGACTCTTTCTTCTTTGCTTTCGCTATTCTTTGATGGTTCCGAGTCATCTTTCTTTCGCATTCGAAGATTGTGAGTCGGAGTGTGTTTCGACATATAATTTGACTTACCTTTCGTTTCCCGATAGGCTTTAGTCACTTTTCTCGCGTCGCTCCTTCTCCTTCGATACTTTACAACGAGCAATGCATACTTCGAGCGAGACTTCCTTCTTGTAGATCATTGAGTGAAGGTTCGGTCTTACTCGTCGTTTTGCTCGTTCATCGGAGATGCTTGTGGCCGACCGATGCTTTGAAAGCATGGTCGATTTTTGTGTCGCCTTGCTCTGCCGCTTTCTTTGAGGTCCGTCGAACTCAAACTCCTCTCGCTCGTAATTACGAAAAGATATGGTCGGGAGACACAAGCATCTAAGTCGAATATCGTAATAGAGTGGCAAAAGGTGTCCAGTGTCCATCCGGCGAGTGCCCTCGAATTTTCGCATTCATCTCTCGGTTCTTTGAATGTCTTTCCCACCCATTGATAGAGTTCATCGATTGGTAAATCGACGTTTAGATCTTCGATTTTATCCCCGGGCATGAGAGACAAGCTTTCCGGCTTTTGGAGTTCCAGCGCTAATTTGTTGGCTTTAATCTTCTCGAGTCCCTCAACTCGGTAGCGCAAGAGCATCCCGCAGTTCTTTAGCAGCCTTGCATTCTTGAACCCCTGCCAAGATAAGAATCACTAAGGGTGGTCGGATATGGCGTTTCGGCAATACGGTCTAAATTGTGAAGCTTCTTCTCCTCGGGAGTGAAGAGACTTCGTCTTTGGGAATCTTCTTCCCGGTCACCATTCCTCCTCCTTGAGCTTGGTCCCGAGTTACGACACTATCGATCATGGGAACGATAGGTCCATCTTCAAGAACTTCACCATATCTGTCATGGAGGGATGTCGGATGTGCTTCCATTCCGACTCGCCATACTCCATAATTCTCCACCGAGAACATGGGTACCATCCTTATACCGACATATCAGCCCATGAAGAATATAGATATGAATGTAGAGTGATATGCGGTGAAAACGTTTTCCCTTGGATCCGTTCGAATAGACCGGCCTCAAAGATAACAAGAGTCAAAGAACTCCTGCTTCCGATACCAATTGTTGGTCCCGAGTGTACGGTCGGGTGTAGAGGGGGGGGGTGAATAGACTCGATTCGATTTCTCAATTTCGAACTTGAACAGTCCTATTCGGGATGGTGTGCATGCAGCTCAAATGGTTCGGCGGACCGGCACAACCGTTCTCAATCGAGTTAAAAGCTAAAAGAGTACTGACTCACCGAGATGCCGCTAACCGACTAGGTCGAATAGGTATCGTTCGGTGAGAGTTCGGTGTGCGGAATTGTGTAGGCCCAAATCAATTTTTGTGAGAAAACGTTTTAAGTCTCGGTTCGAGTAGATTTAAAAGTTCGGTATGCTTGAGACAGCTTGATTGATTTAAATATGATGTTCGATATGAATAGTAAAATCAATGCAACGATTAAGAAAGCAAGAAGAGACACAGGATTTTTAAAGTGGTTCGGATATCGCTCAAATCCTACGTCCACTGTCCCGAATGATCAGGAGGCTATTTATTATCCTGAGTTAGTCTCAGTCAGCTTGCACACTGGGCAAAGCCGCGTCTTGGTTTTTATACTGATCCAAGTCTCGGTTACAACACTATCAAACTTAAAGTGTTTGACAAACTTCTCCAACAATGAAGGAGTCCTTATACAATAAGGATTGGGTTCAAATGTGAACTCCTTCGTCTAAGCTATGGATATAACAAATGAGCTTAGGGTTAGAGGGATAAGGAACGAGAATGTAGCTATCTAGAGCGACGAACAGTCGAGGGTTTAGCTATAGGTTCGTGTCAGTCGCTTGGATACTAGAAGCTTATGTCGGTTCAGCTTGGTTCCTTTTGAGCTGGATGTAGTCTTTCGCCGGAGATAACTCGGTTGTTTCTTGCGGAGGACTTAGTCGTTAATATCGCTCGTTTGAATGCTCTCTCGTGTTCTAGGTGCGCGCATTCTCTTTCAAATCTTGAATGATCCCTCTATTTATAGAGCGAGATTGAAATAGATCCGTTGGAGACGATCTTCTTCTCTCTCTCTCTTTTTGGTAGCAAACGGCTCTTTTAGTGTAGGTAACGGTGTACTTTCCCACCTTTTTAGGTAAAAGGTTGATTGCAGCTTTAGCGGTGAGAAGACACGTGTATGCTTGTCATTCGTCGAGGTGGATGAAGTGGTTGAGACAAAGACAAACTTCGAGACGCATCGAAGCCGACTTCTCTCTTCCTCGTACATGACAATGCTGATTGTCTTTCAAAAGATTCTCGACAGATCCCCGAAGACTATCCGCCGTTGCTTGAGTCCGACCTTGTATTCGGTAGATAGACTGCCGAGATAAGTCTATCGAAGATCGGCTCGAGAGTCCAGTGAACTACTCTCGCCGAGTTCGGTTCAATCGACTCTCTCGCATATCTTGCTCTCGCCGAGTCCAAGATATGCGAGTCTTCTACACTGGTGCTGAGGCTGATGAGCTACTGAGCGCCTTGACCAGAGCAGAGTGTCTACTGAGTCTGAAACCTCATAGACAAATACGAATACAAAGGAATGGTTCACCAATCAGATAGGGTTTTGGGATCTTCAAATCTTCTCAACAGTTCAGAGCACGAGGCTACTGAGCATGATTCAGTATAGAAGATAAGAGTCATTTCCCACAAGTATGGTCATGCTGAGGATTGAATCATCACCCAACACTAAGGTTTTATATGTCTTATAATATGGTCAGATCATGGTCTTAAAACCAACTTAATAAATAGTGTTACATTTTAAATAGGGTTACATTACTATATAAAATATGATATAGTTCTCTGTTTTGCATATTTATTTTTTATAATGTCATAATATTTATCATGATATAGTTCTCTGTTTTGCATATTGATTTTTTAACGTAATAATGAATTATAGTTCTTCGTAGTTCATTTTAATGTACATTATTACGGAGATATACAGATATTTTGCTAAGAACTAAGGTTTTATATGTCTTATAATATGGTTAGATGGCTGAGTGGACACGAATAACTGTCAAGTATGGAGGACTATTCGAGGGTTCTGAATACAAATATGGAGATGAACAACTTGCAGCAATTCCGCACTGCCTACTTTCGCTGTCATCTCTAAAAGCAACCATTGATTCAATCATGCAAACTAATTCGAGGCGTACCCCATATTTATTGTATTCCCTCGAGAGAAATCGCGCCGGTCGGCTCGTGAAGTCACTAATGACAAGTGATGAAGATTTAAATCGACTCATTGGCTTCGAGGCAGATCCCACAGTCTGTGTTGTGACGAGGAGTCCGAGTGATGGGGCCGGAACAAGTACGTGGCAGACCCGATCACATTTCCCTTATTCGGACGATCGGGACCTAGTTGAGCAATCTATTAGGGATTTCGACAGACATAAGTTCTTCAATGACGGTCAGGAGGAGGAGGAATACGAGGAGGTGGAGCAAGAGGAGGAGGAAAACGAGGAGGAGGAGGAGGCGAAAACGGAGGAGGATGTAGAACAAGAAACACATAATGAAGATTCAACGGATTCGGATGATCCGGATTACTCTGCCGAAGAGGAGTCCGATGAGGATGAGCACGACGAACATCAAAGCATCTATGGTACAATGTTGGAGTTTGCAACGTGGATGCGAAACGAGGGCGGTTACAACCTACCCATCAACTTTTCATCGTTGGAGGAAGAAGATGGCGACTCGATTCCGGATATAGCAAACTAGCTAGTTCCGTTCTTCCCTATCGCTCAAACCGGCATCATTGGATGTCCTGACTTGGATGCTGTTAACGACGGCGTTCTTGAGGTGGATTCGATTTTCTGGAGTAGAGACGAGCTTACGGGTGCCGTGGGAGTGTGGCACTTAGAGCATCGGCGGTCTTTTATGGTGCTAAAAGCTGACAGAAAATATACGTGGTTCGGGTGTTTGCACGGAAATTCGTGTCCTTTTATGTTGCGTGCGAAAAAGGATGCAGATGTTTGAGAAATATACAAGGTTGACAAGAAGCACACATGTGAGTTCGACTTCGAACGATTGGTACCAAGAACAGTGAGTGCAAAGACTATCGGTGTATATTTCAGCCGACAAATGCGGAGAGAGGGATCCATGATAAGGCCTCGCGACATCATTGACGAGTTGCGTCGTAGATTCGGTGTCGAAATTAAGTACTACAAGGCACTTCGTGGTCGGAATATGGCTATCACGATGATTTACGGCGACCACAACGATTCTTATAAGCTGCTACCCAAGTACCTCCATATGCTGAAGCAGCTAAACCCCGGAATGATAACCCATTACAGCACCGGGGAAGACAATCGGTTCGAGTACATTTTTGTCGCGTGGGGCCCGTGCATAAATACGTTTATATTTAACTTGAGGCAGGTTATCGTAGTTGATGGCACACATCTGAAAGGGAAGAATACCGGCATGCTATTCGTAGCTGTGACGAAAGACTGCAACGAGCAAGTCCTGCCGCTTGCGATAGGCATTGGCCCGATAGAGAATAATGATTCGTGGACATGGTTTATGACCAAATTAAGGACAGTGTACCCGCCAACTGAGGGCATGGTCATCGTGTCTGACCAACACGTGAGTATTAAGCATGCCGTTGAAGAGGTGTATTCTGAGGCAACTCATTGTCTATGTTGCGTCCATCTGAGCAACAACCTCGCTCCTTACGGTCGCGCAGCAGTAAGGATATTCTGTAGGGCCGCCAAAGCATACACAAAATCTGAGTTTCGGAGAAAAATAGCTTCACTGAAGGCAAAGAGTCAGGAGGCACACGATAAAGTCATGGACATTGGTCCGGAACGGTGGGCCCTCTCGCATTGCACTTCGCGGCGTTACTGTTTTTTGATGTCAAATTGCACCGAGTCCTTCAACGCGAGGCTATTGTGGGCCCGACGTCTGCCGATATGTTCCCTAATTGATATCGTGCGTTTCATCATGGAGACTTGGTTCAACGAGCGGCGGGCGAACATGCATGCTCACGACCATAGCCTAGTGGAGGTTGCTAAAATGAAGTTGCACGAGCAGGTTGAAAGAGGACGCACGTATCCAGTGACGATCGTTGGCGATGATGTTTTCACAGTGAACGATGGAGAACGAGATTTTAAGGTCCGGTTAGGAGCAAGACGAAGCTGCCAGTGTCGTAAATTCGATTTGGATCTTATTCCATGCGAGCATGCTGCAGCAGCTATTATGTAAGTATTCATTACTTTTAACATATTCCCTTACAGACTATTATAAGTACACTAACAAAAAGTTACCGACAGTCACAGCGGCAACGATATGTATGAATTCATATCGGCGGTCTACAGTACGGAAGTTCATAGAGATTTATATGATCACCAGTTTCATGCGCTACCTCCACATCAACTCTGGACCGTGCCCGAAGAAATATCAAATATGCCAACAGTGCTCCCTCCCTTGACAAGAAGATCCGCCGGTCGGCCGAGGTCACGCCGATATAGATCTGGCCTAGAGGCAAGCGCCGGTACAAGCACGAGACGATCTCGGAAGTGTGGCCTCTGCAAGGAGCATGGGCATATAAGAAGGACCTGTCCCACCAGACTTTGAATCTATAACTCTATTTATAGTACTCTTGCTATTTAAATATTACTCTTGCTGAAGGTTGTTGTAATTTTAATTGACTGAAGGTTGTTCTAATACTACTATCTCCATTGCCTTTAATTTTCCCGTGAAAGTTGTTCTAACAGTACTATCTCCATTGCCTTCTATATACGTTTCGTTTCTACGCATCAAAAATTTGCTATTTTATACACGCAAACATTACAACATAGTTCAGGGATACACATTAAGTCATAGTTCTCCGTATAATTTGCATATATCTCCGTATAAATAATATATGCTTTATAATACTAAAAATATAAACTTTATATGGAGAACTATTATTTTTTTACGATTCAAAATGGACGAATCAACTATAATACGTGTTCGGTTTCCCGTGAAAGTTGTTCTAATAGTACTCTCTTCATTATTACCTTCTATGTCATAGGTAAGAGATACATTTGAGAGTAATATTCGAAAAAATAGAGAGAAAACTTGACAAATATATACATTTATAGTAATCACACAGTTTAAATTGATAAAATTTAGAGAAATTGAGAGAACAACTATCTAAGCTACTTTTCATAGTAGTCTTTCTGTTTTAATTTTCCCGTGAAAGTTGTTCTAACAGTACTATCTCCATTGCCTTCTATATACGTTTCGTTTCTACACATCAAAAATTTGCTATTTTATACACGCAAACATTACAACATAGTTCAGGGATACATATTAAGTCATAGTTCTCCGTATAATTTGCATATATCTCCGTATAAATAATATATTCTTTATAATACTAAAAATAAAAACTTTTTATAGAGAACTATTATTTTTTTACGATTCAAAATGCAAGTATCAACTATACTACGTGTTCGGTTTCCTGTGAAAGTTGTTCTAATAGTACTCTCATCATTATTACCTTCTATGTCATAGGTAAGAGATACATTTGAGAGTAATATTCGAAAAAATAGAGAGAAAACCTGACAAATATATACATTTATAGCAATCACTCAGTTTAAATTGATAAAATTTAGAGAAATTGAGAGAACAACTATCTAAGCTACTTTTCATAGTAGTCTTTCTGTTTTAATTTTCCCGTGAAATTTGTTCTAAGAGTACTATCTCCATTGCCTTCTATATACGTTTCGTTTCTACGCATAAAAAATTTGCTATTTTATACACGCAAACATTACAACATAGTTCAGGGATACACATTAAGTCATAGTTCTCCGTATAATTTGCATATATGTCCGTATAAATAATATATGTTTTATAATACTAAAAATATAAACTTTTTATGGAGAACTATTATTTTTTTACGATTCAAAATGCACGAATCAACTATACTACGTGTTCGGTTTCCCGTGAAAGTTGTTCTAATAGTACTTTCTTCATTATTACCTTCTATGTCATAGGTAAGAGATACATTTGAGAGTAATATTCGAAAAAATAGAGAGAAAACTTGACAAATATATACATTTATAGCAATCACTTAGTTTAAATTGATAAAATTTAGAGAAATAGAGAGAACAACTATCTAAGCTACTTTTCATAGTAGTATTTCTGTTTTAATTTTTCCGTGAAAGTTGTTTTAACAGTACTATCTCCATTGCCTTCTATATACGTTTCGTTTCTACACATCAAAAATTTGCTATTTATACACGCAAACATTACAACATAGTTCAGGGATACATATTAAGTCATCGTTCTCCGTATAATTTGCATATATCTCCGTATAAATAATATATGCTTTACAATACTAAAAATAAAAACTTTTTATGGAGAACTATTATTTTTTTACGATTCAAAATGCACGTATCAACTATACTACGTGTTCGGTTTCCCGTGAAAGTTGTTCTAATAGTACTCTCTTCATTATTACCTTCTATGTCATAGGTAAGAGATACATTTGAGAGTAATATTCGAAAAAATATAGAGAAAACTTGACAAATATATACATTTATAGCAATCACTCAGTTTAAATTGATAAAATTTAGAGAAATTGAGAGAACAACTATCTAAGCTACTTTTCATAGTAGTCTTTCTGTTTTAATTTTCCCGTGAAAGTTGTTCTAACAGTACTATCTCTATTGCCTTCTATATACGTTTCGTTTCTACACATCAAAAATTTGCTATTTTATACACGCAAACATTACAACATAGTTCAGGGATACACATTACGTCATAGTTCTCCGTAAAATTTGCATCTATCTCCGTATAACTAATATATGCTTTATAATACTAAAAATAAAAAATTTTTATGGAGAACTATTATTTTTTTACGATTCAAAATGCACGAATCAACTATACTACGTGTTCGGTTTCCCGTGAAAGTTGTTCTAATAGTACTCTCTTCATTATTACCTTCTATGTCATAGGTAAGAGATACATTTGTGAGTAATATTCGAAAAAATAGAGAGAAAACTTGACAAATATATAAATTTATAGTAATCACTCAGTTTAAATTGATAAAATTTAGAGAAATTGAGAGAACAACTATCTAAGTTACTTTTCATAGTAGTCTTTCTGTTTTAATATTCCCGTGAAAGTTGTTCTAACAGTACTATCTTCATTGCCTTCTATATACGTTTCGTTTCTACACATCAAAAATTTGCTATTTTATACACGCAAACATTACAACATAGTTCAGGGATACATATTATGTCATCGTTCTCCGTATAATTTGCATATATCTCCGTATAAATAATATATGTTTTATAATACTAAAAACATAAACTTTTTATGGAGAACTATTATTTTTTTACGATTCAAAATACACTTATCAACTATACTACGTGTTCGGTTTCCCGTGAAAGTTGTTCTAATAGTACTCTCTTCATTATTACCTTCTATGTCATATGTAAGAGATACATTTGAGAGTAATATTCGAAAAAATAGAGAGAAAACTTGACAAATATATACATTCATAGTAATCACTCAGTTTAAATTGATAAAATTTAGAGAAATTGAGAGAACAACTATCTAAGCTACTTTTCATAGTAGTCTTTCTGTTTTAATTTTCCCGTGAAAGTTGTTCTAACAGTACTAGCTCCATTGCCTTTTATATACGTTTCGTTTCTACACATCAAAAATTTGCTATTTTATACACGCAAACATTACAACATAGTTCAGGGATACATATTAAGTCATAGTTCTCCATATAATTTGCATATATCTCCGTATAAATAATATATTCTTTATAATACTAAAAATAAAAACTTTTTATAGAGAACTATTATTGTTTTACGATTCAAAATGCAAGTATCAACTATACTACGTGTTCGGTTTCCCGTGAAAGTTGTTCTAATAGTACTCTCTTCATTATTACATTCTATGTCATAGGTAAGAAACACATTTGAGAGTAATATTCAAAAAAATAGAGAGAAAACCTGACAAATATATACATTTATAGCAATCACTCAGTTTAAATTGATAAAATTTAGAGAAATTGAGAGAACAACTATCTAAGCTACTTTTCATAGTAGTCTTTCTGTTTTAATTTTCCCGTGAAATTTGTTCTAACAGTACTATCTCCATTGCCTTCTATATACGTTTCGTTTCTACGCATCAAAAATTTGCTATTTTATACACGCAAACATTATAACATAGTTCAGGGATACACATTAAGTCATAGTTCTCCGTATAATTTGCATATATCTCCGTATAAATAATATATGCTTTATAATACTAAAAATAAAAACTTTTTATGGAGAACTAGTATTTTTTTACGATTCAAAATGCAAGTATCAACTATACTACGTGTTCGGTTTCCCGTGAAAGTTGTTCTAATAGTACTCTCTTCATTATTACCTTCTATGTCATAGGTAAGAGATACATTTGAGAGTAATATTCGAAAAAATAGAGAGAAAACCTGAAAAATATATACATTTATAGCAATCACTCAGTTTAAATTGATAAAATTTAGAGAAATTGAGAGAACAACTATCTAAGCTACTTTTCATAGTAGTCTTTCTGTTTTAATTTTCCCGTGAAATTTGTTCAAACAGTACTATCTCCATTGCCTTCTATATACGTTTCGTTTCTACGCATCAAAAAATTGCTATTTTATACACGCAAACATTATAACATAGTTCAGGGATACACATTAAGTCATAGTTCTCCGTATAATTTGCATATATCTCCGTATAAATAATATATGCTTTATAATACTAAAAATAAAAACTTTTTATGGAGAACTATTATTTTTTTACTATTCAAAATGCACGAATCAACTATACTACGTGTTCGGTTTCCCGTGAAAGTTGTTCTAATAGTACTCTCTTCATTATTACCTTCTATGTCATAGGTAAGAGATACATTTGAGAGTAATATTCGAAAAAATAGAGAGAAAACCTGACAAATATATACATTTATAGCAATCACTCAGTTTAAATTGATAAAATTTAGAGAAATTGAAGAACAACTATCTAAACTACTTTTCATAGTAGTCTTTCTGTTTTAATTTTCCCATGAAATTTGCTCTAACAGTACTATATCCATTGCCTTCTATATACGTTTCGTTTCTACGCATCAAAAATTTGCTATTTTATACACGCAAACATTATAACATAGTTCAGGGATACACATTAAGTCATAGTTCTCCGTATAATTTGCATATATCTCCGTATAAATAATATATGCTTTATAATCCTAAAAATATAAACTTTTTATGAAGAACTATTATTTTTTTACGATTCAAAATGCAAGTATCAACTATACTACGTGTTCGGTTTCCCGTGAAAGTTATTCTAATAGTACTCTCTTCATTATTACCTTCTATGTCATAGGTAAGAGATATATTTGAGAATAATATTAGAAAAAATAGAGAGAAAACTTGACAAATATATACATTTATAGCAATCACTTAGTTTAAATTGATAAATTTAGAGAAATTGAGAGAACAACTATCTAAGCTACTTTTCATAGTAGTCTTTCTGTTTTAATTTTCCCGTGAAAGTTGTTCTAAGAGTACTATCTCCATTGCCTTCTATATACGTTTCGTTTCTACACATCAAAAATTTGCTATTTTATACACGCAAACATTACAACATAGCTCAGGGATACATATTAAGTAATCGTTCTCCGTATAATTTGCATATATCTCCGTATAAATAATATATGCTTTATAATACTAAAAATAAAAACTTTTTATGGAGAACTATTATTTTTTTACGATTCAAAATGCACGAATCAACTATACTACGTGTTCGGTTTCCCGTGAAAGTTGTTCTAATAGTACTCTCTTCATTATTACCTTCTATGTCATAGGTAAGAGATACATTTGAGAGTAATATTCGAAAAAATAGAGAGAAAACCTGACAAATATATACATTTATAGCAATCACTCAGTTTAAATTGATAAAATTTAGAGAAATTGAGAGAACAACTATCTAAGCTACTTTTCATAGTAGTCTTTCTGTTTTAATTTTCCCGTGAAAGTTGTTCTAAGAGTACTATCTCCATTGCCTTCTATATACGTTTCGTTTCTACACATCAAAAATTTGCTATTTTATACACGCAAACATTACAACATAGCTCAGGGATACATATTAAGTAATCGTTCTCCGTATAATTTGCATATATCTCCGTATAAATAATATATGCTTTATAATACTAAAAATATAAACTTTTTATGGAGAACTATTATTTTTTTACGATTCAAAATGCAAGTATCAACTATACTACGTGTTCGGTTTCCCGTGAAAGTTGTTCTAATAGTACTCTCTTCATTATTACCTTCTATGTCATAGGTAAGAGATACATTTGAGAGTAATATTCTAAAAAATAGAGAGAAAACTTGACAAATATATACATTTATAGCAATCACTCAGTTTAAATTGATAAAATTTAGAGAAATTGAGAGAACAACTATCTAAGCTACTTTTCATAGTAGTCTTTCTGTTTTAATTTTCCCGTGAAAGTTGTTCTAACAGCAATATCTACATTGCCTTCTATATACGTTTCGTTTCTACACTCAGTTTAAATTGATAAAATTTAGAGAAATTGAGAGAACAACTATCTAAGCTACTTTTCATAGTAGTCTTTCTGTTTTAATTTTCCCGTGAAAGTTGTTCTAACAGCAATATCTCCATTGCCTTCTATATACGTTTCGTTTCTACACATCAAAAATTTGCTATTTTATACACGCAAACATTACAACATAGTTCAGGGATACACATTACGTCATAGTTCTCCGTAAAATTTGCATATATCTCCGTATAAATAATATATGTTTTATAATACTAAAAATAAAAACTTTTTATGGAGAACTATTATTTTTTTACGATTCAAAATGCACGAATCAACTATACTACATGTTCGGTATCCCGGGAAAGTTGTTCTAATAGTACTCTCTTCATTATTACCTTCTATGTCATAGGTAAGAGATACATTTGAGAGTAATATTCGAAAAAATAGAGAGAAAACTTGACAAATATATACATTTATAGTAATCACTCAGTTTAAATTGATAAAATTTAGAGAAATTGAGAGAACAACTATCTAAGTTACTTTTCATAGTAGTCTTTCTGTTTTAATATTCCCGTGAAAGTTGTTCTAACAGTACTATCTCCATTGCCTTCTATATACGTTTCGTTTCTACACATCAAAAATTTGCTATTTTATACATGCAAACATTACAACATAGTTCAGGGATACATATTAAGTCATCGTTCTCCGTATAATTTGCATATATCTCCGTATAAATAATATATGCTTTATAATACTAAAAATATAAACTTTTTATGGAGAACTATTATTTTTTTTCGATTCAAAATGCACGAATCAACTATACTACGTGTTCGGTTTCCCGTGAAAGTTGTTCTAATAGTACTCTCTTCATTATTACCTTCTATGTCATAGGTAAGAGATACATTTGAGAGTAATACTCGAAAAAATAGAGAGAAAACCTGACAAATATATACATTTATAGCAATCACTCAGTGCAAAATTGATAAAATTTAGAGAAATTGAGAGAACAACTATCTAAGCTACTTATCATAGTAGTCTTTCTGTTTTAATTTTCCTGTGAAAATTGTTCTAACAGTACTATCTCCATTGCCTTCTATATACGTTTCGTTTCTACGCATCAAAAATTTGCTCTTTTATACACGCAAACATTACAACATAGTTCAGGGATACATATTAAGTCATAGTTCTCCGTAAAATTTGCATATATCTCCGTATAAATAATATATGTTTTATAATACTAAAAATAAAAACTTTTTATGGAGAACTATTATTTTTTTACGATTCAAAATGCGCGTCGGTTTCCCGTGAAAGTTGTTCTAATAGTACTCTCTTCATTATTACCTTCTATGTCATAGGTAAGAGATACATTTGAGAGTAATATTCGAAAAAATAGAGAGAAAACCTGACAAATATATACATTTATAGCAATCACTCAGTTTAAATTGATAAAATTTAGAGAAATTGAGAGAACAACTATCTAAGCTACTTTTCATAGTAGTCTTTCTGTTTTAATTTTCCCGTGAAAGTTGTTCTAACAGTACTATCTCCATTGCCTTCTATATACGTTTCGTTTCTACGCATCAAAAATTTACTATTTTATACACGCAAACATTACAACATAGGTGAGGGATACATATTCATTCGTAGTTCTCCGTAAAATATGCATATATCTCTGTATAAATAATATATGCTTTATAATACGAAAAATATAAACTTTTTATGGAGAACTATTATTGTTTTACGATTCAAAATGCACGACTCAACTATACTACGTGTTCGGTTTCCCGTAAAAGTTGTTCTAATAGTACTCTATTCATTATTACCTTCTTTGTCATAGGTAAGAGATACAATTGAGAGTAATATTTAGAGAAATTGAGAGAAAACTTGACAAATATATACATTTATAGTAATCACTCAGTTTAAATTGATAAAATTTAGAGAAATTGAGAGAACAACTATCTAAGCTAGTTTTCATAGTAGTCTTGCTGTTTAATTTCCCGTTAAACTTGTTCTAACAGTACTATCTCCGTTGCCTTCTATATACGTTTCGTTTCTACGCATCAAAAATTTGCTATTTTATATACGGAAACATTACACCATAGGTGAGGGATACATATTATTTCGTAGTTCTCCGTAAAATATGCATATATCTCTGTATTAATAATATATGCTTTATAAAACGAAAAATATAAACTTTTTATGGAGAACTATTATTGTTTTACGATTCAAAATGCACGACTCAACTATACTACGGCCTAATCAAAATGGACGATGCAAATAATTGTCTTTGACAGGGCCTAATCATCAACCCGCTCAACCACCACACACATCAACCAAATTCGCATCCCCATAATATGTCGAATGCTCCAAATGTCGAGCTCACTCTGGACGAGTTCTGTCCTCGGCAGGCCATCAATCAACCGATGCACGGATAATAGGGCGTATACACCGCAATTAACTTGGTCTCTTTGTAAGAACTGTGCTCGTTCAAAGACCTCCAAATGCATATCACGCAAAGCTGCTTGGCGTGGTTGCCCGTAAAATCGCTCGAAGTACCTGTTGTAATCGAACAGTCTGTACATCATCCGTGTAATGGGTTGTATGCTCTCTCTTCGCATCCGCCGATATAATTCGTCAGAATTCGGCCACAACGAGTCGTACAACTCGACAGTCCACATATGGAGACGGATTCGCACGGTTACCCAGTGAGCTCCAGTGACAAAGCAAACCAGTATGAGCTATAGAAATCCGTAACAGAATATTAGTTCACCGCATTACACTAATATATCACTGCATTTTTATTAAATTCGAAGATATAACTTACGTATTGCAGCCATGGTGCCCATTCTCTCGCAGCTTCTTTCAAAGCCTCGGAAGGCTCCCATGCATCCACGTCCATCCCGTTGTTCGCCCAAGAATATTGCATTTGAGCCTTGTAAAATACATATTGTTAGCATTTTAAGAAACAATTTTGTATAAAACATTAACTACTTACCCAAAATTATACGGGGAGAATGAGAGTAGTGCCGTTCCGCACACCATGAAGTAGACCGTCTCCTCTCGCCAGTTGCCTCCTAATGGTACCCAAATAACATTCGATCATGTCATGGGTAAGCATCTTCGTAACATCTTCGAGGATATCAAACCACGAGTGCGTCAAATGATTTCTCGTGGCTGTGTAGACGTGGTCAGTAAATTCATTGTGTGCGCGACGCCACGCCCGATATTCCTTGAAGCCAAGGACAGACCAATCGCCCAAGTAACGGGCGAGATTCTTCTTCGGTGCAATGAACGGCGACGTAATGGCACGAGAGGGTCTTCTCATGCGAAATCCACGTCCACGTGGGCTACTCGGATCTTCTTCGATGGGGGCCTTCTCTTTTCCCTTTCCTCCTCTCCGGCTGGTACTGGCATCTCCCGCTTGCACCACTTTCAACGGTTCAACATATTGCGGGGACATAATAAGTGCCCACGATGCGGAGAAATCATCACCGTATAAGGAGTGATCTTCATCGGGCTCCTATAAAATAAGCGTTTACGTTAAGTTTAAGTATATATCTTCGTAAAAGTACATAAGTCTCAATAAAACTTTTAATAGCCTACCACTGATACCGGACTGGGAGAAGCAGAAGGCTGCGCGGGCTCATCGTGTGGAAGCTGCAACGATTGGGTAGATACGGGCCGATCATGAGACTTCTTCGTGCGTGCCTCGGATACGACGGACGAGTCGCTGCTGTCAGTCAAGGCATCGTGGGGTGGGTCGACCCGACCAGATGCATGCGGAGTTGCTCCACGAGTACAAGAAATTGAATGTCGTCCGGAGATGCCGCGACCCTCCGAATGTCGACCCGAGATACCGTGACTATGTGAAACTGAATGTCGGCGACCCTCCTCAACATGCGACGGTCCTCCCACCTCCGCTGACTTCCGCTCCGACTTATTTTTGGAGAAAAAGTTTTTTATCTTCTTCCAAAACTTTTTCTCACGGCACGCCATGTGCCGAGCCGGACAGCGTGCTCGCATAATAATCAGTCATGATCTCTGCTTCCTCCGCCACCATCGGTCCGCATTCCAACTATGTATAAAACAAGCAATGTTACATAATTAGAATCTAAAACACCGAACTATACAATTTAAATGGAGATATATGAACTTAGGTGGTTTCTCATGACCTATATGTTTGTTTAAGATTATAGTTCTCCACAGTATATAAATAGTTTACCGTATTTTTGTTTGAACTGTACAAACATAGTTATTTACCTCATCGTCGAAGAATCCAGCGAACGATCCTTTCACTCTCGGGAAATTCCACCTCAACAGATGTGGAAGCACTTGTTGGTCCTCCAAGTTCGCACAAGCCCTCCCAAATTCGGGGATGCAATCGTAAGCCCATGCTTGTAAGGCCCAGACGGGCCCGCTGAACACATAAGACACCTTACATCCCGCAAGAGTGTTGGGGATGAATTGCTTGTAGTGAAGCAATGCTCGGTATGCATACGCTCCCCACGAGAATTCCTTCCATTCGTTCAGGTTGTCCACTAACACCCAAACGAAGTCGTCGATCAGTCTAGGCCTTGGAACACCCAAGATTAGTAGGTGCAGCATCAACACATTTGCCACTTTCACGTAGTCGGCTGCCGATGCGCCGTTCACCTCGTGTTCTCTGAAAATATCCTACAACTCGGATATTTTCATTCTCCGATTACCACAAAATACGGCCCTTGCACGAACCGTGGAAGCATCATGCTCCATTGTTGGGTCAAATGTCGATGACCCAAACATTAACCCCGAGACCAGGGCAAATTCCTACGGACCGAACTTCAAATGACGATTCGATACGTGAAACCAAAAGTTGTTGGATGCAAAGTCGGCGAATTCCACTTCACGACACATCAGCTGGTGGAGAGCTTTGCTTGCACTAACACTCCCCTCCCATTCCATGAAATGGCCGAAAGGGCTACTCTCACAAAATTGTGCATACAGGATGTCACCGCCGACGGCAGTCAGTGTCTCGCGGATCAGTGGGATCACATCCCACTTGTAATGAATCATGATTTGAGGTTTAGCCGACTTGGCTACGTACCTAAGAAAAAACCATTGACTCTGCATTAAAGAAAAATGTGAAATTAGCTAAATAAATACGTCAAATGTTTTAAAATACGGACTGATATACGAAATTGTTATAAAATACGAAATTGATAGAAAAATTTAGAGAAATTGAGAGAAATTGATATACGAAATTAATAATTTCGCAGTTATAGAAATTGATATACGAAATTGATATACGAAATTGATAGAAATTGATATACGAAATTAATACGCAGTTATATAATATTAAATTTTATAACAATTTCCCTATATATATAATACGCAATTTTCCTATATTATATATAACATAGTTATATAACAATTTCCCTATATATATATAGGGAATACACAGTTATATAACAGATATTTTATATTAAATATGAATTATATATCAACGGACATTTAATAAGTAATCCACAGACTAATTAACCGCAAAATTATATATGAAATCAATATTTAAATCCTTAGTATTATACAATATATATATATATCACGATATATAATATGTTAAGATCATGATATTAATACTTTAAAATACACGATAATATCACGATATTAATACTACAATATTAATACTTTAAATAACAAGATATGATTATATCAACATATAAATACTATAATATTAATACTTTAAAATACATAAATACTAATTTAATTTAAAACAGACTATACTATTAATAATATAAATATAATACATATACCAAGAAATCTTAATATAGAATATATACGCTGAACAGATATTTTATAACAGATATTCTATACAATTAACACGTAGATATTTTATATTTTATAACAGATATTCCATAATTTCCATAATTTCCATAATAACAGATATTTTATATTTTATAACAGATATTCCATAATTTCCTCAGATATATACTACGTAATATTTTATTTAAAATAATTAACACGCATAACTAACAGCTTCAGAAAATCGAACACGTATAACCCTTATTTAACACGCATAACCCTAATTTTTCAAACATTAAATATAAAATATGAAATACACGCATAACTAACAGCTTCAAAAAATCGAAATGGATTCAGATTCTCGTCTACTAACCTGCGAGGCGGCATCATATTCGTTCATTTCGAACCAAAGTTGAAGCTGAATTTGAAGACGAAGTTTGAAGGTTCAAAACGCCACTGAAGTTTCAGCCGAACTTTGAAGATTCAAAACGCCGAAGTGGGGAGAAGTTGAAGCTTCACAACGCCGAAGTTGGGAGAAACTGAAGCGTGGGGAGAAGTTGAAGCTTCAAAACGCCGAAGTGGGGAGGGAAATAAGTGGGGAGAAACTGGATTGTGGGCGTGGGGAGGGAAATAAATGGGGAGGTTGAATAAATAGAACTACTGATAAGTGATTTTTATACCATCTCATCGTGTTCTTTTTAAGCTTGTTTACATAGTTTTCTATTCATTTTTAGTTTTTGTTTTGCTTGGAATCGTATACTTTCGATGGTTTTTGGTTTTGTAGGTTTCTCACGCGTTTTGAGCATATTTGGTGGTATTTGACACCAAAATGAAAGAAAACATGACCATTGATGCATTTTTGGCAAAGATGGAGTTGTTTGGATGAAGAATGAAGAGGATTTAAAGTCGGATGTTGAAGAAATCGCGTTTCGGAGCTCATGTAACGAGGCAGTTGGAAAATCGCGTGGAAGGCGGATCTAACGATCTTAGAATCCGATCTCAACCGTCCACATCGTAGTTCTATGTGTTAGGAACAATGTGGCAAAGTTTCTTGGCGATCCAACGGCTAACGAAGGAGATATTGCATTTTTCCCAAAACGCGACAGTGCAGAAAAAAACTGTTCGGCAGAAGACGTCGGACCGCGGTCCGCCTTTGTGCGGGACCGCGGTCCGCTATGTTCTGACTCAGAAAACTGGAAAATCCGCGGGGTCGGACCGCGGTCCGCGTCGTATACAGCCCAAAACCAGATTTTTTCGGCCCGAAACCTATATAAACCCTTCCGGATTTCTTTCCTTCGACACACACCATATTTTCGACTTCTTCCACCCTCCAAGGCAGAGAAACACCCAAGGCATCCCTCCGTTGAAGATTCAAGACGAAGATTGAAGACCACAACCCGAGAACCAAGCGCGAGGATCAATCCGCTAGATTCTAAGTTGTATTGTTCCTTCTCAGTTTTGTTTAGGGTTTTTGATACTTGAATTCTATGGATTATTTTTGCATCTTTTGTGATTATTTTCCTACGAATATGAGTGGCTAAATCCCCTTGTGTGGGGGTTTAGCAGGATCTATGTTTTTCATGAATTGATTCAAACCCAAGTTTTTCAATGAATGAATTGTTTTGTTTCTTAATTGTTGAGCCTTCTTTTTTATTTCTCTATGATTCTTTAATGTGACTGACCATCATCTTAGATAATTATAGAGAATATAGGTAATAGATAATATGGCGCATCATACCCGATTATTTATTTAGACCTGCAATTAAGTGTCTAGATTGTCACCATTGGTTTGGGATAGTTTAGATGGTTCCTTAAATTCTTGAGCATGATACGATCCTTAGGTTCATGATATGATCACTTGATTGACCCTTAGGATTATAAGTTAGAGATCTCCCGCCATCATACGGAATCCCTAGAGCCTTAGTGGATGAACCAACAAAATAAATTCATAAATGCTAGCTAGAGAATGGGAATGAATCGATCATCTTAGGCATAGTGATTGCTAAACCTCCGCACTCTTCATCAAACTTGAAACATACCCATTATCCACTTTGCTTCGTTTTTATTTGTTTTTTTTTACTTTCATGTTATTTTAATTTAGTAGTTTTTAAATAAATCAAACCCAGTTTAGGACCAAGTAGATAGCGAAATAATTAGGATAATTAGAACCCAGCTGAGTCCTTGTGAGATCGACCTCGGGAGTTGCTAGATTAGGTACTATACCGATTCGTGCACTTGCGAGAATTATAATTTGTTTATCAAGTTTTTGGCGCCGTTGTCGGGGACTCAGTCGTTTTTATTATTCTTTTTACTAGCTGTTTATTTGTTTAGATTTTATTTTTTTTACGTTGGTTACTATTTCTTCTTTTCTTTACTGTGTCGAGTCTTACTCTTTGAGTTTTCTGTAGGTTTATGCACGGTAGAAGGTCGCAAAATCCAGAACTTGCGCCTTTTATCGATAACATACACAGAGTAGGGACTCGAGTTACGTGGAAAGAACAGGAAGACAAAATTGAAATGGAGCGAATTGAGAACAATCCTAAACCAGAGAGGTTGTAGGGAGACTACACAAGGCCGATACTTGGAGCCAATACCACCTGCATCGTCCTAGAAGAGACCGCAAGGAATTATGATCTGAAGCCCATCTACTACCATATGCTACCATCTTTCTACGGGCTAGCAACTGAAGATCCTCTTGCTCATATGAGGGAGTTCTATGCTACACTGGGGACTATTCCTCTCAGCGGGCTCACTACTGATCAATTGGGAAGACGATTATTTCCCTACACTCTGAAGGATAAAGCCAAGAATTGGTTGCACACACTGCCTGCTAATTCTTTGCGGACAATGGAAGACGTATTCAAAGCATTCACGGGGCGATACTACTCCCGAAGCAAGAGCCACGAGTTGAGGCAGCAGATTGCTACTTTCTCCCAGTTTGACAATGAGACATACCATGAAGCTTGGGATAGATTCAAGGGACTCCTCATCCAATGTCCACATCATAATTACCAGGTTGTGATGCTGAATGAGTTCTTCTACAATGGATTGCTCTTGCTGTGTCAGATTATGGTTGACAACATGGCTCCCGGAGGCATTCTTGCACTGACCCCAAGTGCATTGCATGAGCTTTTTGAGACGTTGAAGGCTCGATCCGTATTAAGAAGTCAGAGTGTGAGACAACGTGGAACGCAGGATGTGCGGGCTGCGTATGCGGATGATACTATTAAGGAGCTTCAACTGCTTAGACAAGAAATCAAGGAGCTCAAGCAGAGACAAGTGCAAGCCCCAAAGATTGGCGAGGTCTGTACCATTTGTGATGATCCACAACACTCAACCGCCCAATGCCAGTTTAATATCATCCATAGCCAATTTCAAGAAGAAGAAGCTAACTGGGGACAAGGCATAGGACACCAGGAATGGGAAGAGAGAAGACAATATCAGAGGCCGCAGCAAAATTTTGTCCATAAGCAGCAAGGGTACAATCCTAACTACAAAAGTTACCAGGATTATGGAGGAAGGAATGCCACTCAGCAGCAGAACTTTAGAGGCACATCATCTTCTCGCCCTCAGCCAAAGATTGAGGACGCTGATAAGAATTCCATGGCCATCTTGCAAGACACCTTAACCTCCTTTATGAAGAGTTCTAAGGAGCAAATGGAGCACTTACCACTTCTGTCAGGAACGTGGAAGCAACTTCCAAAAATTTGGGGACTCAACTTGGCCAGCTAGCGCGGGAAGTTACTTTGCTTAAAATGCAACAAGGGAAACTACCCGGACAAACTGAAGAGGCGAGGTCCATTACTATTTTGCTTGGTGATGATTCGGAGAAGGCTAAAGAGAAAATCGACGAAGTTGCTACGACTAATGTTGATGAAAGGACAAGAGATAAGGAGAACAAGCCTATTGTTCGGACTCCTTTGCATAGAGATGTGAATCCATACAAGCCCCCACCTCCTTTTCCAAGACGCCTCAAGGTTAACAAACAAGAAGAACAGTTTGGATCCTTGTTTAATATACTCTCTAAAGTGAAGATCAATCTGCCGCTCTTAGACCTCGTCAAGAGTATTCCAAGGCAATCCAAGTTCTTCAAGGAGCTCATCAACAACAAAAAGGATTATGAGCGGAGTGCAAATCTTCCTACACTTGAATCAGGGGGTGTTGTAGTTGATATATCGGCTCTACCGCCCAAGTTAACAGATCCTGGAAGATTCGACATCGCTATCTCTATGGGCAAGGATAGAGTTACACGAGCAATGCTAGATCTTGGAGCTGGTTTCCTGTTGACTTTATTGTTCTTGATGCAGATGATACTTCTCGAGGGCTAAGTGAACAGCTTATCCTCCTAGGGAGGCCATTTATGGCAACCACTAGGACTTGTGTTGATGTACCGTCACGAACTGTGAGGATGGAAGTCTTGGGGGAGGTTACAGAATTCAAAGCACTAGCTCCAACCACATTTGGAACTGATGCCTCAACTACTGAAGTTAACTTTGTGCAGCCTGCATTTGATGTAGTGAAGGATTCTGATGGTACAGATGTGTTGGGTGATGATTCCATCCTCAGCACTGTTACTCTTAGTGGGAAATGATTCGGTCTTAGACACTGATCTTAAGCTCAGTAGCCTTGTGCTCTGTACTTGTCTGAAGATTTGAAGATCCCAAAACCCTATCTGGATGGTGAACCCTTCCGTTGTATTATGTTGTTTGTCTCGAGGTTTCGGACTCGGTAGACACTCTGCTCTCGGTCAAGGCGCTCGGTAGCTTATGCCGCCTCGGCACCGGTGTAGAAGACTCGGTGATCTTGGACTCGGCGGGAGCAAGATATGCGAGAGAGTCGATCGGCCCGAACTCGGCGGGAGTAGTTCACTGGACTCAGAGCTGATCTTCAGTAGACTTATCTCAGATGTCTATCTACTGAATACAAGGTCAGACTCAGCATCAGCAGACAATCTTCTGAACTGTCAGATCTTTTTGAAATGCAATCAGCATAGTCATATACGAGGAAGAGAGAAGTCAGCTTCAATTAGCCTCGAAGTCTGTTTTGTCTCAACCACCTTATTCACCTCGACGAATAACAAGCATACACGTGTCATCCTACCTACTAAAGCTGCAAGTCAACACTTTCCGGAAAAGGAGGAAAAGGCACTGTTACCTACGTCAAAAAGAGCCGTTTACTACCAAAAGAGAGAGAGAGAGAGAGAAGAAGATCGTCTCCAACGGATCTATTTCAATCTCTGCTCTATAAATAGAGGGATTATTCAAGAAGAATGCACCGAATGCACGTATCTAGAGCAAAAATCAAGAAAGCATTCAACGAGCAAAGAACCCAAAGAACTACGTCTTAGCAAGAACTCGAAGAACAATCTTCCGGCGAAAGACTACATTCTAGCTCATAGGGAATCAAGCTGAACCGACATACAAAGCCTCTAGTATCCAATCGACGTTACACGAACTTATAGCTTACCTTCAGCTGTTCGTCGATCTAGAAGCTACTCACTCATATTCCCTATCCCTCTAACCCTAAGCTCAACCGTTCTTATCTATAGCTTAGACGAAGGAGTTCACCTTTGAACCCGATCCTTATTGTATAAGGACTCCTTCACTGTTGGAGAAAGTTTGTCAAACACTTCTAAGTTTGATGTTTGTAACCGAGACTTGGATCGTCCTAAAAACCAAGACGCGGCTTTGCCCGGTCAGCAAGCCGACCGAGACTAACCCGGGATAAATAATAGCCTCCCGATCTTTCGGGACAAGTGGACGTAGGATTTGAGCGATATCCGAACCACTTTAAAAATCCCGTGTCTCTATTGCTTTCTTGATCGTTGCATTGATTTTACTATTCATACCGAACATCATTCCTTTAAAATCAATCAACTGTCTCAGCATACTGAACTTTATATCTACTGAACTGAGACTTTCATAAAACGTTTTCACCACTGAACTGATTTGGGCCTACACACATTTCCGCACGCTGAACTCTTACTGTAGATACTGAATTTCTGACTCAGTCAGCTAGCAGGTCTCAGTAGAGTCAGACTCTTTGCCGAACATGATTCAGAACAGCTGTTTGGTCTGCCGAATCAAGTTTGATCGACACCATCCTGAATAGGACTGTTCGTGTTCAAAGTTGAGAAATCGAATCAGGTGTATTTACCCCCCCCTCTACACCTGACCGTACACTCGGGACCAACAAGATGGATTAGGAATACACGCATTATTCGATGAGGAGTCAACTGACGTTGGTGTTCCTAACTTGGATGAATGTGTTGAAGATCAAAAAGACATGTTCCCGAAGAAAACCATCTATGTCAGACGCACTAAAGCCGCTTGTGGGAAGAGGACGCCTGGGTAAAACACTCTACCCCCGGTCTTAAAGTTCTTTTATATGACGATGGTTCTAGAGCATTTCCAGGATACCCAAGTTCTACATTCTCCGGACCATTTCATGTGGTGGACGTTTTGTCGCATGGTGTGGTGAAGTTGATGAATCCACGAACCAAAAAATATTTCAAGGTGAAGGATGTCTGTGGAGCATCATCGAAGGAGGCGTTCGACAAGGCTGAAGTCGGGCGTCCAAAGTCGCCAAGTTTATAATCTGATTCAGCAAAGTCGAGCCAACGACTCTAACCAACAGCGCTTCGTGGGAGACATCCCACGTTTGTGAGTTTTTCTAGTTTTCTTAGTTAGATTTATTGCTTTCCATTAAAAAAAACAAAACTGAGGAGGGAAATTGACATGTATGCTTCATCTATTGATTTTTAATGCATAATAAGCTATATCATAGCAGTAGGGGAGCTGATACGGTCGGGATTAACTTTGGATCTGAGCCTGCAGATCAAGCTTCGCATATGTAGATCAATCGGACATCACCTAGACATCAGGGAAGATTCGTTTACCCATTTTTCTTTATTTCACTCTATTTTCGTGCTAGACACTAGCTCGTAGATAGGTTTGGGGGGATATGTCGAATAGAAAACCCGATTGATTTGGTCTTTATAATTATGATTCTGATGATTCTCCATGTACTTGATATTTGAACTACTATGACTTATGTTATTTGATGATTATGCATTTCTTGCCTTAAAATTTTTCTTTGCTGAAGCATTGTTGAATTGAATTTGAGCATGATAAAATTTTCGAACATATAGGATGTAAAAGTATGGTAGTCCAAAGCCTTTGGTGAGAATTTGAGCCTATTGTGAACTAACGAAATCCTATGTCGGTCTCAATTTCTTTCATGTGTGATACTCGCTTTAGGGAGAACATTTAGAACTTGCTTTGAGTCTGTTTGAAGTTTATTGAACACTTTTCGTATATGGCATTGATATGATCTTAGGCACTATCTCGTTCTTTAGCCAGAGCCAAATATGATTCCTACCTTGAACATCAACCTAGTAAGCCCCTTTGAGCTTAATGTATCCTTTTTATTCATGTTCCTCCACTTAAATTGCCGAACCTAACTAGCCTTAACCGAGGATCTAGTAGATAGGTGTGAGGGTTGTGAGGGTTGTGAGGGTTTAGTGATCAAGGGACAAATTTTTGAAGCCAAAAAAAAAAGTGGGCTCGAGATAGGTGTGAATTGATTTTGATTCTATCTAGCCTGGTACCGAACTTGATGACACCGTGTTATACTGAAATCTTTATCTAATTATTGGTATAGAGTTGGCAGGTAAACAATTGGATAGAATATGGGAGACTTGTGCATGTACTCCTAACTTCGATTGAAAGGGGTTTATTGATGACATATGTTAGAGTTGGGAGGTGTTGAAAAAAAAGAAAAAAAAAGAGAAGAAAAAAAAAAGAAGAGGTGAAAAGAAAAAGGGAGGAAATTGAAAAGGGGAGTATATTTTGAAAAAAAAAGGTGAGAACTCAGGGTGACTTGATTTGTTTGATTATGAGTGGTTCAAATGTGATTGGTTTTAGAGGTTTATTTTGATATATCATAATTTTGTTGCTCTACTAGATCCCTTGATTGTTCGTACATTATGAGTCACTTTTCTTATATCTTCCCTACCTTTTTATTACATGCCTTAGCCCCATTACAACCAAAGTAAGACCTTCGAGATCTTTGCCATGAATTGTGTTTATTATGAGTAGAATTAGACAATCTGCAAGCTTATGAAGACGCTCTCCTAGGGTTGAGTTTGAGTGATGATTTTACCCTTATACACTTGAGTGTTTGAGTGATACAAATTTCTGGAGAGGGACTACTCTACCTATATGTTCTATTTTGTTTTGAATGTGGCATCAAACTTGAATGATTTTCACATGCTAATGATGTGTTCTTCAAAAAACTGAATAAGGCTTGAATTGTTATTCTCATCTTTTTAATATTTAGTCATAGTCTTTCTTTTATCTTGTTTCTTTGCTTGAGGACAAGCAAAAGCTTAGGTTTGGGGGGATTTGATGAGTGGTTTTTATACCATCTCATCGTGTTCTTTTTAAGCTTGTTTACATCGTTTTCTATTCATTTTTAGTTTTTGTTTTGCTTGGAATCGTATACTTTCGATGGTTTTTGGTTTTGTAGGTTTCTCACGCGTTTTGAGCATATTTGGTGGTATTTGACACCAAAATGAAAGAAAACATGACCATTGATGCATTGTTGGCAAAGATGGAGTTGTTTGGATGAAGAATGAAGAGGATTTAAAGTCGGATGTTGAAGAAATCGCGTTTCGGAGCTCATGTAACGAGGCAGTCGGAAAATCGCGTGGCAGGCGGATCTAACGATCTTAGAATCTGATCTCCACCGTCCACATCGTAGTTCTATGTGTTAGGAACAATGTGGCAAAGTTTCGTGGCGATCCAACGGCTAACGAAGGAGATATTGCGTTATTCCCAAAACGCGACAGTGCAGAAAAAAACTGTTCGGCAGAAGACGTCGGACCGCGGTCCGCCTTTGTGCGGGACCGCGGTCCGCTATGTTCTGACTCAGAAAACTGGAAAATCCGCGGGGTCGGACCACGGTCCGCCTTTGTACCGGACCGCGGTCCGCTTCGTATACAGCCCCAAACCAGATTTTTTCGGCCCGAAACCTATATAAACCCTTCCGGACTTCTTTCCTTCGACACACACCATATTTTCGACTTCTTCCACCCTCCAAGGCAGAGAAACACCCAAGGCATCCCTCCGTTGAAGATTCAAGACGAAGATTGAAGACCACAACCCGAGAAGCAAGCGCGAGGATCAATCCGCTAGATTCTAGGTTGCATTGTTCCTTCTCAGTTTTGTTTAGGGTTTTTGATACTTGAATTCTATGGATTATTTTTGCATCTTTTGTGATTATTTTCCTACGAATATGAGTGGCTAAATCCCCTTGTGTGGGGGTTTAGCAGGATCTATGTTTTTCATGAATTGATTCAAACCCAAGTTTTTCAATGAATGAATTGTTTTGTTTCTTAATTGTTGAGCCTTCTTTTTGATTTCTCTATGATTCTTTAATGTGACTGGCCATCATCTTAGATAATTATAGAGAATATAGGTAATAGATAATACGGCGCATCATACCCGATTATTTATTTAGACCTGCAATTAAGTGTCTAGATTGTCACCATTGGTTTGGGATAGTTTAGATGGTTCCTTAAATCCTTGAGCATGATACGATCCTTAGGTTCATGATATGATCACTTGATTGACCCTTAGGATTATAAGTTAGAGATCTCCCGCCATCATACGGAATCCCTAGAGCCTTAGTGGATGAACCAACAAAATAAATTCATAAATGCTAGCTAGAAAATGGGAATGAATCGATCATCTTAGGCATAGTGATTGCTAAACCTCCGCACTCTTCATCAAACTTGAAACATACCCATTATCCACTTTGCTTCGTTTTTATTTGTTTTTTTTTACTTTCATGTTATTTTAATTTAGTAGTTTTTAAATAAATCAAACCCAGTTTAGGACCAAGTAGATAGCGAAATAATTAGGATAATTAGAACCCAGCTGAGTCCTTGTGAGATCGACCTCGGGAGTTGCTAGATTAGGTACTATACCGATTCGTGCACTTGCGAGAATTATAATTTGTTCATCAACTACAAACCTATTTTGTTGAATTATTTGATGCAGAGTTTCTTTATCCAAAAACAAAATAAATCGAATCCCTCAACAAATGGCTTTAAAATATTTTTGCATCCGTGACAAAAAAATATTTAATTGGAATGATGATTTAATTGAAATATGTAATGTCCATGATGATTTAATTGAAATATTTTAGTACCAAAATATTCTCGTTTATTAGTACCAAAATATATAACCATCACTTCAACTTATTTATACAAACCCTAATTTCATATTTATATTCTCGTAATTTCAATTTTATACATGCCATTATTTACAAACCCTAATTTACATACCTAATTACGTAAAAAAATTAATTTTGAATTTTATACATGACATATATATACATAAAATTACATAAAATTACAAATCCTAATTTTCTATTTACAAATCCTATTTTACAGTTCCATTAGTAAGAACTAAGAAATAATAGATATAATTTCATCGTAAGAACTAATTCCATGTGTAAGAACTAAATGACATTAGTTATAATTCTGGAATTTCCTTGGGATCATGCTTGAGTAAAATAAGGCGTTCGCATGCTGTCAAGAGGATAATGTGATATAAAGACTAGCTAGTATGAACTTGAAAAGAAATGGATTTTATAAAGAAGCAGCCTTCTTGAAAAGTACTTTCAAGTGACTGGAATAGGAATTCGTATCTTTAAGCGGAAGCGGATTAAGCGGAAGCGGATTAAACGAATTCAACCTTATAAACGTAATACTCCGAATCATTTTTACGACCTGCCAGGCCGTGTCATTTTTACAACAAATGAATTCGTATCTTTAAGCGGAATACAAACACTAAAATTACAAACCCTAATTTCTAACCCTAATTACACAAACACCGGAAAAAAAAAAAAAAAAAAAAGCAGAAGAAAACAGCCAACGATTTGATGTGTTGCAGGGTGGCGTGGGAATCTGCACTGTTGCAGACACGTCATTCAAGAGAGTCAAACAAAGCCAGCGGCCTTCACCGAGCAGAGGCACTCCGGTGGGAATTGCCATCGCAGCAGCGGTGACCTCGAATGGCGTCCGGCTCACTGCGGCAGAAGACTCAGGCCTTCACCGGAGCAAAGACTCAAAGTGGTAAGTACACTGATGCGTGTCAGCGCAGCAGAATAGGGACAAAAATGTCCGTGTTGGTATCACTGCATTTTAATTTATGGAGTGGCAGCTACTGCAATTTTGAAATAAGGGTGTCTATTCTTGACAATTTCCCAAAAGGAAATGTAAACAATTAGAATGAGATGGATGGAATACTATCTCAAACGAGCATTAGTAATTTTCATTCATGGGTAGTAGTATTAAAAAAAATGGAAACTATCCTAATTCCTAAGCAAAACACAAGTGATATATATTGTTGTTTCTTAAATTTGAATCATGATACTCGGCCACAAACAATTAATCCCTATAGACCTAATTATTGGTTGTGAGTGAAAGATACGATCTTGAATTAATTATGTCGTGTAATGATACATACCTGGAACATAAAGTTGATGCAACTTGTGTAATAATTTAGTAAGACTATTTCCATACAAAAAATTGTTCCGACAAGCAAAGCAATAGCTCGTGATATGTATTTATATCTTGCAAACATGGGCCAACGCCAACTTGGATATCACATTTATCTGTCTACTACTTATGGCATTTAGGAAAAAATATAGTACTTGGTGTTTATAGTATGCACGGATTTAGAATTTAAAATTTAGTCCGAATTTAATTGATGTGATTATATGCAAAATTCGGAGAAACAACATAGTAAATTTTCATAATAATAATAATAATTTGGGCCTGTGGAAACACTTGGTCCTAAAATTACAATTTATAAGCATGTTGAAGTGTTTTGCAAGTATAAAGGTCCAAGGTCCAAAATAAAGTGCCTAAACTGAAGAAGTTGGGCCCAGTAAAGTTGGGCTTTGAATTAAACTCAAGCAGATTAGTACTCTTTCCGTCCCATAGATATAATCCACTTTCTTTTCGGTCCGATTTTTAAGGAGAGTTATTAATTTGTACAGAGTTGTATTATAAAGTGGGTGGATATTTTCTATCCCACTCTATGTCCCACTAGATGTCCCACCCCTTAAGATGAGGACATGTGTCTTTTTAACCTAACTTTATGTCTACATCTAACATTTAGTTGAGTCAGAGTGGGGATCTTCTGCCCCAATACATGACCCACTACATGTCCCACCAATAAGGTGAGGACATGTGTCATGTAGTGATAAAAACATAGTCCATCAATGCACGCGTGTCGCCGCGTGATTGGTAGGTCACCAAGTGGTCCACCGAAATATGGAGCAGATGATCTTCACCAGTTGAGTCAACCTTGAAGGTGGGACATGTAGTGGCCCTAGTGGGATAGAAGATCCCCACCCGTATAAAGTAGTGGGTTCCTCAAAAAATGTGTAAAAATTTATCAATAACGAAAATTGGATTATTCAATGGAGCAGCCCGAAATAAAATATTAGACTAAATCTATGAGATGGAAGGAGTAATTACAAATTATTAAAAAAATCTTGTAAAGAAATTCGCATTCACTTTATTTAACGCATATCAACAGATTTGTTTTCAAAATTAGTAAGTATTGAGCATAAATTTGTAATATCAAATACTAAAAGACAGTATAAAAGAGTATGTTCGATTTACTGAAAGTGCCTATCTAATAATACAAACATGTAATTTAATTAGTAATCATCACTCTTTTATGAATTATAGCTTCGAGTTCGACCTAACTGAACCGAACCCAAAAAAAATTATGGGATTAAGATTTATAGAAAAAGACAACATGGGATTTATATATACCCCGAAAGCCGAAGAATCTAATGCCAATGAATATATGTCGATGCAGCAAAGTAGTCATCACCATAATTAATTAATTCATAGTTATCATCGACTTGAAGTTAATAAAGGCAAATAAGCATGCATGTGAAGAAATAAAGGCACGCCACCCTGGGATGGCATAGCGGTGAAGGTGGGTGGCCCGGGACCGATAGGTCATGGGTTCAATTCCCACTGGACACGCTATGTGTGAGTCTGTCACCATGTCACATTAGCGGCTGCGGGTTCCTCGTCAACAAAAAAAAAAGGCACGCCACCAACATGGTGGGAGATTGATTATACAAACACATTTTAATTAGAACCAGAGATTAAACTAAATTATCTTCCTAATACCAACGATTATACTAAACTAATCTCAAATGTGAGGGGGTCTAGTCCTCAACTCAAGGGCCAAAAGCGGCGCCTCGAGCACTGACTGTTCTTTTCCGACATCGAATTTTGCTTTTTCCCTTAATAATTAAATATAAAACTTTATATTTCGTAAAAATCTCGAAATTAATTTGATGGGACATTATATGGAGTGAGAATTATGGAAATGTGTACGGGCACGTGACTGAACTGGCTCTTGCTTCTCATCTAGGAACTTCCCCATTCCCACCCCCACATCTATTTCTGCCCCCACTCCATTAAATTGCCATTTTTGACATGCATGTTTAAAAAATGTTTATATTGTAGAGGAAATGTTTTATTTTATACATTAAATATGATTTATTTTTTATTTTTTTAGTTAAATAAAAGTTTAATGGTTTGTATACTTGCTTGCATGGGATGAATAAGTGACAAGTGTGGGAGTGTAGACTGTAGATGGGCATGTTTGCATCAGAAGAAGCATGTATTTTTGTATGGGGAAAAGAAGCCAAAAAAAAACATTAAGAAACAGAGGTAGCTGCATGCTGACACTTAGATCACTTCCATCTCATTTTTACAATTTTTAAACCATGTGCATACTAACACAGCCACCACCACCTCTCTCTCTCTCTCTTGCGCCCCACCACTCTCCTCTTACCTTTGTTTTCCCATTATTAAACATCAAAACCATTCCCTCTCTCTCTCTCTCACTCTCTCTGTGTGTGTGTTTCACTATGTTTGTTGTTTAATTTCTTGTATCATCTGAGCAAGAGTAGCTGGATTTGTGCAATCATACTTTTTGGTGAGTGAGTTTTCCATTACCATTATGCTTTGCATATGTTTTCCTTATTGTATGATAAATCTTCTTGAAATAGTTTGTCTTTTCTCCATGTAAAAATCCCAGTTTCTTTCTCACATGAAATTGAATTCTGGTGTTGAAGAACATAACCACCATATAAAAGTAGTATAGTATCATTTTCTTACAAAAGCTACTAGTTTTCATTCAAGAAAAAAAAAAAAAAAAAAGGAAAATCATCATCAAGATTGTAGTTTCCCCAGTTCTTGATGGCATGCCATTGATTTTCCTTCATAAGTTAGCCTCCTATCTCAGTTAACGTAGCGTTTGGTAAGAGGGTTTCAGAATCAATAGTTGGTATAAACTTTAGTAATTAGGAGACACTTTTGATAGTTCTACTAGTGAAATTGATAGAGATACAATTACTTGCTTTGGAATTCCAACTTAGATCAAGAAGAGATGTATGATTAAATCTTATTAACATTTCTTGTACACTTGCAGGAAATACTCTGTTTCATATTGCATCTTGACATGAAATCCAATCATGGGGCAGAGGCAGCCGGAGAGAATGATTCATATTCCATTACCCCATCTCCTTTCGACACGGCTTCCTCCACCGGAACCCTAAAAAACCCGGGGAGCATCGAGTCGTACTCCGACTCGATCTCCCTCGTCCTAACCCTAACCCTAACCACCAAAACCAGCCAAGAAGCAGAGTCTTTCGCATTCTCATCATCCAGCACAAGCAAAAGCACCAACGAAGCCGCACCGCGAGCATTCTCGTGCAACTTCTGCCAGAGAAAATTCTACAGCTCGCAAGCGTTAGGCGGCCACCAGAACGCACACAAGCGCGAACGGAGTCTAGCCAAACGCGCCATAAGGATGGGCGTTTTCACGGAGAGGTATGCCCTGCCTCTACACTTGGGAATGAAATCGCACGCCTCCGTTCACCACCACTTTAGGCCGGCGGAGAGGAGAAGCGCCACCCCGAGATTGGGGGGTGGCGGCTACCTCTGCCAGCCGTTGTACGTGGAGGATGAAGAGGCTCGGCTGCTGTGGCCGGGAAGCTTCCATCATGGTGGGGGATCAAGTGTGAGTTTTGTAGATAAATCGCCGCCGGAATCTGCACCGGATCTCACACTCCGGCTATGAAGAAGATTGGTGTTGAGGCAGTTTAAACTCGAATTAGTGTGTGCATCTTTGATCAGCTTGAACGTGTGTTTTTTTGCCTTATGTTTTTGTTTTTTAATGTTTAGAGAGTTTAGCAAGATTGGCTGAAGTGGACCTTCTAATTTTCGTATGACTTGATTTGTATAAATGTAAAGCTAGATTGCACCGACACGCGATATGGCCACATGGGACACAACACATCACACATAGCTATAAATTTAAGATAATTGTTTCTTGAGATGACATAGCGATTGAGGTGATTGTCTTGTGACTGAAGATTATATAGGCTCAAATTCCACCAACAGTTGTTTGTATGAATATGACGAATCTGATAACTTAGTTTGGTTTGTAAATCTTGTTTGCTCAAAGTTTACATCAGGTAGCGACTGCAAATTTCCAAGAAAAGAAGTAAAAATAAGTAAATCAACAATCAAATTTCAATGTTACATGTGTAATAATAAATTATGAATTTATTAGATTAATAATATAGTGCTCAACAACAATTTATTCAGAAAAAATCGAAGTCTAAGATAGAAATATGTATAATTGGCGGTGGTAGTAGCATAATCAATTGTAAGGTTTATACTTTTATGTCGTGTTTAGGGTAAAATACGTTTAATTATAGAAAATAACATTGGCCCATAATATCCAACTGGGATTGGGCTTCATGAACTCAAAAGAAATTGCCTAATAAAACCCAATTGAGCCCAAATTCATGTTTGGAAATCAAAAAATGAGATTTCAAAATCTCATTAAATTCTATTAACTGCATACTAAAATCCAAATCTCTGCACCCACCTGGACCTCAAGTACCAAAGAAACTCCAGAATTGCAGCCCTGAATTATCTTAAGCCCAAAATTCAAATCCATCTTTTGTCCCTTTCTGATTTTCTTCCAAACACCCCCTTGCACAATGTGTCACACGAGTCTGACAGGAGACCCTACTTTATTAATGTCTTAATTATCTTACCAAATTTATAAAGTTTGGGTCCACTTAAAAAAATTAAAAACTATAGGAGAATAAGAACAAACTACTATATCACAATTTGCTACTTATTTTTTTATCCACATCCGCTACTTAAAAATCGTAGTATGTAAATTTCACTTTTATGCAATAGTCTACAGTCCTTTAGTATTAATGAGGCTCGGCCACTGTCGATAGACTAGTTTCATCAATCGCTACCTCGAAATATTTTGAATTGTTTGTGTATGAATATGTTGGGAAAAGTAATTTTCTCCCTCTAGACCATTCATTTCTTCAAAATTATAATATGAAAGGGACAATCCATCAAATTAATTTCGGATCATACTATTACACATACATACACATATACATGTTTGTACATGTGGTCTGTTGTAAATCTAAATTTGTACTGCATATATTGTTGGATTACAAACTGCTCTCGGTGTTGGCGTATCGTCCCCAAAGATGAAACGACGACGTCTCGAGGATTGCAACACCGCAAGATCTTCGAGCTTCGGCGAACTGGACTTTCCGGCGAAGACAGAACTGCTAAAGACTTTGAGCTAAGAATGCAGACTGGAGCTAAGAATGCAGTTGTGTTGGTGTGTGTTGAAATACAATGATATCTGGCCTATTTATAGGTTGTTCCACCCAGGTGATTTATTGTTGGAGCATTAATAGTGGGGATGGTAAGTGGAGAGGTGGACTCCTGAATAGTCTCATTCCAGAGACTTCCAAAAGAGATAATCTGGTGCAGCAGGCAGGGACGTATGCAGGATTTTCAACAAGGGGTGTCATAATTTCGTTTTTTTGGTTTGCCTCAAAACTAGGTATTTAAGTATAAAAACAAGATACCTTAAAAAAAATATTGACATGAATTTGCAGGATAAATAGCAAACTAAATACTAAAATTGATAGTAAAAATAACCAAACAAACTATAGTAAACTGCTTAAGTCGCAATGTTTGGTTGAGAAAAAGAGATTGAGAAGTAAATCTTGCCATTTTTTTTACAATGATTTGTGCAATATAGACTTTATAGAAAGTATTTAAGGAAAACAATTTATGAACATCAAGATTTTACAAGGTCCATTAATTCAGCTAATAAACTTTGTCAAATATTGTATAAAATTTTGATAGAATTTTAGTTTTATGGCAAATATATATAATAAATACATATGTGGGTATATTAAATATTGCATAATATATTATGATTATATTAATTATGACTATACTAGATAATTATATCCAAAAAGAAATGGGTGGCAATTGCCACCCCATGCCCCTATGTAAATCCGTCCCTAGCAGCAGGAGCACTGCACCAAACGCTGGATCAGGCCACCAATGTTGAATTTGGTCAGTCCACACAAGTCCAATGCCAAGTCCAACAGCCAAGCCCACGGACCACCCAAATGACCAATTGTCAAGTCTAAGGACACCACCCAAAGGACCAATTGCCAAGTCCAAGGACATGGACACGGGCGTGGCGCGCCGCGCCGCGTGTGAGGTGGTCGGCGAAAAGGCTCGCGCGCATGAGCGTGTGTGGCCCAAGCCCACCACATGTCACTTTGTTATCTCCTACTAAATGGTATAGACTTAAATACCACACAAAACATTACACATTAATCAATGTGGACTCTTCAAAACCCGAATTAGGTAAGTTTTTCCACTTTAGGTAACATATTAGTTTTGCCCCCCAAACTTCGAGCCACTATTTCTCACTCACCGAAAATCGGAATCGAGAAATTAAGCACACTATAATTATCTACTCGAAACGTAGATCGACGTCATATATCTCAATTCATAAATCGAATATATATCGAGGCTCGAAAATGCGATCGAAATGGGCTGAATTTCGTCGAAGTCATATTAGCATTAAATGCTAATACCATTTCCATAATAACCAATTTATTCATATATAAATATAAGTATATTTACACCTTCGATTTTCCAACATATATATGACATGATATTTTGACAACAAACAAAATATACATACTGGGTTCGATTTTCGTTTGAATTAAATGGCGATCACTATCGTGCATTAAATTTCATGCAAGGCGGTCGTTGGGGTTTTCTTTTTTTTTTTTTTAATTTAATTGTGTTTTATTTTATTTTTTCCTCAGTTTTGGCAATAGTCGTACTTGGGTTTTGAATTTGAAACCGAACCCAGAAAAGGAAAATATTTCATCTAATTGAATATTACGGCATGTAACTTAAGCTTTGAGGTTCGAATTGCGTGTATAATACGGTTGTTCAAATTGATGTAATATGTTGGCTGTTTATACGAGGTGGTCCTAATTTTCATACCGCGGTGCAGACAACTTTTATATGTATAACAATCATGGGAAGTGATAAAAAATTACTAATAATAATCTATGTTAGTGCGAAAATGGATAAACTTATTATGTGTTTGTTCCATTAAAAAAAATTGTTTAGAAAATGTTGCGTGAAAAGTCTCCCATCAAAATTAATGTGTTCTTTCTCAGTCGCCCCTAATCATTGACCGTGTTAGTATCGAAAGAAATTATTAAACTAGATTTGATAAAATTTAAATTAGGAGATAAGAATTGAGAGAAAAAGTGGATTTTTGAAGAATTGAGAATGGATCGACTCAAATGTGAGGAATACCATATTAACATTTATATTTGTGACTTTATCCAAAATAAACATTGTATGAATATTGATTTGAATATTATAAGAATATTTCGGAGATTGGTATAGTATTAATTATTTGATAGAGAGAGGACGTTAAAATTTATGGTACTGTTTGGAAGTGAGAGATGATAATGCATGTACTGTGATGTGAATGAGCAGAAAAGCGCGCTTTAAATGCGGGGTAGACAGACAAAATGATCAGCGACTTTCGTCAAGGACAATTCAAATCTCGAGTCTCATATATACCCCTCCCTAGGGATGTAAGTGGTTCCGCTCCGAACCGCAAAATCGATCGTACCGAATCGAATCAAATCGAAAAATACGATTCGATTCAGTTTCGCGATTTGGTTCGGTTTATTTTTTTTAAAAACCGTTTACATTCGGTTCGATTCGCGGTTTCAAGAATTTTTGAACGGTTCGAACCGAACCGAACCAATATCTTATTTTTTAATTTTTTATTTAGTATTTGTCTTTCTTATATGAGAATATTATAGGATTTAGATATTAGATTTAAGTTAAGATCAGTTTTAATCTATATAAATGAAGAGAAAATGAGTAACAACTCTATACTTATGAGTTCGGAATGAGTGACATCCTATAAACTATTATTCTTGCATTATTTAGGATTTAAAAAATAAATAAAAAAAAAGGTGAACCGACGAACCGAACCAAACCATTTATAAGTGGTTCGGTTCGGTTCGGTTCCGATATTGAAAAACCCATCAAACCGAACCGAACCGAACTATTTCTATGTGTTTGGTTCGGTTGCTAAAATACATAAAAACCGAACCGAACCAAACCGTTACACCCCGCCCTCCCCTTCCAACCAACCATTGATGTGAAACCCCATACATATTATATACTCCATCCGTTCCACTCTATTAGTCCACTTTCTTTTCGGCACGGAGATTAAGAAAGTTGTTTGTTGTGTGTAAAATAGATAAAGTAGTGGAGTCCACTTGAATATATTAGAGTATTAAGTTAAAAAGGGAAAGTTGACTAATGAAGTGGAACGACCCAAAAAGGAAAAGTGGACTAATGGAGTGGAACGGAGGGAGTAATATATATATCATATGAACATGTTCTTATCGTGTGAATATGTGAACATGCACTTTATAAATTATAATAATGTACTTTAAGTAGGGGTGGATCCAACTCAAAAAATTACCTTAAGTTAACCTATTTTTTAAAACGTAACTAGGGCTAACAGTGATTTTTAAACTGAAAAAATTGAAATTTATACTATTAAATACTGAAAAAAATTGGGCACCTTAGGCTTGAGCCTTACCCAGCCCACCGGTAGGTCCGCCCCGGACTTTAAGTACTATATTTTCAAATGATCAGATTGTACTTTAAGAGATTTTTTTTAATTTGACAAATATAAATAGAGTACCTTTATTTTGAAAGTACATTATTCACACAATAAAAGATATTATTGCCATATATATATATATATATATATATATATATATATATATATATATATTATATACTGATATTATTCTCTTTTACCCAATTTCATATAACAAAACTCAATTTTACCCAATCCTTATATTTACTACACAAAATACCCAATTTCACCTAAATTATCCCTAACTTTATGAAAAAGTCAAAAATCCAAGCGAGACTTGACAGGCAGAGCGGGATTTCCCGAGCAGGATGGAGCGGGACGTGAGCGGGATTTGAGCTGGGCGTGAGCGGGATTTGAGCTGTGCGTGAGCGGGATTTGAGTGCGTGAGCGGGATTTGAGCTGGGCGTGAGCGAAATTTGAGTGCATGAGCGGGATTTGAGGTTGGGCGTGGGCGGGATTTGAGCGCATGAGCGGGATTTGAGCGGGATTTCGTGTTCTGCTTCATATATCCGATTTCAATCATTTACGCAGTCTGACAAGTCTGAAAAGTAGGGGTTTTAAAGTAAAATTAAGTATTTTGTATAGCAAATATAAGGATTGGGTAAATTTGAGTTTTGTAATATCGATTTGGGTATTTAAGAAATCACCCCTATTATATACATACAATATTAGTGTGCTATACTAGCGTAGTGTAGTAGGGGAGTGTGTTTTACCGAAGGTAGGAGTGAGATTGGTAATAAATGCAAGTGCAAGAAAACCATAATTCTATTCTGTGATGCAATGTAGTACTCCCTTCGTTCCACTCCATTAGTCCATTTTCTTTTCGGCACGGAGATTAAGAAAATTGTTTGTTGTGTGTAAAGTAATATAAAGTAGTAGGGTCCACTATAATATAAGAATATTATTTTAAATTAATAAAAAAAATTAACTAATAAAATAGAACGACCCAAAAAAAAATAGATTAATGGAGTGGAACGGAATAGCCTTATTCCATTCACCCCATTCTAACTTTTGTCCTTCCACAAAGTACCCTATCTTTACAAAAAGCTCTTTATTTTTCTTCCTTTCTTCAGACTCCACTTTACTCTCTCTCTCTCTCTATCAATCATATGCACGTCTGTTGTCACTTCACTTGTGTGTGTATATATATGCATGTAGAGAGAGAGAGAGAGGGCATATTTATTATATTTATATATATATATATAAGCGTACGTATTTATACTGTAGCTAGATGGGGTGGACTTTGTGTCAATCATGAAGCAATCGATTACAAAATGATTTACAACTTCCCAAACATATCCATCTTTAATGTTCTGCCAAATAAAGGTACTATGCCCTTCTGTTCCGTTTGCATTTATTACCCTCTTTTCGAGGAATGGGCTCTGAGATTTTATCCCAATTTTTTGTGTCTCATTGAGTGGTCCACTAATTACACGACGTCACGCGTACATTGATAGGTCATCAAATTATCATAAATCGACACATGTTCTCACCTTATTGATGAGACATGTATTGGGATACCTAATGGGGTAGAGGATCCCCACTCCTCTCAAATGGTCCTTCTCGTTCTCTCCTTAACAATATTCATAATTTTTTATTTACTAGAAATCAAGAAAAATGTTTATGTCACTCTCTCCATCGTGTTATATATATATATATAATCTATTATCATATCATATTAAATCTTAATTACTTGAATTTATTATATCAATATGAAACATAATAGAAAATAATGTCGATTAATATGTACAAGGATTTAATTTGGCCATAGGGTGGATGTTGATTCATCATATTAATATCCTCTATATATGCAAGAGAAATGTACTATTTCACTACAAAATTTTCGCTAATTACCGACGGATTTACCGACGGACAAAACACGGGTCGGCATTTACCGACGGAAATTCAAAATTTAAGTGTACCGACAGATTACCGACAGAATTTCATCTGTTACCGACGGATTACCGACACTTAAAATTCTGCATCCCACATCGAATTTTTGACAAACTTTTTCCATTTTTATATATCAAACTACTTCCTAAGCTATTAAGAATCTTGTTATACATGTGCGCACGCGCGCGCACAGGCCTCCACCGCCGGCCACCGTCAGCGTCCAATCTCCGCCGGCTAGTGTCTCCACCTGATCGCCGCCGACTACCAACTCCGATAGCCGGCGGGTCAATTGTCGGCTTAATTTCAAAAAATTAGTCGACAAGTGTACCGACGGAATTTTCCGTCAGTAAATACCGACGGACCTCAATTCCGTCGGTAAAATTTACCGACAAGCTCTATAACGACGGATTATTTTCTGTTGGTCCGGAGACGAAAAGTCAGGTGTAGAGGGGGGGGGGTGAATACACCTGAGCTCTGTTTCTTTTTCTCAGTGAAGGTCAGCTGAAGCTGATGTTTGCAACTGATGAACAGTGCCAAGTAAGCCTTCGATCACTGGGGTCAAAGTGAGTCAGCTTCTGAGCTCTTCTACTGACTGATGTCAGTATTACGAAACTTAGTCGGAGACTGTAGTGCGGATAAGTGTTAGGCCCGGAGTCATCTCTTTTGAAAACGCGTTTTTGCAAGTTAAATCTTTTAGCTATGCACTTTATAAAATACGTTTTATGCAAACTTATGATTTTCAAGTCAGTTGAATGCTATGCAATAAAACAGTAAATGAACACAAGCGATTTAACGTGGTTCGGATACGCAAGATCCTACGTCCACGGTCCTGAACAAGGCAGGAGAACTTGTTGATTATTCCGAGCAAGCCTCAAGCGGGGATACTGTGCACCGGGCGGTTCCCTCTAAGTTATAGTCCTTAGCGACTTTACAATCCAAACCTAAGTTTAGAAGGGAGGGAATATTCTCCAACTGAGAAGGAGTTCTTACAACAAGAACAATTCACTAAATGTGAACTCCTTCGGATCTAAGCTATGAATCTAGCAATGAGCTTAGTCTAGAGAAGATAGGGATCAAAGTGCTCTAGAGAGATGAACTACAAGAAGTGTTCTATGAAAACTAGTTCGTCTCTGGATAAGCTTGAAGGTTCTAGAGCGTTGTGAGTTTGAATGATTTC